>NW_021028473.1:838371-984934 GCF_004153795.1 Camellia sinensis
ATTAGTGACTTTTTTTTGTCATGATTTTTATAAATTGTCGCTAAAACTTACAACTAGTGACATTTTTTTATGAAATTTTTTTCTCATAGGACCTATTAGACAATAATTTCACTTATTAGGACCTACATGTAAGCACCCTTAATATTTATCTTATTATTTTACAAATAAATGTCATAAACTAATACGACTATGATTATAAGATCTATCCTTTTTTTTTAATGGATTATCTACACGTTGTGCTCTATAAAATGAACAGTTCGGATTATCGAGTCAAGACTCGTGATGAATTCCATGAACTCAAACAACACAGTTCTTTGTGGATTAGAGACAACCTGCTGCCTTTTCATAATTTTGTTGTCTGTAATAATTTGAAATATGAACAGGGGTGTCGGGGTTGTGAGATAAAGGTTGCCGGTTGCCGACTTCCTTTTGCATTTGTGTTGATTGACATGTTGAGTTATGGACTGGTTGTCATCGTATTGGGCTATCATAGATTGTTACTGTCAGAGGGTTACTGTATGTACCTTGTGTGGCGATTGTTTGTATTTCATGGGGGACAGAATCGATAGAGCTTCATTACCAGTATGTAATCCACGAGGTCAGAATGAACCTAGTTGTCTTTTAGCAAACTTCTTGAGTAAAGAGTGTATAAAGTTCGAGTCGAATTGCCAAGGGTAGTTGTGAATACCAGGACGTTTTCACTGAGGATCTCACTAGTTTGCCACCTGACCGTAAAATTGAGTTCTCTATTGATTTAGTGCCTGGCATGGCACCGATTTCTATGGCACTATATAGATTTGCACTTGTCAAATTTAGTGAGTTGCAGATTCAACTCTAGTAATTGTTAGATAAGGGTTTTATCCGCCCTAGTACTTTGTCTTGCAGAGTGCCGACTCTCTTTGCCAAGAAGAAAGATGGTGCATTGCGACTTTGTATAGATTACTAGAAGTTGAATCCGGTAACTATTAAGAACAAGTACCCAATGAGTCGCATTGATGATTTGTTTGACCAGTTGAAAGGGTCTTATAGCTTTTCTAAGATAGACCTAAGATCGGGTTATCACCAATTGAGGGTAAGGGAGGAAGATATCCAGAAGACGACATTCCGTACGGGGTATAGCCATTATGAATTCCTAGTGATGCCTTTTGGGCTAACCAATGCACCAACCATGTTTATGGATTTTGTAACAGTTGACTTTAGGTGCCCGCTTGAGTGCCAAAGTTGTCGCTCTAGCAGAGAATTGTTGCTCCCAGTATCTCGTAAGTTTACGGGTGAGACCGCTCAAGCGAAGGAATTATCGCTCGAGTGTAAAATGTGAGCTCCCAGTATTTTCAATGTAGCTCTGCAAAACTTCTGAGACTTTACGTTTACCGCTCGAGTGGTGGAATGTTCGCCCGAGCGGTTTATTTGCATTTTGGTTCTTTGCTCGATCGCAGGAAGTTTCACTCGAGGGGTCAACTCGGGACAACATATTTAAAACACAATCTAAACACACTTTTGTAGCTCGAATTTTCGTGCTCCTTTCGGAAAATGAATAAGCCCTACAGTTCGAACTCCACCTGTGATTCTGAATTTGATTTCACAAGTGCAATGGTAAATAGTGAAAACATAAAAAGAGTCCAAATCCGGCAATTCTTTTTGAAAAATCGATATTTTGAATCAAATGCCAAAAATGGACTGCTCCTAGTATCTCGTAGGTTTATGGGCAAGACCGCTCGAGCAAAGAAGTTGTCGCTCAAGCGTAAAATGTGAGCTCCAGTATTTTCAGTGTAGCTCTGCAAAACTTTTGAGACTTTACGTTTACCACTCGAGTGGTGGAATGTTCGCCCAAGCGGTTCCTTTGCATTTTGGTTCTTCGCTCAAGCGCTAGAAGTTTCGCTTGAGTGGTCAAGTTGGGACAGCAGATTTAAAACATGATCTAAACACACTTTTGTAGCTCGACTTTTCGCGCTCCTTTCGGAAAACGAATAAGCCCTACAGTTCGAACTCCACCTGTGGTTCTGAATCTGATTTCACAAGTGCAATGTGAAATAGTGAAAACATAAAAAGAGTCCAAATCCGGCAATTCTTTTTGGAAAATCGATATTTTGAATCAAATTCCAAAAATGGACTGCTTTGCTGGATTTCAAAGTCGCCACCTAAATATTTTTGAGATATTTAGGAAACCCGAGACTCGTGCCAAAGGCCATTAGTTCGTCGTCACCAAAGTGTCTCAGCTTGGGAACTTAGATACGAGAGGGGAAGGTCATGAATTGAGCACCCCACTCGTCTGATCAAAGATCGACATCTACTAATCATGATGTGATTCTTATTTACATTATACGCTCTTATTCCGATTTATTATCTAGATTACTATGTGATGCGCACACAATGAATAGACTAATTTGCAAGAATTAGAACATTTGATCTCATGTTTTGTATCGAAATTGTTTTGTTAATTTGCCACTTGAAAAAGTGGGCTAAAATGGACATTTGATCAAACCATCCCAATTCAAGCAACTAACATTCATCCACGGGCATTCAAATAGTTATATCATTTAGGTAATTAGCCTCATGGGAGTATGCTTTGACATGGCAACAACCACATTCATGCAATATGCTAAAGCTCAAAATAGCTCACCTAGTACTCCAAACCAAAACAAAGCAAAATAATTAGAAAAATATGCATGTTCCTAATTAATGCAATATGACTAATGTAACGCATACATTATGTATATTATAGGCTCGGCTATGAGCATAACATATGATTCCATTTAAGACGTGCGAGAGAGCACATATTCAAGTAATGAATTTGAACATTGATATTGGGTTAGCATGATGAGTTGAGCCTTGGATGCATATAACACAATGGATGCAAAACATGGAGTATACTAAATTGAAAAATGATATCCAATACTAACTATCGTAAGCAAGTAGGTAAAAGGGAGAAAAACGTAGAGTTGAAGACATACAACTTATTACAACATTGCCCTCGTGCAAAAGGGTGTGAATCAAAGTCTGAAAGTCCGAATTAAACTAATTATTACAAAACCAAATGAATAAATTAAAGAAGTAACTAGCTAACTATGCTATTACAACAAGGATAACTGTGACAAGTAAAATTAACTATCTAAGCTAACTAGCTATAATAATTACAAATTAACAAGATTAATTATAACAAGACTAATAACTAAATTAATTACAACAATGCATAGAGCATTAATACACAAGGGTTGTATGCACAAGGTCCCAGAACCGCATTGTCTACCTTGGCTTGCTCTATTTCACCTTCAGCCACTACCATCTATTTTCTGCAAAAATACACTGTTGACCAAACATTGATAACTGGTAGGCCCTCAATGAAGCCCGGCCAAGCCTAACGAAAGTCGGTCGTGCCTCAATTTCATGCCAAATTCTATTTTGTGCTTTGAAGTGAAAACAGTGCAGACAAAGTGTTCTGTACTTTGTTTGTCCCTCTTACACTTCTCTGTCATGGGAAAGCCTCGAGAGAATGTTGGAATTGTTTCCAAAACCATCAATGAGCAAGTTGATTGGTTGGTGATTTCGGGCACAATTTGGGCAAAGATCAATAAATAAAAGGAATTATAACCACCCCTCCCTCCTATCATGGAGTGAACTCAAAGAGTGAGGTAGAGATGCTTCAAGATCCATCAAAACATTGTGAATTGATATAAGATAACTCTTGACACAATGAATTCGGCATAACGTCCGGCTGAATCCCAAGCAATATAACTCATTTTCTTTATATGGGTTGGTTCATTTTAAGTCAAATTCATTAGTCTTTTTCATCCTTTAATTCATTAAGTCCAGGGTGATTGTTATGTCCATTAAAGATTACGTCCACTAAGTGAGAAATATGTCAAACGGGAGGTGATTCTCAACATGAAAAAGAGACTACACCGTTGGCAATGAACCTCCGTAGAAATTAAGCTATTAAGCGTAAATCGCTAGTTCATGTTTTGAATAACCATCAACCGATTGAAACAACTCTCAAATAAAAGAAATGAATGGCAAGTTGATTATTAAAATGAGGTCCTTAAACATGGAAATGAATTGAAGAAGAGCCAAGAACAATATACTTCAAGCTATGTAGGCATACTTATGAGACAACAACTAAGCTAATCAAAGTATGAACTATTTAAATAACTTAGAACAACCCTAAAACAGATGAAAAACAACGGCTAAAAGTGCATAAAAAGTGACTGAAAAGCTAATCAACAAAGAGAGAAAACAAGACAATTAAGCAAGAACATGGATGTGATAACCTTGTCTTGTGTTAAGTTAATTAATCATAAATATGTTGTGATTATGTGGTTAATTTGAATTTGGGTGTTAATTGCATGATTAAGTGTGATTTTGGCCTTGTATCTGTTCACCGTAGGTAAATCAATTCAACTTACTATTGTAAACTGAAAATTGAAGGCCTCATCGGCCACAGAAACCGAAATTGACTACACCATTGTGATTAGCGTAATTTTTAGAGCCTTTGGTGAAATTTAATTAGAAATTGATTCGGATCAAAATAATTAGATTCAAAATGATTAAATTAGAGCATCATTACTTAGCCTTAATCAATTTGATTAGCCAAGCCCATAAATAGGGCTATATACACTCAATTCTATCTTTTGAACTCATCTTGGCTGAAATCATATTCTAGAGAGAGAGAGGGCCGGTTTGAAGAGAGAGCTAAGCCATCCTTGTAGATTTTTGCAAAAGAATTCAAGATTTGAAAGGCTAGGCTCAAGAATTAGCTAGAATTGGAAGATTGGAGCCTCTAGGTGAGTAGTTAGACATGAATTCATGAGTATTGAGAGTTATAATTAGATGAATTCAAAAGAGAATTAGCAATAAAGAACAAGAATTAAGTTGAATTTGATGAATTTGAAGTCAATGTACACATGCATGTAAGAAATTGCCATGAATTTGTATATTTGAGCATGAAACATGTAGTTCATATTAATTTGAGAGTCCTTTACTACATGCATGTGAAAATTATCATGATATGAAACTCAATTCTAAGGATTTATGTTGTAATTAGAAGTTTATTGTTAAAACATGAGAAATATGTCACCAAATCATACATGCATGCATAATTTTAATGAACTCCATAATTTTAAGCATCATTTATGCTATTTGAAGAGAGATTGGAGTCAATAATTGACATGTATAAATGATTCATGAAGATATGAACATATCATCATCTTTTGTATCAGCTTTGGGTTTGGAGTTTGAACTGTTGGAGTCTCCTCTGTTGGTTGAGACACTTATTCAGGGTAGAGTTGCATTGGGTCGAGTATGCCGCTCTTGTGAGATTGGGGTCGTAGATCATCGACTCTCTTTCGATTTTATTATTCTTGATATGCATTTTTTTGACATAATTCTGGGGATAGATTGGTTAACTCATTATTGGGCTTCGATAGATTGCTATCGTAGGAGGGTATCGGTGTGTACACCATCAAGAGAGTGCTTCTATTGTATGTGTGATCGTAGTGATAGTCTTACTTCTCCTTTGTGTGTCCTTAAGGGTTGAGGAGAGTTGAGTTTTCTTTTTGCCATTACGGTAGCCGATGAAGGTAGTATGATCTAGAGTGAATTGTCGAGGATAATTCGAGAGTATTCGGATGTTTTTCTAGAGGATCTCACAGAGTTACCACTACATAGAGAGATTGAGTACTCAATTGACTCAACACCAAACACGGTTCCAATTTCCATGGCACTATATAGGTTTGCACCCGCCAAGTTGTATGACTTGAAGGTGTAGCTGTAGGACTTATTAGATAAGCGTTTCATTCACCCTAGTACTTTGCCTTGGGGAGTTCCAGCTCTCTTTGCTAATAAGAAAGATGGCACGTTGCGATTGTGTAATGATTACCGTATGTTAAACTGGGTAACTGTTAAGAACAAGTACCCATTACTGCGAATAGATGATCTATTTGACTAGTTAAAGGAGTCCCATTGTTTTTTCAAGACTGATTTGAGGTTGGGGTATCACCAATTGCGGGTAAAGGATGAGGATATTTTGAGAACGACATTCCGTATGCAGTGTGGCTATTACGAGTTCTTAGTGATACCTTTTGGGTTGACCAACTCACGGCTTCGCTTATGGACTTGATGAATTGAGTCTTTCGTGAGTTCTTAGATCGATTCATGGTTGTCTTTGTCGTCGACATCTTAGTCTACTCACTCTCCAAGGAGGAACACAAAAAACACTTGTGGATTGTACTTGAGTTGCTTAGAGCACACCGTTTATTTGCTAAGTTCGGGAAATGTGAGTGCTGGCTAAAAGAAGTTAAGTTATTAGGCCATGTGGTGTTCGGAGAAGGAGTGATTGTAGATTCATCTAAGATAGATGCAGTGCAAGATTATAAACAACTTAAGAATGCCTTTAGGATCTGGAGTTTCTTGGGTTTAGCCAGGTATTATCGACGTTTTGTAAAATATTTCTCTAGATTGTCTTCACCGTTAGCCAAATTGACTAGGAAGGGAATAAAATTCATGTGGAGTGAGGCTTTGCGAAAAGTCTTTTAAGGAGCTTAAGGATTGACTCACCACTACTCTAGTTTTGATTGTTCTGGGAGGAGGTTTGGGTTATTCGGTTTATTGTGATGGTTCTCGGGAATGTTTGGGTTGTGTATTGATGCAAGAGAGGAAAGTGGTAATGTATGGTTCACAGTAGTTGAAAACACATGCGAGGAACTATTCTACTCACAACTTATAGTTAGCAGTGGTGATTTTTGGCTTAAAAATCTAGAGGCATTACCTGTATAGGGATAGATTTGAAGTGTTTCCAATCACAAGAGTTTGAAATATTTATTCTCACAAAAGAGACTTGAATTTGGGACAGATGAGGTAGATAGAGTTTATGGAGGATTATGATTACGAGTTACACTATCATTCGGTGAAGGCCAATGTGGTGGCCGACGCATTGAATAGGAAATTCGTAAGCAGTGTAGCTAGCATCGCCATCCGGAAATGAGAGATGTTAGGTGTAGCAGGCGAGTTTGACTTGCATCTTGGCTAGTCCGTCAGGTTGGCCTCTTTGTTCACTGTAGTTGCACAACTTACTCTAGTTAGCCAAGTTATAGAAGCACAACAGAATGATCATGAGGTGGAATCTATCTGAGGAAAGACATCCAATAGGAAGGTAGAGAAGGGCTTGAATGTTTATCCTAACTCGATTGTTAGGTATCTGGACCGTCTTTTTGTGACAGAATCTTGTAGAGAGGAGGTACTTTGAGAGTTTCACCATTCTCACATTGCGGTACACCCGGGAGGCACAAAGATATATCATGACCTTAGTTGCCAGTTTTAGTGGAGGCGGATGAAGAGAGATATAGCTTTGTTTGTTTCGAGGTGCCTTACTTGTCAACAAGTAAAGGTTGAGCATCAACAACCAGCGGGTTTGTTGCAACCCTTACTTATAGCCCAGTGAAAGTGAGAGCATGTCATGATAGATTTTGTTGTGAGTCTCCCGAGGACTCAATGGGGTTTGATGCCATATGGGTAATAGTCGACCGATTAACCAAATCAACACAATTTGTACCTATGCATACGAGTGACTCAATAGATTATCTTGCTGACCTATATGTTAGGGACATAGTTTGACTTCATAGGGTCCCAATGACTATCGTCTCGATTAGAGATCCAAGTATCATGGCTCGGTTGTAGCAAAGCCTACAGAATGCCTTGGGTACTAAATTAACGTTTAGCATCGCCTAACAACCTTAGTCTGACAAGCAGTCCGAGCACACCATTCAAATCTTAGAGGACATGTTTCGAGTTTGTGTTCTTGATTTCAAAGGGTCGTGGAAGAGGCATTTACCCTTAGTAGAGTTTGCCTATAATAACAGTTTTCAGGCGAGTATTGGTATGGCACATTTTGAGGCCTTATATAGCCGACTGCGCAGATCTCCAATATGTTGGGCTGAGGTGTGTGATGCACCTCGTGTGACGCACCTATGTTAGGTCCTAAATTAGTCTAGAAGACAACGGAGAAGGTTGTGCTTATTCGTAAGAGGTTGGTTTCGGCTTAGAGTTGTCAAAAAAGCTATGCCGATCGTAGGAGGAGGCCTTTGTCTTTTGAGATGGGGGATCATGTGCTTCTTAAAATATCGCCAAGATGAGATTTTATGAGATTCGAAAAGAGGGAGAAGTTGTCTCCTAGATTTATTGGGCCTTTTGAGATTTTAGAGCAAATTGAAGAAATAGCTTATCGTTTGACCTTGTCGCCCCAATTTTTCGAGGTTCATGACGTGTTTTATATCTGTATGCTTCAGAAGTACAAGCATGATCCTTCACACGTATTGGATTGGACTGAGTTAGAGGTAGATAATGATGTCTCGTATGAAGAGAGACCGGTTCAGGTATTAGATACTCGGGATGAAGTCTTGAGAAGCAAGACTATTCCATTGGTTAAGGTGTTGTGGCAACACCATGGAGTTAAGAAGGCAACTTAGGAGTGCGAGGCAGAAGTCTGTGAGAAGTATCTAGACCTATTTGCTGGTGTTTGAGTTCTGTATTTAAATTTCATTGCGTTGTAATATATGAATGTTATGATGTTTGAAAATTTAAAACTGTAGTGTTTATAAGTTGAATGACTGTGTTGTACCACTGTTTCTAACAAGAGTTAATATTGAAATTGGAATTATGTGTGTTTAAGGTTTGATTTAAGGTTTGATTTAAATTTTGGGGATGAAATTTCTTAAGGGGGGAGATTATAATGGTTCCGGTTTATACTCGACCATTTTCATGCTCTCAGATCCAAAATTTTTGTACCTTTAATTGTTGTTATACCCTTATCATCTTGTTGTTAGTTGAGTTTAGTGGTTTAGAGTTGTTGGTTGTGTTTGAAACAAGTTGAGAGTTAGTTTTTCAAAATAGTTGTTGTCCATTTCTTTTCTTGTTCGCTCAAGCGGTGCTTTGGTCGCTCGAGCGGACTTTGAGGTCTCTCAGTATTTTTGCATGTTTGAACTTCTAAGAGGGGGTCATTGTGGGCTCGAGCGATGTTTTGGTCACTTGAGCGGCGTCACTTATTGTGTCTGACGCTCGAACGGTGTTTTGGTTGCTCGAGCAGTATATGCATATGTTAGATCGGGGGAAGCCTTTTTCAATCACTTTTTCATCTCTCTCTCTCTCTTTAAAACACTTCTAAACCTAATTTCTTCACACTTTCTCTCTAGTTCTTTCCTAAATACCTCAAAATACACCCATATCCATTGATTTCTCCACCATAAATCCTTGGAGAAAAAGGTAGAGCTCGTTGAAAGTTTTATTTTAATTGGAGGAGATTTTGTTTTTGGCTTCGTCAAATTTCTACTCTTGCTCTCTTCCTCTTCTATTCTTGAGGTATGTATTTCTTCAACCATTGTATGATTCTTAGCTTGGTTATTTGTTCTTTAAAAAGGTTTAGTGATTTAGGAATTTAGGGTTTAAATTTAGGGTCTAATTTTAAAATATAAAAGAGGAGTTTTTCAACTAGATTTTTGAGAAGGGTTGTGAGAGTATGAATATTGTTGAGTTGTGTTAAAATATTGAAAATTCCTTTCTAAATCGTGATTTTTGTAAGTAAAGAATGTTTTATTAGAAAATCGCTGATGATTGATTTATGAAAGAAAAAGAAAAGATGTTGGGTTGAAAAGATAGATGAATGTATCTATTGATGATGAGAGTGGAGTTGGATATATATATATATATATATTATCACTCCCATTTTGAAATTTATGAGATTATATTTGTTGTTGGAAAATTATCTGTTGAATAGAGATATTTGTTTTGGGCTATCGGTGGATGATAGCTTTGATTGTTGTAGAAATTGTATGAGAATTAGGTTAATTGAAATTAATTACTCATACATCTTGCATTGAGTATTGTTTTAGATTTAAACATTGAAATTTATTATTTTGAGAAAAAATGGTTTATACCTTGGTGAATCTAGTTAGGGGTTATGGTTGTGATTTATTATGTTGGCCTGTGTGTTCTTAGTGAAAGTCAAGAAACCCCGCAGTTAGGTGCCGATCATTCAGGTTAGTACCAGTAAAATGGCTTTGGTAGTGCTTGTATAGTCTACTAGCAGACACATACCTAGAAATTCCCAGTGTTTTGTATCCACTGTCTTATTTTCTGATTAAAAAAAGTATTGTTTTAAGAATTGATATGCATATAATTGAGGCATTGCATTGTTTTGAAAGAGAAAGTATAATGATTGTCAAATGGCATGCATATGCATTCACCTTATGACTTTGTTAAACTTTATACATTTTGTTCAAGTATCTCTATTGGGCTTTAGATCACCCTACTGTAGCTTGTTTTTCGTGCTCCTCGAAGGGGTTTAGTCTCCTCAGATCCGATAGCCCTACAGTTTGAACTCTCGTGATTCTGAATCTGGTTTCACAAGTGCCATGTGAAATAGATAAACACAAATGAGAGTCCAAAACTGACAAATCTTAGAAAAATCCATTTATCGTCAGAGATGCCGGAAATAGACTGCATTGTCAGATTACAAAGTCACCACCTAAATATTTTTGAGAAATTTAAGAAACCCGTGACTCATGCCGAAGGCCACTTGTCCGTCATCACCAAAGTGTCTAGGCTCGGGAACTTAGGTATGAGAGGGGAAAGTCATGAATTGAGCGTACTAATCATGATATGATTTTTATTAACATTATATACTCTTGTTCCGATTATTATATTATCTTTACTATGTGATGCACACAAATATAGACTAATTCACCCAATTTGGAACGTTTTGATTTCATGTTTGTTTTGAAAATTGTTTGAACATGTGCCACTTGAAAAAGTGATTTCATATGTACATTAATCAAAATCATCCAACTTAAGCGAAGAAACCATCATCCACAGGCATTCAAGAGATATATCAATTAAGCACTTTGCCTCATGGTAAACATGTTTGATGATATGACAACACTAACATATGTACAATATACTAAAGCAAGAAATGCTCACCTAGTACTCAAAAGCAAGCCAAATAAAGCTAAAATTATTAGAAGAAATGCATGCTCCTAAACAATGCAACATGACTAATGTGACACATACATTATGCAAATAAGCTTGGCTACTAGCATGGCATATGAGTCAATTCAAGGCATACGAGAGAGCATGTATTCAAATAAAGAATTTGACATTAATATTGGTTAGTATGATAAGCCGAGCCCGTATGCATGCAAAATGAATGGATGCAAATCATGGAAGATGCTAAGAAAAATATGATGCTACCATTATAAGTAGGTAAATAAAAAGGAGAAAGAAATGGGGGTTGGAAGACATACGACTTATTACATATTTGGCCTTTGCACAAGAGGGTCCAAATGTCTAAGTGTTCGAACTAATTACTTATTTCAAATTCAAATGAATAATAAATAGCTATCTAATTTATTACAACAATAATATTACAACAAAAATATGTAAAGAATGTGCAAGGATTGCATGCACACTGATGAAAAACAGTCTTTAGAAACTGCTCTGTCTGCCCTCTGGGAATTTGCTCTGTTTCACCCTCAGACACTGCTCTCTGTTTCCATCAAAAGTGCCCTGTTTACCACACATTGGAGCCCGGTCGGCCCCCAATGAGGCCCGGTCAAGTCCAAACAAATTCGGCCATGCCCAATTTTGTTACAGAAAAATGTTTTTGTGCTTTGAGGTGAAAACAGTGCAAACAGAACATTTCTAAGTCATGTCTATCCTTGCTGCTCTTCTCTATCATGGAGAAACTCAAGAGAAGAACGGATTTGGTTCCTAAACCATCAATAGGCGCAAGTTGATTACGTGACGATTTCAAACACGATAGGATAAAAATATTAATGAATACAATAAAAGACAAGCAACACCTCTTTCCTATCATGAAATTAATTCAAGAAGGGAGGTAGTGTAACAATCGGATCCTTTAATCAATTGGAGAGTGTATTTAATTCCCTTATTTTTATTTTGGGAGTCTTTGGAGTTGTTGTGTTTTGGTTTTGGAGAAGTACAATTCAATTTAATCTTGTTGGGATTGTTCCTTCATGCTTGTTTGCATTGAAAAGTTGTTCGGGAACATGGAAATCTTGTTCTGGGGTTAACACCAATCTTGGTGGTGTCAACACTTGCTTTTTGTTGTTGGCCTCAAGGGTCGACACCAGTCTGGGAAGGGTCGACCCTTGTATATTGCTAAATCTGGAAGTTGCTTGCTGAAATTTAGTGTCGACACCAGTCTGGGAGGTGTCAACACTTTGCCTGTTGCATACATTGCTTTCTTCCTGAAAGGTCGACATCTTTCCCCGAAGGGTTGACACCTGTGTGTAATTTTCAGATTTTTAGACTGGTTTGGGCCCTACTTTTGGGGGGGTTTTTGACTTATTATTTCCATTGACCTTAGGGCTGTTTTCTATTACTATAAATAGACCCAAACCACTTCTCTCTCATTATTTTTCCTCTCATTTTTCCTCTTAAATTGTGAGTTCTCTTCTCTCTCTAAACTCAAACTTGTTCACCTAAGATCTTTAGATCTACTCACCTAGAGTGATCTTTTCACCTTGGTCCTTTGAGAAAGATTGTAGATCTCGTCAAGGGCTTCCTTTTGGTTTGAATAGTTCATGGTTTCGTCGCCGGTGATTTTTGGGTCGTCATCTCTTTGCTTCAAGAGGTAGGTGTTTCTAGTTCTTCTTAAATACCCTCATTTATAGATAGATTTGTGGTATTTTCTTTTATAAATACAAAAGTTATATTGTTAAATAAATCATGAATAAATCATGAGATTAGGGGCTTAGGCTTTGAAGAGTTGGGGTCTACTTGTTGGGTTATGGTTTGGGTCATGAGTTTGAGTGTAAAAGCAATACAAGGGTTGGAATAAAATGTGTTTTGTGAAAAGCTTTAATTTCTCTTAAAAACCCTAGTTTGGTCCATAAAGATAGATGATGGTTTTGCTTAAATTGATAGTAGAATCATGAAATTGAGGTGTTAAATTACACATGTACAAGTTTAATTGAAATTTTAAAGAGTTTGAAAATTTATGTAAAAGTTGCGATTGAGCCCTCAATGTTAATATTTTAAATTATGTTATAATATGAAACCAAACTTGGGAGAAAGAAATTACTAATGGTATGGATGATATGAACTTTGTGATGAAATGATGATGTGGAGGTCTAAGAGTTGTATTGAATTATGTCGAATTGTATTGAATGGTGTTGAAATGGTTTTGTTGAATTTTGTTGTGTGTTATGTTGAATTGTATTGAGTTATATTAAATTAAGTTAAGTTGAGTTGAGTTAAATTATGTTGTGTTGAGTTTGGTTGAGTTGTGTTGTGTGGAGTTGAGTTGTGTTAGGTTGAGTTGAGTTCTGTTGGGTTGTGTTGTTGGTACCTGCGCGGGGGGTCGAAAATGTTTTTGGGGGCCTACGTCCCGCCGTATAATAGTCGGAAAATGTGTGGGTGGTTTTGGAATTAAAGGTGCTCAAATGCTCTATCTAGGCTTATCACTGGACGAATGTGGAAAAAATATTTTTTAGTGTCCACACAGTCTCGCCGTATAATAGCCGGCAAAAGTGAAAAAAAAAATGATTTTTGAGTGTCCACACAGTCCTACCGTATAATAGCCGGCAAAGTGAAAAACAGATGGTTTTGAAAATGGTTTTGGGTGCCCACTTCATGCCGTATAATAGCCGGTGAATGTGGAGATGGTTTTAAAGTTGAAAATGTTTTTGGAGGTCCATGTCCTGCCATATGATAGCTGGTAAATGTGGAAAAACATGGTTTTGGAAAAATATGATTTTTGAGAAAACGGTTTTTAGGAGTTCACTTCCTGTTGTATAATAGCCGGCAAAAGGTAGAATGTGCCATGAATTAGGTCCCTACTATCCAGCTGTATCAAGTCGTTAAAAGGTGGAATGTGTTGAGAAATATGTTGAGTTGGTGATAAACATGTGTGACTTGTGATGAACTGATGAAATTACAAGTTGATGTGTACCTTGGTATGGAAGGGGAATGTATATAGAAATTATTTGAAAAGAATGGATAATGAAATAGTAACTGGGTAAGGGGTTAGTGATGATGAATTCATCGGGTTATTTGCAACTATAAGGAAAGATTAAGAGTTTTGCTTTGTAATTAATGAAGAAGTTGAATTAAAAGGGTTTGTTGTCCTTGTGATATGTTGAATTATAATTGATAATGCAAGTGTGGATGTGATGTAGTTGTTAGACAAGTAGGAGTTGAGTGTAGGATAACGATTATTGAATATAAAGGAGTTTGAATTTCTACATTAAGGAGTTACAACAAATATGAATAGGCTAGTGGGAATAGTGTATGAGGACTGTTTTGGAGTATTAAGGGAACTTGAACTTGAGGTCATGATGTTATAATAAATGTAATTAGTAAAAAGGGAAAAAGGAAATAAAAAGTGAAATGTTAAGATGGAAATTAAATAAGGAATATTTTGGAATGGGTTAATAAATTTAAAATGATGTTGTTCCTCAAACAAATTTGCTTTCAAAAAAGGATTCGGATTTTTGGTCTCCTGATGATAAGGGAAAGTTTTTATGGCTGAAGGTTTTCCTTAATTATTCAAATAATTTTTGAGAAAAAAGGTACTCTACGTATGATATTTTGAAATTACAAAACATCACCTATTATATGGTATCACTCTGTATGCATGATCATTTTTATCTATAGGATGGTTATTGTTTTAGAACTATGAGATTCTTACCGGACAATTGTGTTCATCCCTTATTGTTTCATATTTTTTTTTACAGGAAGAGAATTTGGATTGATTGGTTGAAGAGATAAGAAGTTCATGTATCTATTATGTGTAATTTCATAGTAGATGGGAAAGAGATGAATTTTATACATTGATGTTTATAATCATTTATTTGTAACTCCGTAGCAAAAGCTTGGCATGTATTATTATTTTTGTTGTATTCATTGAGAGAGAGAGAGAGAGTGAGAGAGAGAGAGAGAGAGAACAAGTGTTATTATGTTTCTATTACTCAAGAGTAATAGATATTTAAAATAAAAAAAAGGACCTAAATTAAAGACTTTTGGTAATGTTTCCGAGTAATTAAAAATTAGGGCGCGATGGGTAGACACGCCTCAAGAATCATCAAACGTCACGAATTAGTATGTGATGAGTCTAGAAGCGATGGATTCGGTATAATGTCCGACCGAATCCAACCAATTTTATTAGTACTTTTTACGTCAGTTTTAATTGATTTTAAGTTGATTCATTAGCCTTTTTCAACTTACCTTTCCATTCTTTAATTATTTAGTCCAAAAATGAGTGTTACATCCACTGAGTGCAAAAGTAATAAAGATGAACAAGTGTCAACTTAACCCGAGAAATGAGCCTTTCAAACCCTTTTCTTTGGGGGAAATTACAAAAGAGGAGTCAAACTCATTTACATTTGGAGTCAAACCCAAAATGAGCGATAATGACTAGTCAAACTCAAAAGAGCGATAATGACATAGCCAAACCCACAATGGGCGATCAGGACTCTAACCCTAAACTCGATAACAAGCTATAATGAAACCTTCTTTTGTGATTTCCAAGGGCCTAACTAGAAAGTTAGTCCCTTAGATGTAAATACACCGATGATAAAAATGAGTGACAAACAAGTGGTTGTGTTTAGCATAAGAGAGATGTAATGCCTTGGTAATGAACCTCCGAAAAGATTAAACCATTAAGCATGGAGGGTCTCTTTCTTATGCTTGAACAACAAACTTTTGTTAAACATATCTCTTTAATCAAAATAAGCGAAGAATGGAGGGAGGTTGCAGAGATGAATGGACAGTGGAGGAGTACAATGACATGATTACTTGAATACTTACATGAAAGCTATAAGGAAAATGAAAGATAGGGACTATCAACTAAAACGGATTGGTGGCTATGTCCTAAACACACCAAACCCATGAGGACTTACAACAATACAATCATATTCAATGCATAAATTAAAAGCTAATAAACAGCCCCTAAATGCCAAAAAAATAGTGGCAAAAGCAAGAGAAGGTAAATAAAAAGAGTAGAAAAAGTTATGGAACAAAGCCTAAGGAGTGGTGGCTAATCTCTCAACTTTTTGCAACTTTGAATCACATATTTCAGCCCTTGAAAATAGTCCAAAAAAGTGTATAAAGCAAGGAAAAAAAAGGAAAAGAGTAAAAGAGAAATAAGGAAGAAGATGCAAAAGTTATACCTCTTGAAAGAGAGGATGCTTGTAGTTAAACAAACTTGATTCTAAACACCCTCAAGTTGATGAAATTATGGGTTGAACCTATAACAAAAAGCTTCAAAAACAAGCTCTAATGGTGTATGTATAGCTAAAGAAGGTTTGAAGATGAAGAAAGGTGTTAAAGATGAATGAGGGTGTCTTTAGCTCTTCAAAGCTTTTAGAAATTTGCTAACCCTCAATTCTAAAGGGAGAAGTCGAATTTATAGAGTTTGAACCAAATTAATCAAAAATATCTTCAAAAAATAACAGCTGGCGAATTCCTGCCAAGTGTCTTGTTTGTCGCTAATGAGACCTGGCTGGGCCACAAAACACATGGCTGGGCCAAAAAATGAAAAGCCGGGTCTAAAAGGCACCTATGGACTGTTTTTCATTGAAACCTGGCCGGGTTTAAACAAGCCACGGCTAGATCTAAACAAACCCGGCTGGGTCCAAAAAACTACTTTTAAGCCCGACTTTAAACAGGCATATCTCCCTTATCCAAACTCATTTTTAGGTGATTCTTAAGCCTAAATTGAAGCCCCAGAAGTCTACTTTTCAATGGTGGCAGCTTCATATCTAAATTCTAACTGTACAAATAGATATGCGTAATTTAGTGAAGGTTGTTCATTTCTTTCTTAACAGTTTGATGCTCAACCTTTTTCCCAACTAGTTTTCTTGCATTCCTTCCTATTTCCTTCAATGTCAAACCTATAAATAAGATGTTTTTAAAGATTTTTCAAAGATTTTACCTCCCTTCCATTTATTTTCACTTTGTCCTTACTTAGTTTACCGAAAAATGCAATATTTTAAACAAAATGAGAGCTTCGGAACATCGTAGAAACATTTGAAAAATTGTTTTGAAAAAGAGAGTTTTGCGGTCTAAAATAGTTTGGCCAAAATGGGGTGTAAGGTTTGGGATTAGAGCTAGAAACCAAATTCTTTTGCTGAAGATCCGAATGATTACACAACGTAACTTTCATCATCGAGTGCTTGGAATAAAGCGCCCAAGTCTTATGGGTGGTCAAAAATGAGATGTCTACACTTACGTGAAAAACAACTTCCAGGTGTTGATGATATGTCTTTGTCAAGAATATAGCTTGGGAGGACTTAGAGCTTAGGGCTTCTTTTGTGTAATTATTTTGTACTAGCCTTGGGCCTTCTATGTATTGAATTCAAACTCACTTTTGTTGTATCCAGTGATAACTTGGAAAGATATAGCCATTAGGGTATAAACTTAATTGTACTTCCTTTCACTATCATTCATTTATACATGCCTTATGCTATAAGTTAAGGATCTAAAATTTATGAATATATATATATATAATACCCTCAACTAAATTTCCTCACCTTCTCCACCCACTCTCTCCCCACATTCTCTGCTCTTTTACGAGCTCTCTGTTATGGTTCTCAACATTCTTCGATCTCCTCCTACACCGATTCAGTTTTTCGATCACTCTCCGGCGGTTCATACGCCACCGCCGGTGTCTTCCTCTAGGCGGTGGAACATGATCGAAGCCTCAACCAAGCAAACGCACAAACAAATTCTCTCTTTTCCTCCTCTCTTCCATTCCTAGAGTTTGGATTGGATTCGTTCGAAGCTCTCATGATTTCAACCAAAACTGTGAATATACCTAAATCACTCTCAGTTGCAGAGAATTTTCTTTGAATGACGCATAGGTTTCGTAGTGGAAGAGATCGTTGGAGATGATCGGAGAAAGCTTCGACGACGTCGACGTATCGCCTTCCAATTCTCATGAAGTTCATGTTCTTGCCGTTGATGATAGCCTCGTCGATCAAAAATTCAAATTATGAAAGAGTATAGAGACGAATCGCGCGACTGTTCAAAATTTTCATATTTGAACACAGTTCTTCAAATTTTTCATATATATATATATATATATATATATATATCTGTGTGTGTGTGTTTGTGTGTGTGTATTAGACTGCAATCATTCTCTCTTATCTTAATCGTTTTGTCTCGCTCTTATCATTGTTGCTCTCCATCGGCTCCATCACTGCTCTTCATCGGTGCCACTGCCGCTCACCATGGAACTCTTTCTCTACCGTTTTCATCGCCACCGTCACTCGTCACATCTACAAACTCAGATCTGAGATCATTCATAGTCGTCATCGCCAAAAAATGACGGCTTGCAACTGTTCGCAAACCTCAGATCTTATATCCTTCTCTCTCTCTCTCTCTCTCTCTCTCTCTCTCTCTCACTCTCTCTCTGGTTTTGATGGTTCGTTGTCATGACCCGAACTCGACCTTATAGGTTAGGATCATAACCGGCCAGTAATCATGAGATTACCTATGACCTCAGACAGAAATCAGTCATATTTAATATTAATAGGAAGGCAAATGCGGAAGCAGAATTAGAAATTTTGTCCAATGAGCTGTGTATATATGGCATTACAAAATAAACTTTGCACATTATATTAGTAACTCATACCATACAGTCAATATAGATATACATATATCCAAGATCATTGTAGAAACAATCTTAGCAGATACTAAGTTATATACGTACATACAGACTTGGTCCCACAGGACCACAAAAGTAAACAAAAGAAGGAAAAAAAAAAAGTCATAAACCTCACGTGGAAGGCGTCCATAGCAGACTCCACAATATCTAATATCCTTAACGGGTTCACTAGGGTTGAGGTTGGACATCCCACTGCTTACCTGCATACATATAAATAAAGAGTAAGCTAACGCCCAGTGAATAATATCGAAATAAAAGAGTTGAGTGAATGAGCCCCTTTTTAACAGATAAGCATATTTAATCAATGAGTAAACATTTTAAATCAGAATGACCTTGGGTCCAACATGTGACAGAACGACGCTAGGTCCAATAGATAGCAGAATATACAGTACGAGTTCAATCATTACTCAACAGAATTGCCTATGACCTCAAGTCCAACAATTAACAGACTTACCAATCGGATTCAGTCATCTCTTATTAGTACGACCTTGGGTCCAATCATTTACAGTATATAATGGCCATTCATTTTTTTTTTGCAATTGCATATCAGTCATTCAGTCTTATCAGAGATTCAGTCATATTATATCAGTCATTCACTTGTACAAATAATACTCTTGTTAATATCACATTATTAGTATATCGTTCAAACAAAGGATGGTAACTCATTCATGTTTATCTAATCATAGGTTCCAAAAAGCTTACTACATGTGAACAATCAGAAAATAGAGTATAAGTAAAATATCTTTACTAAGATATTACTCACTATGGTCAGATGGCTGAATCGCCCTTGCATTGACCCTACATAATGCACAACACATTGGGTCATAATACAATTCAATCCGTTCTTTAGTTTGCTTAATTTTCTTAGGCTTCTTTCTAGTTCTTTAATTCATTTAGAATGCTCAGAGATGAAAGAGAATGGAAATTGGAACATAAAACAACCTTTGAAAATTTCTTGAAACAGGGCACGTCACTCGAGCGCAACATTGGTCGCTTGAGCGAACCCCTTGGTCTGAAAAAGTATTGGATGCTCAATTTTCACGTTCAACGATCACTCGACAATTGCTCAAGCCAAGTATTGAGAAAAAGGATGTTCGCTCGAGCGCACAATAGGCCACTATACAATTGTCTACAAAATTACTGGGAGCTTGAAATGTACGTTTGAGCGACACTTCCATCGCTCGAGCGAATTACTCGAATTCTAAAATTTTTAGAATTGTGTTTGAGCTTCAAACACAACTCTAAGGCTCCAAATTCATTTATGTCTTGTCCAAAAGCTTGAAAACATGTAATTGAACATTAATACTTGATGAATCACATCTCCTATATCCAAAACTTCATCAATTTGTCAAAATGAGACTCAAAACTTTCATACATATATGATCTAGCTTGAATTCTTATTTAATCATCTTCAAAACATAAAACTAAGTCTCATAACCCCATGATTCATGAATGCATGTGTTACATAACTCTCAATCATGCCTATGTTACATAACTCTCAATTTAACATGATTATCAAATTTCATGCTCAAATATGAGGAATTATAACAAATTTATGCATGCATGCACATATTGATCCTAATCTCCACATGTTCAACTCAATTCTTGCATTTATTTACATACTCTTTTTGAATTCACATAATTATGGACTTAAACTCATGAATTAGAGTTCGATTACTTACCTAGAGCTTTGATTATCACTCGTATTAATAGATTCTTGAACTATTCTACACAATTCTCAATTTCCTTGAGCAAATCTTCGAAGTTGATCTCTCTCTCTCTCTCTCTCTCTCTCTATAGAATGGCTCTCCCTTCTTGGCTAATTTTTGAGCTCAAGAATGGGCTTAGCTTAGTCTCATGTCTCTACATATATATATACACCATTGTTTAAGTTAACTTAATTAATCATGTTTAAGGTTAGTTAATTACATTTAATTTAATCTAATTATTTTGATTCGAATTAATTTTTAATTAAATTTAACCGTAAACTCTAAAAATTATGCTAATCGTAATGATGCGGTCAATTTCGATTTATATCACCTCTACAACCCTCAATTTTTAATTATAACAGGGAATAGAATAGATTTCTCTGACAAATATAAATTCAAACACACATATAATCACATAAGTAACACCCAAATTCATATTAAGAACATAATCACAAGCATAATTAACCTGTTTCTTCTCTGTCATTATTATTTTTGGTTTCTTGATAAACAAATCAAGAGTGTTCTCTGGAAGAAAGACCTCAGTTTGATAAAACAAGGAAAAATTACATATACCCCCTTGAGGTTTGGCTAAATTACAAATACCCCCCTGAGGTTTGAGAAATTACAAATTTCCCCCTGAATGCTATATTTGCATAACAAATTAGGGGGTAATTTGTTATGAAATTTAAACCTTAGGGGACAAATTGTTATGAAAATACAAACCTTAGGGGGCAGGATGTAATTTTTGAAACCTCAGGGGGTATCTGTAATTTAGCCAAATCTCAAGGGAGGTATATATAAATTGCCCATAAAACAAAGATATATTCTTCCTCTCAAATCAATAAAAATCAAGGACGGATTAGAATTCCAATATCAAAATCAGCAAAGTTGAAACTCCAATCAGCTTAGTTTATAAGAATAGGTCTCCGAAACAAATCAAACATAGAAGATCCAACGTATCATAAAAATAAAAACAAGAAACAGAAGGCAGCCTCTTGATCTTAATTGGAATTTCAATCCCAAATCTCGTTTTGACCCCTACAATTTGGAGGCTAGATAATCAATTGTCAGTGTTGATGGAGGCTTGATGATCAATCTTCAGTGTATGGAGGCTTAATAATCAAACTTCAATGTTGGAAACCTTATGATGCACTCCAAATTTGAGATTGTTTTGCAAAACAAAGTGAGGAAGACGAGATTGATTATGTATTACAGATTGAGAAATCCATATCGATTACGTATTACAGATCAATTACCTTTTTGGGGAGAGTGAATCCAGATCCGTTTCATTTACAATCGGATTATGTGGATTTGGATTAATCGGATTCGAGTTTTAATATACGGATCAGATTAGTCAGGTTAGATTCGGATCGGATTGGGGCAAAATCTGATCCACTGACAGGCGTGCTTGGAGGTTATGGTCTATTACTATTATCTTGGGACTTTTTTTTTTTTAATCATAAAAGGGGGGTATATTAATCACCAAACTGGGTTACATCTGAATAGAGTAATGTGCCACCTTGTTGTTAGAGCGACGTGTCCAAGTGAAGGAGAGGTGAAACTGTAGAGCAAGAGCACAAATGTCCAGTATCACAGCATTAATCTCTCAAGGGGGAACCATTTATGAGATGCACAACTAAATCACCACATGGTTATCACTTTCTATTTCCACATTCGATAGATTATGAGCTTGGATCATAAGTGTAGACACCCCATTTTTGACCGTCATCAAGACTTGGAAGTCACCGTTTGAACACTCGGTGATCATCCATGTTCATGTTCATTTTGAGTTCTCGGAGGTCTCGGCTACGCGCCTTGCCTTAGGATCTCTCGACTTGCTTGTTTTGTGTTTGGTTTTGCACCAAACACTTGTTGTTTTGCTTCTGAGGGCATGGAATGGCTCGCTGGCCATCCCCACACCTCACCGGCCATGGCTTGAGGCCACCGGCCCTGTTTTGTTGCTACCGGCCATTGGTGATGGTCGGTCGGCACTCTTTATGGTCGACCGACCATTGTTTTGGTCAATTTGTCACTTTTGGCTGGCCGACCACTGTTCATCTGCTTTTGGTAGATATTTTGTGCCAGCTGGCACAGTTGGCACGCACAATTAACCCCCTCCATACACGTGTATGGAGGGATTTCCCTCTTGCTTAGCTTGTTTTGTAAGCGTTGCAAGATTGGAATTCTTATAAAGGGAGGGCTTCTCCTCCCTCCTCAAGGGTTCCAAAAAAATTCCAGAGGTCTGGGATTAGGGTTAGAAAATCCTATATCTATCTATCTCTATATCTCTCTCTCCTTTTGATTTGTGTGTGCTAAAAGGTGTTTTGTCCTTAGTTTTGCACTAAGACACATAGTATTACACCATACCTTGGTTGCTGAGGTGCCAAAGGGTATTTCTTGAAGTTTTTGAGCTGGTTTTGACCCAAGGAAGGTGCTGGAGTGGTCTTCTTGAAGGAGGTCTACAAGGGTGAGAACTATTCCCTTTATTTCCCATTTTTGCATAGGCTTTTAAACTATCTTGCATCCATTTTTAAGCTTAGCTATAAACTAAGAAAAGTTCTATTTTTACCTGCTTTTGATGCACAGAGTAAGACAGAGGAAGTTGATTACTTTGATGGCATTGTCATGGCTCATTTTTTGGTGTTGGAACATGATTGGAGATGGTTCTGCAGTTGCTTCTCTTTCAAGCACTGGGAATGATGGAAATTGAAGCTTCTGGACTAGGAATGAAGTGGGTTTTTTTTTTTAAAAAAAAATAATTTGCAAATTTTTTTGTTTTAAAGCTTCTGGACTGGGAATGGAGTAGAAATGAAGGGTTTTTTTTTTTTTCCTGTAATTAATGCTTGTGGACTACTGGGAATGGATTTTAGGGTTTGATTTTGTTATGTCTAGACATGTTTTGAATGACACTATATCAATGTGGAATGAAGCTGTAGTAATGTTTTTTAATAAACATTTGTTTATCAACTTTTGAGTCAATGTTGAATTTTGAAATGAATGTTGAATGAACTATTTTTGTTTATCATTTTTTTCAATCACATTGTCTCATGGTGCATTGGTTTGTTAACCTTTTTTGCATTGGTTTGTTTCACTTTTAGCAAACATGATGCAACCTATAACAAAACATAGAAATAAACATTGTAGACATGGTTGATACAAACCAAAAAAAAAAAACATGGTCCAAACATGTTCCAATACAAAAAACAAATACTTCAAATAACACAAAGAGGCCAATTAGTTGTCAAATCCAACAAAGCATTACTTTGATTAACAAATACTTCAAACATGGTCCAAAATGGCAAATCCTACAAAACATTACCATGTTCCAACAATACGTAAAAAGCCCAAATACAACAAAACATAGTGTATAAGATTTCACAAAAAAAAACTGTTGTCTACTATCAGGTAACTACTTCTTCAACATTTAATTGTTTCCATGTTTTGGTAGTGAAGACAAGGTCACAACCTTCTACCCCTTTGGCACATATGTTGTTGAACCCCCATATGGACCTGTAGATGTGTTTAGCTCAATAAATGTGCTTGTTCTAATGAAACCTAGTGGAGGTCCCCTAATGTTCACCCCTTGCAATGCTATTCTGAAGTTGAAGCTTGGTTGATTACCACTTGCTTTAGGCCTTACTGAAATGCTTACCTTACTGCCTTGTTGACTAGTGGCTTCAGTGATTGCTTGGTCTCTTGGTTGACTACTGGGTTAAGTAGGTGGCTGACTGCTTCTCTGGGTGCTTGATTGGTTGTTTGTCACCTGCAAATTGTCAGTAATTAATTGTATGAAGGACACATAATAAATGAATTGAATTTATGAAGATGTAACAAATTGTGTAGGGTAACCTTTGGTGCAATAGGCTAGCGTTTGCATCCTCTTTTGTTGTGCCTAAGCTTACCACACAAGCTGCACGTAGTTGTTGTGTTTCCTCTGTGCATCTTATAAGGATTCTTAGGCTCATCTGCTTGCCTTTTTCTCAACTTTCTTAGCCTACCAAGTTGTTCTTTACTTTTGGAGGCAATAATCCAGGCAACACAGATTTTGGCCACATTTCAAAACCATTTATTGGATATATCATTGGCTTATAGCTAGCCAAGTATGTCTCATTCTTATACCAATGAGCGACATAATCTTCAGGTTGCTGATGTTTGTCGTCTATGGCTGAAATGACATGACAACATGGTATGCCAGTTAGATCCCACTTTTTGCATGAACAGGTTGAATCACCCAAATCAACTATAAATTGTTGGCCATTGAAACAATTGAGTTGGTACCTCAGACCTCCTACCCACATAGCAATACAATTGCTTGTATCTTCTTTCCTTTTCTCTAATGCTTGTTGCATGTTAGGACAAATAAGTCTCGGGTAAGCCCTCATTACTTCCCTTCTCACCTACAGCCTCTTCATCAAGATACACCAAATGTCGTCTAACAAAGGGATTATGGTTTTTCCTCTAGCTTCTAGGATCAAGCTATTAAAGCTCTCACACATGTTGTTGTCTAACATATTAGACTTAACTGTAGGTGTGAAATGAGATCTAGACCAGGTGCTTGGGGGTTTTTCAACTAACCAATTGAATGTATCTTCATTAGTTTCCTTCAACTCTTCCATATGAGCTTGAAATGCTTGTACGTAAGAAGCATTTGCAGCTTTGTACACAATGTCCTTCAAGTGCACCCCCTTAAAGCTATCTCTAAAATTGGTGAAAAGATGTCTAATGCAGAACCTATGTTCTGCCATGGGTGCAACCTTTATAAGTGCTGGACACAATCCTTGCATTTGTAAGGGAGGAAAAAAAAGTTACACACATTAAATGAAATAAACACTAAAAATAAATGCATGAAACTTCCAATAAGCATTTTCATTTTGCTTGTCTGACATGAAGGTCACTCCTTGCTTGTGGAACCACCCAATAGTGTCACACAATATTTCAAAAAACCATTTCCATGAACTCTTTGTTTCTCCTTCAACAACTGCAAATGCCAATGGATAGCTATTGTTATTCCCATCCAAACCAACAGCTTGCAACAGTTGTCCCTTGTATGGCCCTTTCAAATGGCAGGCATCAACCCCAATGAATGGCCTACATCCTACCAGAAAACCTTGTTTGAAACCTCCAAAGCATACAAAAATCCTTTGAAACCTAGGCTTGGCTTCATCTATTTCATGTTCTTCATTTTCTGCATCTTCATCATCTTCCTTGACTATGATAGTTATCCCTGGATTAGTTCTTTTTATCTCTTCACAGTAATCCCATAACTTGGCATATTGTTCAATGAGGTTTCCCTCTATCAATTCTTGTGCTTTCTCTTTGTCCTATACACTCGGCCCCTAGATATCCTAACCTTGTGCTCCTTTTGCACAGCTTGCTTGAATGACTGCACTGGAATAGATGGATTGGACTTCAATGTCTCCAAGTACTTTTTAGACAGCCATGTAGAATTCACTTGACTGTTATAAAAAATTTTGCCACAATTGTGAGTGGGGACATATGTCTTTATCTGGAATGATGGTTGTCCTTGCATCTTGGATGCATAAAGCATCCACTCACATGGTGGCATACAGGTGGCCCTAACCCCCATGCTATCATTTTTGACTAACTTAATAGCCTTTCCAGTCTTAATACTAGGGGTGGGCGCGGATTGGTTGCGGCCATGAAACCTCCAATCCGCCATCCGTCTGCCAAATTGGTGGATTGGAGAAAATCAATCCGCATACGTCCGCCAATCCGGCGGATGCGGATTTGGCGGATTGACGGATGGATGCGAATCGGTTTGGCGGTTTGAAATTTTACAAATTTTCAACATAAAAAAAACCCCTAGGCAATGTAATATTTATTCATTCACATCTATTAATCAACTTGGACACTGCAAACTGGGCATCAAAAACCAAGAACATAGTCACCATCCTCTTATAACAAGCATAAAAGTTTGCTCTACCAAAAACTTATCTGATTTAACTTTGACTGGATTCACTATCTTGATTATTGCCAATAGACTACAATCGCAGATGGCTTCTCCAGTACCCAAGTTTTAAAATAATATTTCAAAGCTATTAGAAAGAACTACAATTTTTTCAGAAACCCCTAACCCTGAATCTTACCAATTTAGCTCAGTGTATAGTTCTACATTTATCTAAAACATGAAGCACCAAAGTTTAATCAGCCATCATATCAATTTCCCTTCTAATAGTTCCAATTTTTTCTGTACTTCACACTATGTTTGATAACCTAAGAGATAATACAAAGAATTTAACTTAAAAAAAGGCATTTCTTTATTCAATAATCACAATATATATATATATATATATAATCAGACACTGGATCGAAGTAAAATCTCAATTTTAAAAACCCTAAATTATATATATTTGATGATCATTCAATCATTCAACCCTAAATTAAAAATCATTCAATCATTCAAAGTTACGAAAATATTTAGAAAAATATAGTGTATTGTATATCTTTAAATTATATATATCAAAATTATGTGACTGTGGCATTTTGAAAATAACAATTCACTTTGATGCGTTTCTTTGATTTAAAATGAAATGAGACAAATCTATCATATTATTCTGTATAGATTTTTTAAGTATATATTATTACTCAATTAAGTATGATATGATTCATGTCCAAAATGATTTAGCCACACATTTTATTTTTCAGAACACTTTAATTTCTAGGTATAGTATTATATAAGTTACATACAAAATAAATTTAGAAAAATACAGAGTGTGTAGCATTATATTTTCTAGAGTAAATCCAGAGTAAATCTAGGCACATTATATTTTCCGAATGTGTAGCATTGGTGCTACATGGATATAGTTGTCCCTTACAATAAAGAAAACAACAAACAAACAAAGTTCCTAAATAGAGAAGCATGAATAATTAGGTAATCTACAAAACTAACTTGGCAAGAAGGTCAAATGGAGACAATATAACCTTTGCAGCTTTCAAGCTCTCCGAATCGGCTGTGTTGTAATCTAGAAAACCCAAATTTAAGAACCATCATAAGAACAGTCGGAAGGGGAAAGGTGAAAAAATCAAAAACCCAGAAAATGGGGAGAAGAAGAGAAGAAAAGAAAAAGAGAAGAGAAGAGAAAAAAAGGGAAGAAGAAGAAGAGAGAGAGAGATACCTCAGTGTATATTGCCGTTTAGTGTAGATCGATCGGCGTTCGGTGTAGATCGTCGAACGATGACGATGGGTAGGGGAGAGAGAGAGAGAGTGTCTGTCTCTGTGTGTTGTGTTTTCCACCGAAGAAATTAGGGCAAAATGAGGCAAATCAGAAACAAAAGGGGTTGCTGCTGGTGTAAAACAAAAAAAAAAATAATAATAATAACGTGGCATGGTCGGGTTGGGTTAGCTAGGTAAAATGGCGGGTGACCCGTCACCTAACCCGACCCCGAAATAACACAAAATCCTGGCCCGCACCCGTCTGCCACTTACCACACATCTATCCATTTGTGTTTGAGTCAGGTCGAGAGGGTCGGTGGATCCGCTGCACAGCCTTAGCTGCAAGAGCAGCCTTGGAGGCCCTATGGCAAAATGCGGCATCACAATTAATTTTAAAACAGCCATAAGCAGCTGGGGACCAAGCCGAAGGCGGCTCGGGCGATGGGGATTCAAGAGGCGAGACTGAATTTTGAGAAAGCCGAACCAGAAGATCTCGTTCGGCCCATTCATGAGCAATACACTGGAGGGTAGCTGAGGGATCCACAGGGATATGGTTGAAGATGAATTCATTCCGAGATTTCCAAATATACCAACCTATGGTAGCCACTCTGCTGAGAAGTTGCATTGTTACATCTTTGGGCAGACCTGACACAATTAAATCATTTGTCCATGAAGCCACATTAGGGATGGATCCTTTCACCACTCTTAAATTGATAGCATTTCCAAACCAAACAGCTTTAGTCCAAGGGCAGTCAAAAAGTAGATGTTCCACAGTTCCAATCTCGGATTGGCATATGGGACAAAGCATTGAAGCACTACATTTGCGTTTATAGAGGCCCGCCTTGGTTACTAATGCGTTGTTACAAGCTCTTCACCAAAAGTGACGGATCTTGGGCGGGGTATCTATTTGCCACACTGATTTCCACAAACTGTCCACAGTGGCCGTAGAAGAAGAAGGATCACGAACTCAGATTTACCATTGATAGTTTTGGCCAGAGCATACCCAGACTTTACCGAGTAAATCCCCGAATTGGTATGATGCCAAACCAGGCTATCGTCTCTATCTTCCACTGCAGTAGGAATGGCTTGGATGGCTACCCTTTCCTCATCAGAAATAGTATCACCCAGAGTATCTAAATTCCAAGTTTTAAAAGTTGGGTCAATGATATCGGCCACATTGATAATATTGCAGTCAATTGGCTTTGGAGAAGCAATTCTGTGACTCGCAAGAGATGGGATCCACCGATCTGTCCAAAAGTAGACTTGCTTACCATATTGAATTTGCTAACGAGTTCCTTCTTGGAGTAGAGCTCCGCCTTTAAGGAGGCTGCTCCAAGCCCATGAAGCATTAGCTCCTTTTGTGGCCATCATGAAGGTCGAGTTGGGGTAATAAAGTCCTTTATACTTCCTGGCCAGAAACGTCTGAGGATATGAGAGAAGTCTCCAGCTTTGTTTTGCAAGCAAAGCCTGATTAAATTCTTCAAAATCCCGAAAACCCATTCCTTCTATAACTTTGGGTTTGGTCATGTGATTCCAATTGGCCCAATGAATTCCCCTGCTGTCTAGGTCTCCTTTCCATCAAAAATTGCAAATCAGTGTATTGAATTTGGATTGAAAGGCTTTGGGTAAATCAAAACAAGCCATTGCATAAGTTGGTATGGCTTGAACGACTGATTTGATGAGAATCTCTCTTCCTGCTTGGGATAATAACTTTGATTTCCACCCCTGCATCTAGGCTAGCACTTTCTCTAATAAGAACCCATAAGCCTCACTTTTCGACTTTCCCCAAGAAGCTGGTAGGCCTAGATATTGAGCTTTGGGGTTGGCTTTTGTGACACCCAATAGATGACAAATAGAATTGGATAGACTAGTAGAGGAGTTAGCTGAAAATAAAGGACCAGATTTGTCAAAATTGAGAAGTTGTCCAGAAGCATCACTATACACCTTCAGAACTTTCAGAATGGACTCACATTCCAATGCTTCAGCTTTGAAGAGGAGAATAGCATCGTCTGCAAAGAAAGAATGAGAGAGCGTAGGGCAAGTTCGGCGCATTTTGAGTCCTAAGATGGAGTTCGAGTTCAACCTGTGAGTAAGAAGGTTCGAGAGTACATCAGCCACCAAAAGAAATAAATACAGAGAAAGAGGATCACCTTGGCGGAGTCCACAAGATGGGGTAAACTCTGTACGTTTCTCTCCATTGGCATAGATAGAGAATTTTACAGAAGTGACACATTCCATGACCAAACGAACCCACCTAGCATGAAAACCCATTCGAAGAAGAGTTTCTTCCAGGAAATCCCATTGCACCCGATCGTACGCCTTGTTAAAATCTAATTTCCAAGCGACTGTCTCCTTCCCTCTCTTTATCTTGGGACTTCGATAAAGGGTATTATTAGAATGCTACTTTTAAATTAGATTTGGAAAGAATCATCAAGGAATCTCTGGTTTAGATGTGTCCTTTCAAAACATCATCAATGTTAGATGTCAAGGAGAAAATTTCATTTTTACTTCTATATTTTACCTCAATTTTCAATTATAACTCTAGATTTTGTATAATTTTTTAATTTCACATTGAAAGTTTTTAAAATTGTATCATTTTTACTGTTACTACTGCCACATTTGAAACAAAAAATGTTAAAAAAAATTACATTTTGACCTCAAATTTTAAAAGAAATATGCAAATTCACACTCTCATACCCAAACTCACCACCTCTCATCTTCTTCCAATTTGTCCATCTCCTTCGCCCTTGCAAGCACTACTGCCACCACCAACCACCACCGCAATCACTCAATTCTCCAACCCAACTTCTCCTAAACCCAAATTCACTCACTCAATATTCTTTCAAACCCGTATCAATTATCTATCTATATGTATATACTTATCATCTCTTCATCAAGTTCGTCACCTTCATCAACTTCACCAACATCACCACCCGAACCACCAACTTTACCACCACCGAACTCCATTACCACCACGATGCACATCACCATTACCATCACCACCACCACCACCACCTTTCAACACCAAACCCACTTCCTTCCGAACCAAGTTCCGTTACCACTACCATCAAGCTCTACGACCACCATCACTGCGAGCTCTGCCACCATCGGTAGACTGCCAACACCACTATCACCACTATCACTAGCTTCGTTACCACCTAGAACCATGCTCTACATCATGTTATAAGTGAAGAAGAAGAAGAATGAGGAAGATGGAGGAGAAAGAAACAAAAGATGAATGTTTCGAAATTTTTGAAGTTAGTTTTTGAACAAATTTTGGCATACCGAAACTGCTTATTACACGAAGAAGTGAGAAAACGAGGTGGCGTAGGACGAAGTAGAAAGTGAGGTGAAGAGAATGGTGAAAGAATAAAGTAGAACCGTCAAGAATTGAGAAAGATATGAAGTCTGAAAGATGACTCAAAGAAAAGTCAGAAATGAAAAGAGAAGTCTTATTTATTTATTTATTTATTTTTATCAACTTTCAGAGCCCCTACTGGATGCAAAAAGAGAAAGAACGAGACGTGTGAGAAGTGATACGAAAACTGGGTCATGAGGTGAATTCAAAGACGTAAAAATGAGGCGAAAGAAGGAGATAGAAGGGCTTGAAGTGGTGGTAAGGAAAGAGAGTGAGTTTGAGTAGGAGAGGGTGAGTTTGCATCTTTCTTTTAAAATTTGAGGTCAAAATATAATTTTTTTTAATGTTTTCCGTTTCAAATGTGACGATAGGGGTTTAGTGATACGATTTCAAAAACTTTGAGGGTAAAATTGAAATTATTCGAAGTCTAGGGATGTAATTGAAAATTAAGGCAAAGTATAGGGGTAAAAATGAATTTTCTCTAAAAAAAAATGTGTATTAGTCCTGTTGAGTATCCTTTAGACAGTAATTGCTAACTTTTAAATTAAATTATCATTAAATCGATGGTACAACCGAGTAGCTAATCTCAATTTTGTAGGCAAATTTCAACATATTTATTTATTTTTATCGTTCAATATATATATTCAAATTTCAAAAGATATTACTCTCATAATAAGTGTGGTCTAAATTTTTATCCATTCAATTTTGAAATTAATATTAGTCGATCAATTCTATTGAAATTAATTACGACCACCATCACTGCGAGCTCTGCCACCATCGGTAGACCGCCGACACCACTACCACCACTATCACTAGCTTCGTTACCACCTAGAACCATGCTCTGCACCATGTTCTAAGTGAAGAAGAAGAAGAATGAGGAAGATAGAGGAGAAAGAAACAAAAGATGAATGTTTCGAAATTTTTGAAGTTAGTTTTTGAACAAATTTTGGCATACTGAATCTGCTTATTACATGAAGAAGTGAGAAAACGAGGTGGTGTAGGACGAAATAGAAAGTGAGGTGGAGAGAATGGTGAAAGAATGAAGTAGAACCGTCAAGAATTGAGAAAGATATGAAGTTTGAAAGATGGCTCAAAGAAAAGTCAGAAATGAAAAGAGAAGCCTTATTTATTTATTTATTTATTTTTATCAACTTTCAGAGCCCCTACTAGATGCAAAAAGAGGAAGAACAAGACGTGTGAGAAGTGATACGAAAACTGGGTGATGAGGTGAATTCAAAGACGTAAAAATGAGGCGAAAGAAGGAGATAGAAGGGCTTGAAGTGGTGGTGAGGAAAGAGAGTGAGTTTGAGTAGGAGAGGGTGAGTTTGCATCTTTCTTTTAAAATTTGGGGTCAAAATATAATTTTTTTTAACGTTTTCGGTTTCAAATGTGACGATAGGGGTTTAGTGATACGATTTCAAAAAACTTTGAGGGTAAAATTGAAATTATTCGAAGTCTGGGGATGTAATTGAAAATTGAGGCAAAGTATAGGGGTAAAAATGAAATTTTCTTGATGCCAAATTCGGAAAATTTGACATTTTACTACCAAATTTTGGCTATAATACAAAATGTAAAATTTGACAATATTGCTCCAATACTTGCGTTATTTTTTTGGCATAATCGTCATCTTACCCCCTTTTTTTTTACCACAATAGGATTTCTATAAAATACAATATCAAAATTTGGCAATTTGTCATTACTTGTGCCAAATCTGGCATCAAAGATAGCAATGCCAAAATTTGGCAACTTCAATGGCAGCTTCATTAAAACACCAAGGCTAGTATAGCTATGGTAGCTCAAATAGCAGCCTATTGGAGCTGCTATCAGGAGTGAATATTGATGTTATGAAAGCTTCTGGATCACTAAATTTACCATTTTGAAACCAAAGTGTACCATGTTTCAGAACGTATATACTAATACATAATTCATTAGGGGTAACATAAGTATGTAAAATTTTTTTGTTTGTCTTTGTAAATGCATGAGCATGTTGGTATAAATTCATAATTTATTTTGTTGTTAGCATTGCCATTAATTTAAGTCTAGTATTGGATGAAAATTTTAATGTAGTGAATAATTTACTTCACGCTAGTTATTTTTAAGAAAGATAACATATGTGGGTGTTTAATTTTCTTCAAAAATATATTGGTTAGACCTCATAATTATTGATAAAGACCACTAACATTTTGTTTTGAAAATTTTCAGGTTCATGTTATCAATGTTTCTATGGCGCAATATTGGAAGTCTTTAGAAAATTTAATAAATGTGGGGTCATAACATATTCTTTTATTAAACAAAAAATAATGTGCCGTGTTAATTTTTAAATCATCAAGGGGAATAGGACTGAAGTCCATGAGTTAGTCTCTGTGGTGGACACCTAACCTTTGTGATTGGCAATCCAATGAATAAGGTTCAATAAGTAAAAACGAAGCTATAGAGTAGCTGAGAGGAGCACTAAAATTATTAGATGGAAATTCTTTGATCTTATTCCCTATGGTAATAGTGCTTATTAGTAATGTGACAAATTTTAAAAGAGTTTAGCTTTGAATGTGTTCAGGGTAGGATTTCTAAAAGATATTGGTCACAGATCACCGTTAGAGGATACATTTATATGAATGTGGTAGTGGGATTGCTGTTGTGAGAAATTGGACTACTCCTTAAAAACACTTGTAAAAACAAGATAGGTTTGTATGACTGTATAACGTGCTAGACCATTCCAAAATTGTTATAGTTTTCTGTACTATGTTTGATGAGTGTATGATTCAACTCAAGGGCCTAGTTCAAGACTTTATTTTCTACGGTTTCTTCTGACTGAAACTTGCCAACACTAAGTGTAGGTTCAAGTTCAAATGACACCTACACTCATTGAGATCCACTTCTACTCTCTCACTCCATGTTTCTACTATTTCTCTGCTTTCTTACGACCATTTCATTATGCGTTGTATACATTCACATATAATATATATATATTTTTTTGATCAGCAAACAAAAGAGAGAATATATATATTGAACACAAATACATCAGTAGCATAGCAATTGAAACCAAACAAAATTGGCTCCAATGAGCTAGCCCGAACAACCGCTAGTAATACAACTGTTGGTGAGAAACGAACAAGAGGAAAACCAACAGGAACTAGAGGAGAATAGCAGCATAAACCAGAGGAGACACCAGCAAGAGTCACCCAAGTGGTTGCAGCAGCATGAACCAAAACAGAGTCCAAGGCAGCAGTATGTACCAGCAGACAGTAGAAAGAGAACCAAAACAGAAGCAGCACAGTCCAAGAAAAAATAGCAGAGGCACGGCTGGGTTTCAAAAAGCAGCAGCAGATTCTGTGAAGAAGAAAAGAAATTAGCACCAAAATAGGCACCAGGAAAATGCACCTACCATAGAAGAAAAGAAAACAAGAAGTAGGACAGGCACGGTAGACACCCCATTTTTTACCGTCCTCGAGACTTGGACGTCACCGTTTGAACACCCGATGATCATCCATGTTTGTGTTCGTTTGGAGTTCCCGGAGGTCTTGGCTACGCGCCTTGCCTCAGGATCTCCGAACTCGACTGTTTAGTGTCTGGTTTTGCACCAAACACTTGTGTTTTGCCTTGGAGGGGCAGGGAATACCTTGTGAGGCATCCCCACACATCACCGGCCATGGCCAGAGGCCACCGGCTGGTGTTTTGTTGCCATCGACAATGTATATTGCCGGTCGACATTCTTTGTTGCCGGTCGGCATTCAATTTTGTCAAAATGGCATTTTTGAGCAGTCGACTACTGTTCATCTGCTTTTGCAGATATTTTAATACAGCTGTATGACATTTTGTTCCCCTCCATACACGTGTATGGAGCAGCTGGAATGACACCAATCCGCTGTAGGTAAGAGGACATTTTTAACCTTTGCCTCCAAGCTAACCACACAAAAGCTTTTGCTCTAGGAGTAGAGACACTCTGCCAAATCATCTTGGAGATTGTACCAAAATCCGGAGATTGTAGACTGTTTTCACACCACCTATAGGCAGATGATACGCTGAAGCAGCCCGAGTTTTCAGCCCCCCAACAGAACGCATCAACCTTATCAGCTCTTAACTCCGGAGTGTTATTTACCAAATTAACCAAACGAACCACCTCTTCCTTTTCCCAATCTCGGAGTATTCTATTGAAGCATTCCTCCCAGTCATGTAGGCTCCTTCTTAATTCAATCACCTGCTTAATTGTTTTCAGCTTATCAGGAGAGATACGATATAGTCGAGGAAAATCATCTTTTAAACATGTAACACCAGCCCACTTATCCTCCCAAAACAGAGTTCTTTCCCCATTACCCACCAATATGAAAGTATTGCTGATATAGAAACTGTGCAAGGCAAGGGTGGAAGTTGCCAGTGAGAGAATATCCTTTCATAGCTGGGAATGCATCTGGGAGGCTTCCGTATTTGGATACCACTTGCTACCATGAATGTCATATTTCCCACATAAAACTTTCTTCCACAACAGATTCTCATCACCGCCAAACCTCCACCACCACTTAAGTTGCAAGCAGGCGTTAACATCCCTAAGACTCTCGATGCCTAACCTCCTTTAATAATACTTTTAGTAACTTTAGACCATTTAACCATGTGTATCTTGCTCTTAATCACGGATCCACCCCATAGAAAAGCGGCTTGAATTTTGTCTAACTCTTTAGCAACTCCTTCAGGCATCTTAAATAATAAGAGATAATATACTGGGAGGCTAGATAAAACTGTTTTGATAAGAGTTAGTCTTCCTGCAAGGGATAAGAACCTTCTTTTCCAGCTGGCCAACTTGACTTTGACTCGATCCACAACAGGCTTCCAAGTCTTCAACCCTCCTAGATTAGCCCCAAGAGGCATCCCAAGGTACTTAAATGGAAGCTTTTGACACTTACAATTAAGCCTACCCGCAATTTCATCCAACCAGGCATCTTGAACTCCAATGCCAGAAATCACACTCTTGTGATAATTAATCCAGAGCCCAGACATCAATTCGAAGCATCTAAGAATCCTCTTAATATTCACCACTTCCCCCCATTATGCCTCACAAAAGATAATAGAATCATCCTCAAATTGGAGATAGGACACTGAAATTTCGTTAGCCCCAAGAACAGCACCCCTGAATAGATTTAACTCCCTAGCCCTGGTCAACAAGATGTTGAGGCCCTCAGCTACCATATTGAAAAGGAAAGGGGAGAGAGGATCGCCTTGCCTAAGGCCTCGAGATGGGCTAAACTCCGATGTAGGGGAACCATTCACAAGAACTGAGACTCGAGTATTTGATATACACTCCTGCACCCAAGTCCTCCACTTTGCTCCAAAACCAAAATTCTCCATCATAGATAGCAGAAAAGACCAATTGACAGAGTCATAAGCCTTTTCGAAATCAAGTTTCAGAATAATCCCACGCCTTTTGATTTTCTTCCACCAGTCAACAATTTCATTTGCAATTAAAATCCCATCTAGGATACTTTTACCACCCACAAACGCTGACTGCTCTTCACTAATAATTCTAGGCATTACCATCTTTAGTCGGTTAGCCAAGACCTTAGAAAGAATCTTATACACAGACCCGATTAAACTTATTGGTCGGTAATCCCCAAGACTAATAGGATTGTCCTTCTTAGGCACTAAAGTAATGAAAGAACTGTTAATCCCACCCACCAATTTACCATACCGATGAAAGTCTTGCATAAACTGGATAACCTCTTTCTTCACAACCTTCCAACATTTCTGAAAAAACAACATATTAAATCCATCTGGCCCCGGAGCTTTATTACCATCACAACTTCTCACTACTGGCCAAATTTCTGCCTTAGAAAATTCTGCCTCTATGTACTCCACTGCTGCTGTACTGCCAATAGATTTAAAACTACCCACCAGTTTTGGCCTTGAACTCCACACTTCCGTGAAATGAGCTTTGAAAAATTGAAACACTTCATGTTTAACTCAGACTGGCTCATCATATACAATTCCATCAAAGTTCAGAGAACCAATTGCATTTCTATTTTGCCTACAACTTGCCATGACATGGAAAAATCTGGTATTTTTATCCACTTTGAGTGCCCAATTTAGCCTTGATTTTTGAAGCCAATTCCATTCTTGCATCTTACTTAATTTCCACACATCATCTCTAAGTTCCCTTCTACTCAATTTCTCCACATTAGATAGCTCTCTGGTTTCGGTTAACAAATCAAATTCATGTAATCTCTCCTCGGCCTGCTGTATCTTCACAGATATTGCTCCAAACACTTCACTATTCCATCTCTTCAAAACTTGTTTAACATGTTGGAGTTTTTTAAGCATTATAAAACCATCCCACCCAGCGATTTGTGACTCTTCCCATGCCTCCCTTACCACTTTAGAGAATGAAGGATGAATAATCCAGGCATTTAAAAATCTGAATGGTTTAGGGCCCCAATCCCTTTCATTCTCCATAAGCAAAATTGGGCAATGATCAGATACAATTTTAGGCAGTCCCCACAATTTGATATTGAAACTTTCAATCCATTCTGGGTCCAACAGAAACCTATCAATTCTACTCCATATCGCACCCTCTTGAGAATTATACCATGTAAATTTTCTTCCAATCATTGGTATATCTGTGAGCTCACAAGAGTCAATAAATGCATTGAACTCTCTCCTCCATAAGCAAAATTGGGCAATGATCAGATACAATTTTAGGCAGTCCCCACAATTTGATATTGAAACTTTCAATCCATTCTGGGTCCAACAGAAACCTATCAATTCTACTCCATATCGCACTCTCCTGAGAATTACACCATGTAAATTTTCTTCCAATCATTGGTATATCTGTGAGCTCACAAGAGTCAATAAATGCATTGAACTCTCTCATTCTCCTATCCCTTCTTGACACACCTATATGCTCACTAACCAGTCTAATTTCGTTAAAATCCCCCCCTAGACACCAAGGGCTAGGAAAATTGCTTCTAAGCTGTTTAATAATTTCCCGCAACCTCCCCATCGTACTAATATCAGTAGGAGCATACACATTCATCAAAACACAATTGAAGGAATGATAGATAGTACCTTTCAGAAGAATGAAATTCCTACTACCACAGCACTCCTGTAGTTGAAAAAATTCAGGATCCTAGACACAAATTATGCCACCCGCACTTCCTTGTGATCCAACCTCCATATATTCAAACCGAGCACATCTCCAGATAGATCGAATATCCCATTCTGATAACACCGATCTCTTTGATTCTTGCAAGAAAAGCATCCCAATTTTCCTTTCCTTTACTAATTTCTTAATTTTGCCCCTCTTTTCTGGCCGACCCAGCCCTCTAATATTCTACGATAATATCTTCATTTAAACCGTTAACCACACTTGGGCGCACCTACGGACTGGTTTACCCAGGTGAACCAATTCTAACCCCCACTTTTTCTTTGTCCTGCTGTTCAAGCTGCAAAATGCGATTGACAATGCTTGCTTCATCTTGCCCAAACTCCACCCCAAGTAATTTACCCATGCACAGGGTTGCCTGAGCTTCATTTAAAATCAGAGCATCACCTCAAGACCTGTTGTTACCTCGGTTTGCTAGAGATCTGGATAGAGCTGCTGAAGCCGATCTGAGCAGAGCCTCTTTTTGGGAATTTCTTCTTGCTACTGCCTCACTTTGCCCTCTTCTCCTTGAAGAAATTGACAGCTTCGAACATCTATTCCTTTGTCGAGCCTTCTTACAAGCTGAGGAAGCAGCTTTCAGAATTTGTTTTGTAGTTCCCATATCTATCTCCTTTCGGCTTCCTTCATGGGCCAATGCCTTTGTATGGCTAAAATTCTGACCCACTAAACCAGACCCAATTCCTTGACTGGAGTATGGCCCTATCGGCCCACCAAGCACCAATTCTCCCAAATGGGCCTGGGAGAAACGCACCTCTAAATGGACTTCAGGCCAACTCTTATCCGGTCCACTCAAGCTCTTTATAAAGCCAAATGTAATCACATGACCATCCAACTGCCTATCGAGCCTCACACCAATATCATCATGGCACTTCTGCGCAGATGTCGATTCTGATACAACCATCTTATCAGAGCCTTCATTTGAATTTGAATTTCCAAAGCTTTCCACAGTCTCAGCTACAACCGATGCATTCTGCCAGCTCAAACTTCCTCCACTTGCAACTTCACTTAAACTAACCCGTTGAGCCTTGTCCACATCAGCTAGTTTGACCACGACATCCTCCAGATTTGGTGCCACCTCAGCTTCACCTTCAGCCTGGCCATGGCCGAAGACTGAAACTCCATCACTATTCCCACCAGAGCTATGTAACCCATCAGAAGTATGACTATCCAAATTCATGCATCTAGAGAACACCAATTGCTCTTCACAAATTCGCACTGGGTACACACCGCTGCTGGATTCCAGACTGATCACCACATTTATAGCCTCCATACATTTTGTGACAATCCTAACCTTGCTGCAGACGAACGACATTGGGTCTCCAATATCTTCATCTAGCCCAACCACTTCCCCCCATAACCTTCCAATAGAAGTAAAAGTTCCTGCACTCCACAGGTTCAAAGGAACTCCATAGCATGAGAGCCAAGTACATCTCTCTTGCTCAATATGCATTCCAGCTTTCCAATCCAAAACAAACTCACCCCACTCATCTATTCAACCTTGCATTAATCCTACACCCTCTGCTTTCTCATCGGTTGAGCTAAAAGTGATAACAATATCCCTACCTCCCCCATCTTTAATTCTTCCTTTCCTCACTCCCCTACTCCGAGATTCATGTTTGAAATCGGCCTTTGTAACATGATGGTGTAATCTAATAATCACACTCTCGTACAGCCATGCATTTCCCACCTCCCGAGTTTTCACCACTAACCTTGATTGACCCACCTTCCTTTTACCAGTAAGAACTTTTGCAAACGTTTTCCTTATTCCTTTGTTATTTTGTACATTTCCACCCTCAAAAGCAACGTTTTGTTTGGTTGTTTTCGTGACTCCAATAGTATTCTGATTCACCATTCTGCGTTTGTCACTGTTAAAATTAGCTTCCTTAACCTTTATGGCTCTATCATCCACCCACAGCCCATTCGCTCTTTGTATTGCCACATTTGCAGCTACTTTGCAGTCATACCTCACAAAACCAAACCTTGTACTGGAAATCCTTCGCCTTTTGTTCGGAATAAAGACATCCCTTACAACTCCAAAATTATTGAACAAACTGAAAAGGCCTTTTGGATCAATGGATTCGGGTAAGTTATCCACAAAACTGTGATCCATCTGTCCCTACCTCCATGCATCATGCCAATCACTCGGTTTCTTTGTTTCACCACCGGTTTTCATCCTCCGTTTCCATCCTCCGTTTCCATCATTCAAAATTTGATAATTTACATTCACATATAATATAATCAAATATCATTCTTTGCTTGTTAATTTCTTTGTACCTAATAATAATTTGATACATATTTGATCAGTGGGCAACTCAGTTCGTGAGTTTCTCTTTGCGACACAAAAGCAGACTTAAAGGTTGTTGTATCTTGGGGAAGGAACACTAAAGAGAATGCGGTTTCGCATGCCTCAACCACCTTACATGCTTTATTAAACCTTTCTGTGTTAAATTTTTTTTTTTTTTTTTTTGTAATTGCTATTAGTGATAAAGTATTTATTCTGTTACAATTTCCTAAATTATTTTCAATAAATATCACAAAAACTTTAATATCATCAATAATCACTCCCAAAAGCAGCTCTAATGGGCTGTTTTTTGAGCTACCATAGCTATACTATAGCATCTAGGTGCTTCAATGAAGCTGCCATGGAAGTTGCCAAATTTTGGTATTGTTATCCTTGGTGCTGAATTTGGCTCAAGTTTTGGCAAATTGCCAAATTTTGACATTGTATTTTATAGAGATCCCACAATGGTTGGAAAGGTGAAATGACGGTTGTACTAAAAACACACAAGCATTGGAGTGAGATTGCCAAATTTGGACATTTTTGGACTCTAGTATAATCCAAAATTGGCATTTAACATTGCAGATACTCTTAGGAAATCGTAAGTTGTTTTTTTACTATTGCAGTTGTTGTTGATATAATCTCTATAGATTAGTATATCTTTGCTTAATTGTTTTATCATCATTAAGAAACATGGCATATTTGAAGAAATGTCTTATTTGTTATATTGGTGCATTGAAGTGACCGTCTCCTGAATAATGTTTTTATTTTGATGAATGATAGATCTTAGGAAACATGAACAAAGATTGATTGTCATTGATGCTGTCTACTGTGGTGAAGAATATACAGGAACTTGGATACATGCTTAAGGTTATTTTCTGTGAAACTTTTGTACTTTTTGTGTGTGTGTGGAGGGGGGGATGGTAAGAGCAAATGTTGCTTTCTTTTATAGGTAAAGATATATTAAGTGAGGAGTGCTTTTAGATTATCACTTATTTATATATTAAGTGGGATTCATTCAAATTTTTCTAGAACCAAGATTCTTGTACGCTTACACATCCTTACATTGCTTCTTTGACAGATTTATGCAGCGGAGAATGGTAAAGCACAATCTATGTGGAAGAAAATAGGAGGCCAAATCTCAATCCCAAGTCCTGAGAGATATGGCCATATTGATTGGTCAATGTATGTCTTCCATTTGATACTAGAGGGTTACTTTGTACTTTGTGGAGTATTTTATGTTTTTTTGGTAAGTCTTTTGGTGACATCTGTTACTTGCTTGTTAATTTTTGTTACTGTACATAGTTCACGATTTGTCTATTTTTTTGTAGATTTGAAGCAAAAGATGCCATTTTAAGGTAGGGCTGTACTCATTGACATAATTTTGATGGACACTACTGTTTGAGTTGGCCTTGCATATTACATATTTAATTGTTTGGAAACTCTTAAAAGATTTTATAGTCCAACATGTTTGGTGAAGAACACACCTTTTAATGGATAGAAAACTAGAATATCAGGAAAAAGAAGTTAAATGATGGAACTGAAAATTTAATTTCACTGTGGATATTTTGATGCTGCTTAAAAGTAAATTATCTATTACAGAACATAGGAAAATGGAATGATCTAAATCATGATAAAGAAAAAAGAAAACATCTTTTTGTGCTTTAATAAAGCCTTAATTTTATTTGACTCCGTTGCTCATCTTAAGTGGGTTGATAGGTGAATATACGGTATGATATGATTGGAATTACCAAATAAGCCAAAATAATGTGGCTTGTGGGTCGTTCATCTTGAGTGCTTGTTTTTGAGTGACAAGGATGAAGAACCTTATATTTAATTGCTTCAGTTTGAGATACTTGAAGTAGTGAGTTTTATATTATGTTGCCTTGTGCAGGAACCTTTTTATTTTGTACCACTTATATGGATAATTCAACAAGATACCCTCGCAAATTGCCTTCCAGTGTACATGGACATGGGCTGGGAACATCTTATTTCTTGGTGGGAATATGCTTTTAGCCAAGCTGATGTTATTGTTTTTCCAGATTTTTCTCTACCGGTAAATCAGTCATTCCAGCACCCTTCTTTTGTTAATTAGCAGTAACCAATCTTTCTATTGTTGTATTAGGCATTCTATTGTTGCTCAATTATTATTCCTGTCTCAGATGTTATATAGTGTGCTTGACACTGGAAACTTCTTTGTGATTCCTGGATCACCAATAGATGTGTCGAATGCAGAAAGCTACAGTATAACCCACTACAAAATTCAGTTAAGGATGGACAATGGGTTCAATAAAGATGATATGCTGGTTCTAGTTGTTGGAAGTTCTTTCTTTTACAGTGAGCTATCTTGGGACTATGCGATGGCAATGCATGACATAGGACCTCTGCTAATCAAATATGCAAAGGGGAAAGACTCTGGGGGGGCATTTAAATTTCTCTTCTTGTGTGGAAACTTCACCGATGGGTACACTGATGCTTTACGGGTATTCTACTGTGGAGTTGATTGCTCCATGTTTGGCTATTTTCTTCTCTCTTGTAGGTAAGATTTTAAAAAGTGGCTACAACCGTTACGTAACGGTTGCGATGGTTACCGCCATCCGTTACGGCCACTTTTGCAGTGTGATTAAGATTCACAGGTGTGTCGGCAGTAGCGACTGCCATAGCGGTCGTAACGGTACCGTAATAGCCGTAACGGCCTGTTACACATCGTTACATAACGGTTTTGAACTGCTTCTTTCGAAAAAAACACACACAAAAAAAAAAAGAAAAATAAAAGAAAAAGAAAAGCTAAAAATGAAGGAAGAGGGATAGAGAAAAGAGGGAAGATAAAGAGAGAAGATGGAAGAGCAAGAGAGAGAGAGAAGAGGGAAGATAAAGAACATGTTATTGATTTGTTGAAGCTGTAAGACCTATGCTATTATATTCAGCTACTATCATTCAACCATTTTGTTTTTGTGTGTTTATCTACATATTGTTTGATGATGATAATAATAATAATAATAATAATAATAATAATAATAATAATAATTGTGGTCATTATCTATTTGGCTTGATTAAAATATGTATATCTATATTTAGACTCTTATTTATTCTCTTACTTTTGACATTGTTTATCTTATATATAATAGTTATTGATTGATTTTTTGTATAATATAAAGTCATTAATTATTGAAATAAAATGTAAAAACTCAATTTATAGTGATTTAAAAATATGAAATATATTGGATCATACTTAAAAATTTACAAAAATTGATTAATATTTATTTTAAACCCAATAATATAATCATGGGAAAAAAATATGTGTATCGGTAAATTTTTTTGCAAATTGTGCGAAAAATAAAAAAATTCACGGTTCCGATTACCGCAACCGTTACACTACGGTCTTTACACCCCGCAACCGCAACCGCAACCGCAACCGCAACCGCACCACCGCAACCGTCACTACAAGAAAAAGCAGAATTGGCGACTAAAAATAGAATTTTCTTCGCTGAAAGTAGCAGAATTTACTAAAATGGAATTAGTAGCCAAAAGTGAAGACTTTTGGCGACTAAAACAGTTTAGTAGCCAAATGTATAATTATTGGCGACTAAAAATCAGTTTAGTCGCCGATTTTATGGGTTTTAGCGACTAAAAAAATTTTAGTAGCCAAAAGTGAATGTTTTTGGCGACTAAAAACATTTAGTAGCCAAAAGTATAGGTTTTGGCGACTAAAAAATAGTATGGTCGCCGATTATACGTGTTTTACCAACAAAAATAAATTTTGTAGCCAAAAGTGAAAGTTTTTGGCTACTAAAAAAAATTTAGTAGCTAAAAGTGTACAATTGGCGACTAAAATTCACTTTAGTCGCCAAAAGTGGAGGTTTTGGAGACTAAAAATAAGTTTAGTCACCAAAAGTGGTTATTCTTAGGCGGGAATGAATTTTTTTAGCGACTAAAATTTAATTAGTAGCCAAAACTATAGAATTGGCGACCAAAAAACAGATTTAGTCGCCAAAAGTGGTCTTATTTTTTTTTAGTAAATAATTTATTTTTTACATAAATTATATTGAATAAAAATAATTATGTTTATATATATAGTTTTATACTAATACGGGTCAATATACTATATAAATAATATATGTTGCATATATATCCATGTGGTGTTGTAGTGGCATAGTGGAGAGAGTGTGTTGCGCTAAAGGTTTAGAATGTGGGAGGTTGGTGGTTCGAATCTCAAAAAAACCAGAAAAGTTAAATTTTTTTTTTTCACGAAATAACCTTTGGCGACTAAAATTATTGGTCGCCAAAAGTGTTTCTTTTGGCGACTAAACGGTTTGGTCAGCAATTCATTGACTATTGGTGACTAAAAGATTAGTCACTAAATGTATAATTTTAAAAAGTGTAATTCACTATTGGCGACCAAAACTTTGGTCGCTAAAGACCTGTTTTTTGCCGACAAAAAAAGTTTTAGTCGCCAATACCTCCGGCGACCATGTTTTCGCAACAAAACCGACGACTAAAAAATTTAGTCGGGGGAACTAAAAAGTAGACTTTTGGCGACTAAAAATGGACTTTTGGCGACTAAAAATTTAGTCGCCAAAAGGTGCTTTTTCTTGTTGTGTGTTTCGGCAACCGCAACCGCAACCGCAACCGCAACCGCAACCGCTTTTCAAAACCTTGCTTGTAGGTATTATATTTTGAGATTCTTGAATCCCCGTAGTGCACTGTTTAAGGAGTTCATTATAAGGAAAGGGAACATAGAAGTGAGTGCCTCATAATCATTGCATGGATTGATCTAAGTTTCCCAATAATTTGGTTGTTTTCAACTTATGATTGTGATGAATACGTGTCATGTAGATTGGTGACTCAGTTCTAATTTTTACACTCACTCTCTAAGTTCTTGATAAGTGAGATAAACGTATATGTTTTTTCTCTTTGAATGATGCTATTGAGAAGCCTCATCTTATTGTTTTCTTGTGACAAATTTGGATACATGATACAAGGATCTAGATCTGCAATGTAATAGAACTTAGTGGATGGATTTAAATATCAAAAGACAATGATAAAGTGGCTGGATGGGGACAATAATTCAAAAAAATAAAATAAAATAAAATCATAAGGTTCTAAATGGGAGAAGGAAAAAGTTTATTAAAAGATTAGAAAATGATTATGGACTTCCATAGAAAGGGAGTATCAAATCATTTATGAGCTTTTTCATTTTATTCTTGGTTGTATTCTTTGTGTGGCATTATTAGGCTAGGGAATTGAATGTTTAGGTTTATCTCCCATTGATGATAGTAAATCCCGTTGGCTGGAAAGGCCTTTTGATGAGAAGAAAATTATAGCAGCATTTTTTGAGTTGAGAGGGACAAGTCTCCAGGGCCTCACAGATTCTCTATGGTTGTATTTCATGATTGTTGGGAGCAGTGTTTTTAAAAGCTCTAGGCGCACTGAGGTGATAAGGTCTCCTATAGCCTAAGAGTGAGGTGAGGCACATGCCTCACCAAAGTGAGGCACAAGTTGTAGAATATAATCAAAATTTTAAAATAGACAAAGTTTCAACATGAACATAACATTTTAAAATGGGCAAATAATCTTTAAACATAACATTCAATCTTCTAAAAATCACAAATATAATATCCAACAAAAGAACAAAAGTTAATAAAAAGCCACCTTTAAAGCAACCTTTCTTGCATGCTCAAGCATAAAAATAAAGAATGGAAAAAAGAGGCAAATTGAGGACCAGGATCAATGAACAAGAAGGACAATGCTGAGGGCCTATGCAACCCTAAGGATTAGTTGGCTTTGATATGGACACCCCAGTGCCATTAAAAAAAAAAGAAAAAAAGAAAGGACAACCCAGCGAAAGAAGGGGGGAACAGTTGTTGGAGTAGAAAAAGAAAGAAAAAAGAGGTAAAGAGAGAACCAAGACCAACAAAGAAGAAGGATAACACAACAAAGAAGAAGGAGAACCCAAAGAAGAAAAGAACCTGAAGAAGACGAATGCCGATCTTTCTCTTTTCACGCAATGCCAATCGATTTTTTTAATCAATCTCCACCTAGGATTTTTTTTATCACTTTCTGATCACGTTTGGCCTTTTATATTGAAGGGTTTTAATTCCCTCTGGAAATGCACACAAAAAAAAAAATCACTTAATCAACAATTGGAGTAAAAAAATATATGAGGCGCATAAGCCCACGCCTTGCGCCTTAGAATAAAACCTTCACCTCAGTGCCTTTCGTGCGCCTTCCATTCCTCTCCTCACCTCGCCTTGACTTGTTTGAGGCACAGGGTTGCGCCTCACTGTGCCTCTAGCTTAGGCACGCGCCTAAGTGTTTTTTTTTTAAAACACTGGTTGGGGGGTAGTTAACAAGATTTGGCGAAGCTATTTGTTGAATTATTTGATGATGGACTTGTGGATACTAGTACTAATGAAACATGTATTTGTTTGGTCCCCAAGAGGGAGAACTCCTTGGAGTTCAGTAATTTTAGGCTGATTAGTTTAGTCACTTCATTTTATTAACTACCAGTAAAGGTTTTTTTCTAGAAGGTTGAGGGCAGTTTTTAGTGATGCGATTTCTTCTTCTCAAGGTGCTTTCATCCTCAAATAAGGCGGCAGAGGATTATAGGAGTACAAATAAGGAATGAGTTATCTTTGAGGTTGATTTTGAAAAAGCATATGATTACGTAGATTGGGGCCTTTTGAGTTTTGTTAATGCAATAAAAAGGTTTAGAGATAGGTGGAGGAAGTGTATTCGAGGCTTTTTGTTATCATATAATTTCTTTGTTATTGTTAATAGCAAGGTGGGTGAGTGTTTCAAGGCTACTAGGGGTTTAGGTAAGGTGACCCTGGTACATGGTCTTAGGTGGAACTTAACGCCAAAAGCTAGCTATTAAGGTGAGGGTGCCCTCAAGTTTATATGATTAACATTACTTTAGTACTCAAACGATGTGGGACTTCAGTTCACACCCTCCCTCATGGTTAATGTGCTCACTCAGCAACACCTGCGATGTGTAGGCCAGGGACATGCATCCTACCCATTCCTAAATACTTCGACTCTCATACCATGTTACACGGTCTTGGGTAGAACTCAACCCCAAAAGCTAGCTATTAAGGTGAGGGTGCCCTTGCGTATATATGCTTAACATTACTTTAGTACTCAGGCGATGTAAGACTTCGCTTCACAAACCCAATGTCTCCTTTCTTGTTCACTTTGATGGTTGATGTTGTGGGTTGATTAGTGGATAAAGGTACGGAGCTTGGCTAGGTTGATGGTTTTTGTTATTAGGAAGGATGTTTTTGCATCTTATTTATAGTTCGCATATGATACTATCATTTTCTCTTCTAGTAATAAGGAGCAAATGGTCATTCTGCTTTCTATTTTAAGAATCTTTGAAGTGATTTTTGGGCTTAAGGGTCAATATGATTATTGGCTTCTTTGGATTTAAGGGTTTGGTGAGAAAAGAACATAAATAGAGAAAGAGATATTTTATCACTTTTCTTACCTAGATAAGAAACTATAATCTTATTCTTTATTTTCTTGCCTACCATACCAAATGGAGTGTTCTCTATCTCATCATTGACACATATTTACTTGAACCATGCTACATCAAGAAGAGTGGAGGAGCAGTTGTTTTACCGTGTAAGTCTCATAAAGTGTTCTTTTTTCAATTGTGTATTGTGTTCAACTCATAATAGAATTCCCTTTTGTTTAAACAGTGCAGGTCATGTGTTGGGTACAAAATTTGCACTATAACCCTCTTTGTTTTGGAGTCTCTATAGGATGATTTTTTTGTCCCTTGTTTTCCCTTTCACTGGTGAATAATGCGAGTATCAAAAGGAATGGTTCTAGAACTTAATCTTTTTATGTTTATTTGATTTGTTTGCTATGTAGCTGCATGGTTGATGTGAAATCTCATGTCAGACATATCATGGCCCTAGATATCTATGGTACAATATTAAGTTTGGTGGATTCACTAAGCTTTTAAGTTTGAATTGATCCATACTAGCTCTATTTTTGTAGGAAATTGCTATTCATTTAGGACTCCATCATGAATCAGTAACACTATGTTTGGGAACCTAAGAGAGAAAAGAAAAGAAATGATCGTAATTTCTCTTCTTCTTGTTTGGATAAGTAAGAAATAAAAGAATAGAAATGATTGTGATTTCTCTCATTCTTGTTTGATTAGATTTCATAATAGAAAATAAAAAAAACGGTTTTATGTTATATTACCAAAATAACCTTTTTTTTTTATTTATATTTTGTCACTATATAAGAGCATCTCCAATCCTCACCTTTTTTTTTTCCATTCAATTTTGAGAAAAAAAAATTCATATTTTTTCATAGGTGCATGAGCCTAATGATTCAAAACTTATGATATCATGACAAAAAAATCCAACAAATGCATGACCAATATTTTTTGTTATTATAGGTTGGCTTCGTGAAGACCTCTAGTGCAAATACATTTGCGGAGGAATAAAAAGTCCACAACATCTTGAGACCAATCAAACAAATAGCATGAAATTGAGTCAAGAAAAATGGGTGTTAAAGCAAGGAATTCATCATCCGCAAAAGATCCAAAAAGAGTTAAAATCATCGACAAAAGATCCAAAATAAGTTGAAAGTCATCCACAAAAGACACATCTTAAATGGAGTCAAGTACAAAATACGATAAACATCTCTAATGTCCCTTTCAAAACAAGTACTATCCCATCTATAGAAGAGTTTCCAACACTAAAGCAAGGAATTCATCATCCACAAAAGATTCAAAAAGAGTTAAAATCATCCACAAAAGATCCAAAATAAGTTCAAAGTCATCCACAAAAGACACCACATCGTAAATTGAGTCAAGTACAAAATACAATAGACATCTCTAATGTCCCATTCAAAGAAAGCACTATCCCATCTATAGAAGAGTTACCAATGATTCTCAAGGTCATACATCATCCTCTCTAAAGTTTCCCTGCAATACTCCACTAGGAAACCAAAGAATTGCATCATCCTCTCAGATTTCTTGGTAAGAAAAAGGTATGCCTCAGTAAATAAGTGTGGCGCAATTCCAATTTCCTCTAATGCTTTATGCAACTCTCCTCTTGGAAAACATCCGTGGGATTTCTCCATCTCTTATAGCTGATGCGATATCCTGCAATAATGCCTTCAGTATGTCAACGTCCCTCTCACCATCATTTGAGAGCTTTCTTTTTTTTGCCTTCAAAAATTTTCCACTTTTAGGAGACAGTATAACATCTTCATCCACAAGATTAAAACTTTCCAAGTTTGCTTCATTTTGGTGCACCAGTTCATCAATGACTTTAATTCTATCTACATGATCATTATTTGATGAGTTAGCCCATCGACGTACTTTTTCCTTAGCAATTTCAACACCTACACCAGTTGCCCTATCCTTTCCATAGATCTTAGCCAGCTTTTCATGGTTGCCAATGGGTGTACATTTCCATTTCTCAACATGTGGTTTCACCTTTTACCAAAACAAAATAAAAAATAAAAAATAAAAAAAAGTGAAAAAACAAAATAAAAAAGTTATAGTTAAATATAAGTTATGTTTTTCTATTCTTTTTTTTTTAAAAAATCAACATAAACTAAAATTAATAAAAGTACCTCAATCAATGCCTCCCAAACTTCAGGTTTAGCAATGAATATCCTTGTAACCGGGCTCCAAGCAAAACCACTAGTATGTTTGAATAAATCATAGCACTTAGGAAAATGCTCTTTGATATTTTTCAGCCTATTCTTGACTTTGGCCTTATCTAAGTCTAAGTTGTATATCTCATGTAATTCCTATACTATTTTATCATATGCTGAAGTAGTGAAAGTTCCATTGATATTTCCTTCAACATGTTGGTGAGACAATGCATCAATCAATGCATCATCCATTTGATTTGTCCATGAAAGTTTTTCTCTCTTAGAATCTTCGGACTTCTGTGTTTTTTTACCCATTTATAAAATCTACATCAAAATAAATTCAAAGTAACATCATAAACCACAATAATGTCATCACAATAGCAAAGTTATGAATACATCTGAATCTAAAACAAAATAAATTCAAAGTAACATCATAAACCACAATAATGTCATCACAATACCAAAGTTATGGATACATCTGATCCGATGTTCAAGTACTTTTCACATAAAATCAAGATGGCTAGCAAACATGTAAAAACTAAAATATCACTCTTGATTAGCAACATAATCAGACCACATTGGAGCTGCTATCACATTTCTAATGAGTTCTCCTTGTTTTGCATCCTCATTAGTATCCCTTGGTGCACGAGTTGTTTGTTAAGTTTGACATTGATTTTCAAGCTATTTGTCTACTTCAGAAACAAGGTTTTCATTTGGATCCACACCCATTAAAAAGTTATGTAAGATGCAACATGCTATTATGATATCTGATTGTGTGTTAATCGAGTAAATAGGCTCAGTTGTGCTTGCTATGATGGGAGATCGTTTCTTTAGCACACCAAAAGCTCTCTCTATGGCATTGCGTAAAGAAGCATGTCAGTGGTTAAACAACTCTCAAGCATTTCCCGGTGGATGGTTGAAATACTCTTTCAAGTGATAACACACCTCTGTAAGGAGGGATAAGGACACTCCTTAACATATACCCCGCATCAACAAGATAAAATTTGCCTATTTAAAACAAAACACATCCCTATGTTAAACCCTAAATCTATATAATTTAACAAAAGTTTCATATTATCTAACCATGAATTACCGTTGGGTATTTTCAGTTTATCTTCTCTAGTGAGTGCATTTTTTATGATCCTTGAGTCAGATGCAGTCCGCTCCCATCCAGGTAAGACATATATGAATTTTAAGTCAAATGAACATGCGGCCAATACATTTTTTGTTGGGTAACCTTTTCTACCACGATATCTCGGTGCATCCTTGCTAGATACTTTAACACGAACATGTGTTCCATCAAGTGCTCCGATACAATCCTAACATAAATGTATCATGTAGCAGTTTTATATAGAAATAAAACTAAAAATTTAAAGCGAAATGTAATATGGAATTTTTACCTTAAAATATGGATGGAACCTATTATTATTGAGTATTTCTGGAGGGACTTATGATCCATTAGGTTGGCGAAGAAATTGATCTTCCAATGATATAAGAGCTCTCAAAAAACTATGAAAATGCCGACTTACAGTCTCACTAGAGCGACGAAAGAAAAACGAAACATTTCTATTCGTCACACTGTGTGACAAAATGTAAAGACACTTTGCAACTTGTTCCTCAATTGTTTCACATTTTGTAGGTTTCAGACCACCATCTCTTTCAAGTATATGACACAAATCTTGAAATGCCTGCGGCCCTATATAGGTGATATTATAATAATTCTTAATACATTTAAGTTTTGTCATTAGTTCAATCCTCTCTTTTTCTCTCTTCAAGTAATTAATAGGATGGTCTACGTACTTTCTAAGGTGATATTTTCTCTGCATATACCAATATACCACATGGCAAACAACTTGAACAACAGCTAACTTTTGCCTTCTATACCACATAATTAAGTCCTTTCTTAACTCTTTATCTTGCTGATCCATTTATCCTATATTTTTTATTAAAATAAATTAGTATACATTTTGAATAAAAACAATAAATTCTTTCTTAGCTCTTTGTATACATCTAGCTGATCCATAATCGTTAGGAATAAATTTTTTCTTAATTTAGTTATAAATTTTGCCTGCACATTATTTTTAAATTTTGAATAAAAGCAAACATAAAATAATTGATTGAAGATATGTTGCATTTGTTATATTTCTTTTTCTGTGTGAAAAAAAAGAAGAAGACATTTAAAAATTGCAATTCACATATATACAAATAATTGTAAACACAACACATACATAGTACGGGTGGAACACTAATATCATTAAAACGTAATTTTTTTTATTTTTATTTCAACATAGATTTCAAATGAATAAAGGAAAATAATTAGAATATTTGAAAAGTCTTTCCTAATTTGTTATAAAATCAATCATATAATGGCCAAATCAAGAATTTAAGATTGTAAATTAAAAGTGCCTAACATTGGTCATAGATAATTGATAAACTAAAAAAAAATAAAAATGGAAGGATTGAAAATAAACAAATAGACAAATCTAGCAAACATCAACAACATCGAAGCTGGACCCAGAGAGGGACTTTGCCGTGCAGGTAATCATCCTTCTTATTTCCATTCTTTATTTCTGTTATGTATGTATTTACACATAATATATATGCTATTGTTATGTATAAGAACAGAATATATATATATATATATATATATATATATATATATATATATATTCTGTTCTTATACATAACAATAGCATATATATTATGTGTAAATACATACATAACAGAAATAAAGAATGGAAATAAGAAGGATGATTACCTGCACGGCAAAGAAGAAGAAAGCGGAGAGAGAGCTGGAGAAGTGGAGAGTCAAAAACCTGTGCTGGATATGAAAAGCCTTGAGGACAAGGGTGTCAATTATTTTATTTCTTTTATTTTTACAAGAACAAAATTGGTATTATAAAAATATAAACATTTGTTGGTTTCTTTTCTCTCCCAATCTCTCCACTTTTGGGAAGATTGAAAATGAGAGTTATAGGAGAAATGGGGAGAAATATGTTTCTCTCTATTTCTCCCCATTTCTCTCCACTTAAGTTATCCAAACAAGTAAGAGAAATACATATCTCTCAATTTCTTTTCTTTTCTCTCCAAATCACTTAATCCAAACATAGGCACTATAAGATGAATGATAACGTGAATGGTTTGTTATTAATGGCTGATATTATTCTATATGGTTTCTCCCAAGATGTACAGGGTTTTCCTCCATTACTTACACGAGCCATGTCATTTGGAATCCCTGTTATTACACCAGAGTACCCTGTCATAAAAAAATATGTGAGTTCATTCAGCTTTTTGTTATGGTTACTTATGTAGCTAAAGTAAGGTATTTGCCTTCTGTTTTTTTAACTTTTGATAAAGTATCAAAATTTTAAGGTTGTTGATGGAGTTCATGGGATGATTTATCCGAAACATAAGCCTGATGCAATGATGAGAGCTTTCTCACTTTTGATATCGAAAGGAAAACTCTCTAAATTTGCTCATGTTGCAGCTTCCTTTGGAAGGCGCTTGGCTAAGAACATGAAGGTATCAAATTGCATGCAGGCTATGCAAAACTGTTGGAGAATGTTCTCATTTTCCCATCAGATGCCCTGCTACCAGGTTAGATTTCTTAGCTTAAACAAGGTGCTTGGGAATGGAATTTGTTCGTGGAGGAAATGGAATGGAGAGTTAGTTATATGGGAATTATGGATCAAAAGGGCTCTTACATGAGAAATTCTAGCATTGTTTATGCCCTTGAGGAAGGGTTTACCAGCCTCACTGATTTACTGAATGCATCTCAGGTTCTCAGAGTGAACCTGAGATACTAGTGCAGGACATTCTTACTAACCTAGATTGGGTATATCTTAACAGAGATGGAAATCTCTGAAGAGGAGGAAAGGCTGGAAATGGAGGAGGCATGTCATTCTTTTGCACATGCCTGTTTTTAGTCACTCTTCCTTCTGTTTATTTTACATATTACTTTTTTCCCTTTACTTTTTGGTCTTGTTTGATTAGAAGGATTAATAGTGAGAGGATTAATAATTCTGTAGAGTAGCATAAGACTATGAATATCACACCTCCCTCAGTATTGAGTATCCCGTGTTTTTGTGGGATTTGCTATCCACTGGATAATTCGGACAGAAAATTGCAATTCAACATTAGAATATGAGTCACAAGAATTTGTAATTCCCCAATCCTATACTTTAGTCCGGCCAATCCAACAGGCTCTTTGGGTTGAAAGTTAAAAAATGGATTGTGGTTTGTTATTTGCAGATTAATGGAAGGGTGGAGAAAGATTCTAGTTTTTGGGATGATATATATCGCAATGCTCGAAAAGATGAAAAACTTAAGTTTGAAGCAAATGAAAGGGATGAATGAGAGCTGAAAAGGACATGCCGGGCATTATGCATACATCAGATATATAATGGGGCTGGGGCCTGGCACTTTCTATACCATGGTTCTTTGTACCGTGGGTTAAGTCTTGTGAGTTCTCCTGACTTTGACTTACATAAGTTTTTTTAATTTTATTTCATCAATATTAGTTACTTTTCTTTTTCTTGTTTTCTTTTCTTTTATTTTTTATTTTTTATTTTTTATTTTTATAACTATCTATACCCAATATTATATCACACTTCCTTTCACTTTATGTAACTAAGCACTTTGTTACCTATCTACACTGGACAAACTTGTTTAAGATGGTAATGCCACCTGGTTTGTGCATTAACCCCAAGAAGTTATTTTTTGTTTGTGACAAATCCAAACTTCATTATTGCTTCTTTGGGGTTATTTAATTCCACTCTGTAGTTTAGCATCTGGCACTGGTTTCTGTATTTATTTTTACATAAGCTATTATTACCTATGTAGAAAACCTGTATCCCTATCGCTGATCTTTAGTTCAGACATGCTTTCAAATTTTGTTCCTTATTAATGTGTAGATTGTTGCTTCTGATCATCCTATCTTATGGCAGTCCAAAAGAGCGCAAAGATTGAGATTACCAGTCCCACCTGGAGAGAAACGGACCTCCTTTCAAACTTTACCGGGCGTAAACCGGAAGGGAGAGGAACCTCTATCAAGGTGCCATGCTGTACCGGCCTCACCCAGCGGGAAACGGACCCCAAATCCAATAACACAACATGCTAGATACACAAATAGACATACGAGTGTAATACATACACTTAATCCAATCAACACAATAACGACCACTAATAGTTAAAACATTAACCAATTCTTGCAAAAAGTGCTCTGCGAACCACCATTCAACAACGAGTTTTCATTTATTTCCAAAACATTTCCAAAATACAATATGAGGTATTAATCATCACAACCATAGTTAGCTAATGGTTACCGTTCACCTAAACTATCTATCCAACAACACAAAAATTGAATTGTCTATTCACACTGTCCACTAATAAACCACAACAAATAGATAGCTACGATTAACTGCCAATAACCCACAACACATCACCCTGAATCACATTGTCCACACTACAATAGTACCCATAGCATCTATCAGGCAACAATCAATACCATCCTCCACCAATGGCCAATGACAGAACTCTAAGAGGCCAATTGCATAATCAAAAGCATAAAGACCACAACGTAAACCCCAACATACCAATTTCTTCCAAATTCTCATTTTCTTTAGTAAAAGAGATAATTAACCACACTTTGTTTTGAAAACCAATTCTCACTATTCCAACGTCCAATATCATTAACCAAAACCCCAACTCATGAGCAACCCAACATAACCCAATTTCCAACTCAACACTAAACATTCTCTTTAACATTCTAAAATCCACAAATTAAACACCAAGTCTTCCAATCCCACACCTGAAACATGTCCATACATCCCATACTCAAACATAAATATAAATCCATAACCCTAACTCTAAATCCCAAACCAACCCTTATGCTTTTATATAAAATCAAATATAATGATTGTACTTTTAATGCAATAAAAGTACGACATATATATTTATAGTGAGGTATTGAAAAGAAACTCAAGAATCCATACCTCCTGAAGTGTAGAAGAGAAATGCTGAAAATTCATCAGCAACCCAATCCGTTCAGATTAAATCGAAGCTCTCACGACCCTCTACATTTTGGTCTATGGAACTAAGGTGAGATTTTGAGCGGAAGGAGATGAAATCCAAGCTTAAAGGCTTGGGATTTTCAGACATGGAGAAAAGAGAGAGAAGAGAGAGAGAAAAATGATTTGGATTTTACCCAAAAAGTGACTTTTAAGGTGCTGATCCCAAATAGACTTCTCAAGTGATGAAACTTACTTTCGAGCGTCAGACACACAAGACTGCTTGAGTGATGAAGCCTTCGCTCGAGCGCAGAATGCGAACTCCCCAAAGTTCAGACCAACAAAATTATTGAATGACACGCAAAACAGCTTGAGCGATCAATTTGTCGCTTGACCGATGAAGAAGAAAAACTTGCAAGTTGTTAACATTTTTTGGTTAACACAAGCTCTGATGGTATTCTTCTGATTTCTACTCGACATATATGTTTTGTGGATTGGAGAACTTTGATAGAACTTTGATAGGGTTCTGTAGTATTTGAACCTTGATATTTCAAGCGGCTCTAAACATGTACACGACGGGGATTTGAGGCAATTCCCAGGTTTAATTACGATAGGGGTTACATATATGATGTTAGCTTTTGAAGATTTTGGATTTGTCAGAAGAAAATAAAAGGAAAGTAAAAGCAAAAGAAAAAAGGAAATGAAATGATAGAAGATAAAAATTTATGATTTAATGCTGAAAAATCCCATTTTGGTGACTTTGTAAAATTGTCTCACTTTCAAGTTTTTTAGTAAGTCATATTTTTTAGTTGTTAGCATTTTCTAGAGAAATTCATCCTTGAATCGAAGTATTAGTTGAAACATGGATCACGCTTTTGCAAGCTGGTGTCAACTGGTTTGTTTGTATTCAAAACTTTAAAATAACATAATTTTAACTATACACATTTGCTTTTGATAAAATTGATATTTTTGAAAGTTATTTGTGAAAATCAACATACATATTAAATATAAAATTATGTATAAAAAAAAACAAAAAAAACAAAATTTGATTTTGCTTTCACAAAATTGAGAGCTTTGTGAATTTTCTTACTTTATTTATTTATTTATATTATTTATTTATTTATTTTCCAAATAAGAGTAACTTCATTGATAAAAAAATAAAAATAAATTCATCCTTGAATCGAAGTATTAGTTGAAACATGGATCACGCTTTTGCAAGCTGGTGTCAACTGGTTTGTTTGTATTCAAAACTTTAAAATAACATAATTTTAACTATACACATTTGCTTTTGATAAAATTGATATTTTTGAAAGTTATTTGTGAAAATCAACATACATATTAAATATAAAATTATGTATAAAAAAAAAAACAAAAAAAACAAAATTTGATTTTGCTTTCACAAAATTGAGAGCTTTGTGAATTTTCTTACTTTATTTATTTATTTTTATTATTTATTTATTTATTTATTTTCCAAATAAGAGTAACTTCATTGATAAAAAAATAAAAATACAAGAGCTGTGAATTTTTCTTTCTCACTTGGTGTGTGTTTTTGATAGAGATTTTCCAATTGACATAGATGAATATTTTAAAAATGTGAAAATTTTCAACTTCTTGAATTTCTATGAAAAATCTTAAATTCATAATTTTTCAAATTTCTTTCGAAATTATGAAATTTCAACCAATTAATTTTTTCAATTAACAAATGGAGACTTCAAAATTTGAAATTGAGAATTCTGTAAGTTGGCAACAATTTTGAAATTGAAAGGGATCTTTGGACACAAAAGCCATACTACACCCTTCCAAAGGGGTAATAATGCCAAGTCTTAGCCTCCGTTTGAGAAGTGGGTTGGCTTTTTGGCTTTTTGACTTTTTTGGCTATTTTAGCCTGGGCTAAAAAGTTTGGTTTGGGAAGAACTTTTTGGCTTTTTTGATTTTTTTTGTGAGAGAAGAATGTAATGATTATGGGTTGGATGTGTTATTTTGTTTTTTGTGACTAAAATAGCCTATTTTATCTTTTGTGGCTAAAATAGCTAAAAAAGCGCCGTTTAGTTCTTGCCAAACGGAGCCTAAGCGTCATAATTTGTTATCAATTGAACACTCCAACCACTAGTAAGGATTGCCTATCTCCAAATATTCATTTTCTCATATTTCAAATCATTTACAATCATTAAGTTATATAAGAATCTCAAGATTTGAGAATCTCAAGATATATCCGATGATTGTAAGTGATTTAGTATAGGAGAACAAAAATATTTGGAGACAAGGGATCCTTGAGCTCCAACCACTGGTTCCATTAGTAGCATCGGAATTATTTAAAGTTCTATGAGGCTACTATAATAACCTCTTGTACAAATAGATCAACAATAACGTATATTTGCTTCCCTAATGGCTTCTATTTAAAATGATTACATTAAAAAAATTTCATAAGTTAAAGTTTGAGAAATTTCAACACAATTAACACGTGTAGGAAACTCGCCAATTCACATCTGTAAAAATAAATAAACACAATTAATTAGAAAGAACAATACAATTATATTAATTAAAATACTGAGTCATTCTAATCTCACAAGATAGTAGTCAACAAAACTTTTTTGAGCCTTTTAACAAAATAAATTTTATCAATTTAAATTTGAGCCTTTTAACAAACAAACAAAAAAAAATCTCAATTTTTTGTTAAGTAAAATCGACAGAAAAATAGTATTTTAATTATTAAACTCAATGTAAATATATATAAAATGTCTAAAATATCATTTTTATTGAATTTAATAACTGAAATACACATGTTTCGATCAATTTTACTTAACACAAATACAAAAATATTTTAAATTAAAAACAAATTAAAAATTTAGAATTTAAATTAATAAAATTAAAAAGCCAGAGTTTATTTTGATATAAACCCTAGGTTATTTTTTTATGTTATTTTTTATAATTTCTTCTAAAATTATTTACCCATTTAGAATGATTATCATTCTATCCTAAAAAGTAAATAATTTCACCTAAAACTGGTAGTAATTTTTACACTTCTTCTCGTATTTAAACTATTATGTTCTTAGTTTAAATCTTAAAATTAGATAAATCATGAAAAATACAATAATTTCTTCTCCACAAGTGACATCGACTTAATTATTAGAAGTTAAAAGTATTTTAATGCAAAATTTAAAAAATTCAAGAATCACAATAACACTAGAGCAAAGTCGAAAGGCTTAAATAAAAAATAAAAAAAAATAAAATCGAAAGTAAAGATAAAAAATAAAATAAATTAGAAGGACTAATTGACAATTTACTTATTTTTCAATTGAAGAGGATAAATAAAAATATAGTTGAGTGGCGGGCGTCCGTGTAATTAATTGTGGAGTTTGTCTCCTAATTCCTCTTCCTCCCGCGCCACTGTTTCTGCCTAGTAGGGTTTTTACGCCATTTCAAAACTCTCTCTCTCTCTCTCTCTCTCTCTCTCTACACCAAGGTAACACTCACTCTCACTCTCACTCTCACTCTCTACTCTCTGGTTTAGCTCTTTCTCTATCTATTGCCCATTGTAACTTGCTTCATTTTCGCATTTCTAGTTCTGTTCTACCCATTTCGCACTGACCTCAAAGTTTTTTTTTTTTTTTTTGTTGTAGAATTTTCTTTGTTTGGTAGCTGAGAAACTGTGAGAAAGAGGGGAAATAGAAAAGAAAATAAAATGTTGTCCTTTTGTTCCATCATGCTACTGCGGTTTCTAAGAGAGCGAAAACCTTTCCAATAGTTTCCATTGTGCTTAATTGGGTGAAAATATCTGCCTGCCTCTGTCTATGAAATTGTGGAATTAGTTATTGAAGAATCTGAGGACCAAAATTTTGATTTCATTTCTTTGCTCATACTGAATTTTTTTCAGGAGAAATTGTTGGGCTTTTTACATGAATTGCTTGTTGGGTTGCTTTGTTTGTGATGAGGATTTACTGGGTGGTAATGACTTAATGCACTTGAGGATTTTGCTAACTGAAGAACTGGACCTCGAAATTTTCTGGACTTTAATCTTTAAATGTTGCCTTGCCTTTGTTGTACTACACTGTAATACATTTTTCCAAGTTGTAGTTTTTGTTTATATGCTTAAATTTAGAACACTATTGTGATATGCTCAAATTTCATATTTGCTGTGTTGGATCCCAGATGGGAGTAGGCCTGTAAAATCTGGGTTATGTGATATCTTAGGTTTGCTCCTTAACACCTGCCTTTTTGTTTTTGGTTTTTGGTTTTTGGTTTTTTTTTTGGGATCTCCGAAGTTCTAACCTGTACCGAGTTTTTTAAAGTGAAAATCTATGTCACTATGTGGTCATTTATGTAATTCTAGCTTGGCTATGGAATTAACAAGAAGTTCATATTAACAAGATCCTGACACAAAGACCTCTCTTCTTTGATTGTGTTACATGTAGGTTTGTATCCTGTGGTCTGGTGGTTTGTTCAACAATATGCATGCAGTTAAGGGCAGCTGGGTTGGGCAGCCATTTGCCCTTGCTAAGTACAATGACTCTGCAGAGAAGAAATCACGGATTCGGCGTTCAAAAGAGGAGAGGAAAGCGCTGGCTGAATCTTTTATAAAGAAGTAATTGTTCATAGTTTCTCTTGCTTATTAAATTCATAATTTTTTTTTACCCTCTTTCATGGTTTGCAGGCAATTAGCTAAAATGAATGGCAACAGCTGCATCCTTATCATCCCATTCCTCTCCTTTACCTTTAGTTTATGTTCTTCTCTTTTGTATCTATGTATGTCTGTATGTTATTTGCCAAAAGTGTTAAATGAAGTCTTCTAAGGATTCCCCAATTAAATCAATCATTTTGTTGTCTAATATACTTCAGAAGAACATGACAATGTAATTTGTCCTTTTGCACTCTCTTTCCAGGATGCTTTTAACCTACGAGCCAACTTTTAGAATAATTCTAATCTTTGGCTAGATGAACATTTTAAATAGAAGCACATGGTTGTGTTGGAATTTTATATTTATAGTATGCTTAACTAACATTAACTACATAGTTGATTCATATATGAACATACATGAATTTAGCCATCACTTCCATTTGAAAACCAAATTTAGAGAAACTGTTTAATGGGCTTTGGTTCTTTTGTAGATATAATCAGTTCATTTGTTGATAAAGAGTTTACCATAGTGTATTCAAGTTCAAGCAGATTGGTTATATGATTATGCCTATATAGGTGGTTGGTATACTTTGCAACGCACACCAATAAAAAGGTTATTAAATTGTAAATGGAAACATTGTTAATTTCATCTTGATATTCTATCATGATTGGAAGGTTGACTATAGTAGTTTGTAACAGTGAATGTCTTATGCCAGATGGCTGGCTATTGTGGTGTAATGAGCAATAGAATCTGGACCAAGTATACCCCTTTCCTTGTTTACTTCCATTTAAAAAAAAAAAAAATATTTTGAACTTAAATTTCGGGAGTTATTGCTTGGCAGAATGGTAAAAACTTGTGGATGTTAAGTGTGAAGGGCAGCCATTTCATGCGAATAATGCCTAAATTTATGTCTCTGCCTGATATACACCTTTTAGCACCCTGCACTGATGGTACCAATGGTCAGTTTTTTTTTTTGAAGTTGTAGTTGCTATGATTAGACTTCTTTTAAGTGTAAGTTTTCATATTTTACTAAAATTTTGGGTGGGTCAAACCAAACCTCTACACACACGCAGATATACTGAAATTTCATTTTTCTAATGGCTATTAAACTCTCAAGTTTCTATTTGTAGTTAATTGAAGGAAGTATATCAAGCCCTCATGTACCACTTATTTGGTATGTTGCATGCAGATATCAGAAATTAAACAATGGGAATTTTCCATCGCTCAATCTCACACACAAGGAAGTTGGTGGGTCTTTCTACACGGTGCGGGAAATTGTCCGAGAGATAATCCAAGAAAATAAGGTGTTGGGTCCTGCAAAGTTGACTCCAGAAGAGCATGATAGGTTTTTGGAACAATATCCATTGGGATCAATTTCCATTGAACCTGAAACTGATTTATCATCGTTAAATGAGTCTGATATGTTGACTCATTATTTACCCAATCGCAATCATGATACAAGTGAAGAACTGGTTTTGAACTCTATTGTGCAGTGTACTGAACCTGAACATCAGAGATTTAATGAAGGGATCATTATAAATGGGTCTAGTAAGGAAGTTGAAAAGAAAGAAGAATATGATAAAGCAATATATACAAACTCGCAAGCTAGAGAAAGTCTGGAACTGGAGGAAAATGTAGCAGAACTAGAAGCATCTAAAACAAAAGTGACTCATGTAGCAGTAGATGTAAAGGTAGAGACGTTTCCATTAATGTCTGGTTCTAGGATAGCTTATGGGTTGGATGAAATATCAAGTGAACCAAGTGAGTTGACTGGAACTTTGGAAAAAGAAATTGAAAATTTGGAAATGGAGGCAGGCAACAACAATTCTGTAGTAGATGGGATGAACTTTTCAGAAAGCTCTTCTGTTTTGGAGCAGGAAAAAGCTGAGCCAAACCTTGCAGATCCATTATTGGAAAAAAGCTGTGCTTTGGTGGACGAGAAACCAGTCGAAAATCTTGAAGCTCCATTATTGGAAAATTCAAATGGCTCTACAACCAAAGAAGGCATTGTTCTTGATATTAATGATGGCACAGACTCTGAAGTTAAAGATGCCTTGACTGGTGGTATTAAGGTAAGTTTTTTTTGTTGACATTGCTTGTGCGAATAATATGTCTGCATCCATGATGCTGCTATCCTTTTCCTCCATTTTTTTTTTCCACTAAATACACTTGGTGTGTACTTGAAGGGAGACGAGAGATGGGTTGTGCTGCTTGAGGAATAAGTCTTTCCCCTTAAGGGTTAGGTCTGAGTTAAGTAACCAAATTGCAGAGCAGGTGCGAGAGCGCAAGTGGGAGTGAGAGCGCTAGAGCAACCTTTGTCAAAATAACTTAAGGTTGTGTTCAGAGCATGGATTTTTGTGATGGAATTTGGAAAGAGAAAGGAAAAAAATATGTGAAATGTATATATTTCTTTCACATTTCACCTATCTTTTTTCTTTTCCTTTTCAAATCCCTACTCAAATCCATGCTCCAAACCTATGAAGCATGGACACCTCTCCGAAGTGACGAGCAAGTGTCTAACACGTGACAGACATGGATACGCTCTGGACACGTGCTGCAGACACGTTGGGACACACTGAAGACCATTTTTTTCAAAAAAAAAAAGTTTAATTAATTAGTTAATTAAAAAAAATTTTATACTAAAATAGCATACCTAAGGTTGATAAATTTGACAAAATTAAATATTTAATTTGACATAAAATAAATATCAAATATTTAAAAATATGACATAATAAATATATAAAATTATATGTTTTGCATGTTCGTCTTACATTTTTTGAAAATTTGCATGTCCGAGTGTCCATGTCTTGTTTGTGTTTGTGTATGTGTTTCTTAGCTCCAAACATAGCGTAAGAGCAGGAGCGCCTTCAGAGCGTGTATATTTTTATTTTAAGATAAATATATTTATTTGAATTGTTTTTATCTTTCACTATTATTTTTTTAAAAAAAAAAAATTAATTATATTTGGTGAGGTCAAAGAATATGCAATATATCTAATAAATAAAGTATTTTGCCAATTACTGTTGAAGTGCCTTCTTAGTTCAGTGGTATAAACCGGAGATCTCTTGATGGCTGGTCGGGTGCTCAAGCCTTCCTAGCAGCATCTTTTCACTTGGCGAACGATTGCATGCAAATGACCATATTCTAAGTGCACCTGTGTCAACATTTCAATGGTCAAAGATGAAGTCATCTTTGATCCGAGTGTTTGACCCGATCAATCCATGGATTTGACAAGAATTGACTAACAATCTGCCAATCTGCGGGCCAGAGCGCGGTCTGCCGATCCACCTAGATGGATTAGGTGACTTGGGGTTTCGTATTAGAATGTGTACTGTGTAATGTGGCTCAGGTAGTCTCCACTTGACTCAATATCAGCAATATGATTTGATATAATGAGTGAAGCGAGAAGAAAGATTTCATGTAAAAATATCACAAGCAGTAGGAATAGGCTTGACTTGTTGAAACAATGAGTACAACAAACAATTCAATACATGTAAAAAATGATTCAAAAGGTCATTTGAAGAACAGAAATGCTGGGTCACCATATTAGTATTGCTTGAATTTGATATCATAGTTCTATTTCGTCTATTTAAGAAGAAAAACTTGATTATAGTCGATGGCTGGCTTTCAAATTTGTAGCTCTTCTACTAGCAAAGTATTTTTTGGCTTTCATTTAGATGCTTTTAACTGATTTTTTATTTTAAACCAAAATTTTTTTGAAATGGTTTTTATGCCCTATCTAGACTTTTTCTTTCCTTGTCTTGTTTTTTTCTTTTGTTTGGTTGTTTTTAATTTGGTAAGAAAATAATTTATGTAAATATTTTCCACTTGTAATTATTATCTTTTAAGGAAAAACTGTCATTTTCACTTTTGGCAATACCACAAGTGGGGTCAAAGTGAAAATGGCTCAATCATAAGTGGTAAAAGTTGATTTCCCATACTTCTTTGGTTTTTTTGTTATTCTGATTGCAAACCTGTCTGCAAAAGAAGTAATTAAGTTTTGATGTTGTAATTCCATGGTATGTTTTATCCTTTATACATCATTGGTTTGATTTTCAAATTTTGATGCTTTTACCACATGAACTCTTTCTCAAGAGATGTAGATGGGGTTTAGAGCAAAATATCAATATGTTACATGCAGTGGCTGAATGCCATTTTTCTTCTATGATTTAAAATCTGGAAGACTAATTTAGGGTTCGTTTGGTTTAGTTTTAGAATTATGATTTGAGTGTGGAGTTGTGTTTTGAGTTTTGAGTTTTTGAGTCATGATTTGGAAAGAGAAAATTTGTTTGGTTATGAGTTTTGAAAATAGTTTTGAGATGATTTGTAATTTTTTTATTATTTATTTTTTGATTGATTGATGTATTGAATGTGAGAGAATGTGAGAGGAGAGATGAGAGAGGAGAGAGAAATTGATTAATTGACTAATAGAAATATTTAATAAAGAAAAAAGAGAGAAGAGAGGAGTTTTGAAAGTAATTTTGAGTTGTATTTTAAAAATATGTTTGGTTAAATATGTTTCATCCAAATCATGATTTAAAAACAGAGTTGAGTTTTGAAGAGTAAACCAAAAGCTACTTTAATTTTTTATGGGAGTTTTATTTGCATTATGCTTGAGGCTGAACACCATTTTCTTTTAAAAAAATATGTATAAGAACATAAACCCAATTTTAGGGTTGGTTGGTCTCTATATTTATTTTCATTTGATGGTTGAACCAGATATGAGTCCATATTTGAAAATACCTTTTGCATCCAAAATCTACTTGGTTGTTCCCGCAATTATTTATAGCTCGTGTTACCATATCAAGTTATCAAGCATATGTTGAACCTATTACCTGACTAACCTTTTTTGTATTTGAATAATTGATTACTTGTGTGTGTAAATCATGATGTTAATTATGGATGTATTCAGCATGTAGGTTGCTCTGTTCATTGTTTTGGCGGCTTGTATATGGTTTAGCCAGTATTATGCTCTCGCTGTCCTGCTCTACTGTCTCACTCTATCAATACTAGCTCTACCTTGTGCCTAGCTTTTACATCAATTTTGTTCTGTGTTTGTCTTTTGATTTGCTGGTAAATATCCATTTGTTCTTGTTACCTGGGCAACATTTGACAGTACTCTTTTTAAACAAGAATTAGATGGCGAATTCTAGTGAATGCACTGTGACACTGTTGCTTTTGAATGGCTTTTGCAGCCTATAGATGCTCACGATGGCATCCATGCCCAGAATCTCAATGGTACTACTTCAAGTTCCTGCGAGCAGTCAATTTCCATGGAGGCAATATTAACCAAAAACAACCCAAACATCCAACAAGGTGGCAACTCCCCGAAAGGAAGCAATCCAACATTAGACAGAATGAATCTGTAAGTATCTCCGGTAACCCCAACTTTAGAACCTGTCACAATGTGAATTGAAAACTCAAAAGCCAATGAATTTGCAAAATTCATCTTCTATACGGTTCTTTGGTGATCAATGACTTTCGTCGTTGTCTTTGGGCAGTGAATCATGGGAAGAGACCGTGGGAAAAGCTGCCAAGCCAGAAACTAATCCGCTTTTGGCATTTTTTAAGTCATTCGTTGCTGTGTTTGTGAAGTTTTGGTCGGAATAAAGTCTCTGTATTCCTTTTAGTTTCTCTGCCCAGGAATGGATGAAGAGTTCTGTACCTACCGAAGCAGTGTCTTTCCATATATCAGAAAATGTTGCTGTTCCAATTGGAAAAGTCTTTGCACACCAAACTGAAAAATATACCGACATTTTACAAGTTGGTGTCTGCCAGTGTGTGGCCCCACCGACGAGTGAGGTGTCGGTACACTTTCAGTATACTTTTCTCAGTGCATGTAGCATTAATCATTCCAATTAGATCCCAATGTTTCTCTTTCCATGTTCTGATGGAATTCATGTTGTCAAGGTAAGTACTTATTGTTATAGAGAATGTTTGAAGCTTTTGTTGAATAATTAGAGTGAGAATTTATGCCAAACATTGAACTGTGATGGTGTATCCTGTATGATAGGGGCAAATGGTAGTCAAATGATTAGCTGAAATTGATCTTTTAGCCCTAATTTTTGTTTTGTTTTAATTGGAAAAATGACGTGAAGCTGTGTGTGATCTATAGAAACACATGAACCTCTAAAAGAAATGGAGAGCATGTTTTCTTCTCTCTTTCTCTGTGTGTGTGTGTGTGTGTGTGTGTGTGTGTGTGTGTGTGTGTGTGTCCGTCTGTTGATCAAACCTCTTCTTTTAATAGTATGATCAAACCTCTTCATTTAATAGTGCGAGACAATGTGAGTAATGCTGTGTTTGGTTGGAAGATTTAGAAAGGGAAAGAAAAAAGGGGTGTAAAATTAGATAAAATGTAGGTATATTTTGTTCATATTTTACTTCTCTTTTCTATTTTTTTTTTTCAAATTTCTTCTCAAATTTCTCAACCAAACACAGTATAAGTGTGTCTAGTTCATTGGAATGGAATTGCATTATAATCATTTTATCAGAGTACTCATTTTCATGTTTGGTTCGGTAAAAAAAGAAGGGTTATTTACATGTGATTCTCTAAACTAATGAAAAATATCATTTTAATTTTTTGAATTATAAAAGTGTATAAATGAACTCTCTAAATTATTGAGAAGTATCACTTTATTTCTTAAACTATGAAAGTGTATAATTAAATTCTATAAGCTATAAAAAAATATATTATGATATTTTTTAATAATTTAGGGAATCCTTACGTTAATAATTCGAAAAAGAAAGAAGTATACGTACTGAATGGATTCACCAATCATTTAATTGAATGACCATTTCATTGGGAGGCTACAGAATATTTATTTCATTATTGTCAGAAATTATTTCAGCGACATTCAGGGGCTTTTTCCAAACTAAAGTCTATCTTCCATCTTATTTTTCAAACTAGACCTAACTTGGACAGATTTCTTAAACTAGGCTAAAACGCTCTTACAAATCGCGCTTTCACTGTTTGGAGTCTAAAATTTGATGAATAGTGAAAGTGCTATTCGAAATCGCGATTTTAATTAAGAAAACGCTATTTGAAATCACGCTTTTAACATAAATTTTTTTTTCTAAAAAAAACATGGTTACAATTTTTTTTTTTTCCAAAAAACGCGATTACAAATTGCGCTTCTACTATTCAAATGCAAAATCGCGTTTCCAAATGGCATTTTCAAATCACACCAAACCAACCCCCCACAGCACTCACGCACACTCTGACACACACCCCCCATCACACAATATAATTGAAAAATATAATTTTTATATATAATAATAATTAAATATATATAATAATAAATAATAATCAATTATATAATTTTTATATTTTTGTAAATATAAATTATTTCTATCTTTCGAGTGGTTAGAAATAATTTTTTACAAATTAAATTAAAATAACCATACGTATGTATATAACCTGCCCAAAAATTAAAATGATAATTATTTTTTACCCTTAAATGATAATTATTTTTTATTTTTTATTTCTTAACCAAATCAATTTTTAATTTTTTAAAAAAAAAATTCTAAAAATCAAACCATACATAGCCTAAGAATCTTTTGATAAATCATTTCTTATATTGGTAACTTATTTAATTATTTGTTAATTTTGTGACATTTTTACCATCTGAGGCCTGTTTGGTAACCATTTTGTTTTCAATTTTCAATTTATATTTACAAAAATTAAAAAAAAATGTCATAAAAATTTGTTTGATAATTTTTTTGGTTTATAAATAGTTGTCTTAGTTTGTAAATTTGAGAAAAAATGTAAATTTAAAAAAAGAGTTTACGCTGGTGTCACGACCCAAACCCGCCCCTATGGGTTTAGCACCGTAACCGGCTAGTAATCCGAGATTATCGAAGGCCTGCTTAATAGTAAAACAGTAATACAGAGTACAAGGGCTGGCGGAAGCCAAAATAGTAATTAAAAGATGTCCAATAAGCTGTGACAGTCTGTATGCAAAAAGACTTTTCATAACATGTTCACATTCAGAACAAAACAGCATATATATACATCATTTACAGGCATTCAGGTGAGGGACCAAATCCCCACCATAACAGTACAGTACAAATATCATTCAGTCTATACAGTATATACAAAACAGAAACAGAAAGGGAGAATCTAAAACACCCCTAAACAGTCTTGGCTTGAACAGTTCTGGAACCTCTCAGTGAGGCACAAAGGTTGGCTTGACAAAACAGAGAAATAAAAAATAAAAAATAATTATCATTTAAGGGTAAAAAATAGTTATTATTTTAATTTTTGGGTAGGTTATATACATACGTAGGGTTATTTCAATTTAATTTGTAAAAAATTATTTCTAACCACTCAAAAGATAAAAATTATATAAAAAAAAATTATATTTACAAAAAATATATAGTTGATTATTATTTACTATTATAAATTATTATTATATATATTTAATTATTATTATATATATGAATTATATTTTTCAATTATATTGTGTGATGGGGGGTGTGTGTGTCAGAGTGTGAGTGAGTGCTGTGGGGGGTTGGTTTGGTGTGATTTGAAAACGCCATTTGGAAACGCGATTTTGCATTTGAATAGTAGAAGCGCGATTTGTAATCGCATTTTTTGGAATTTTTTTTTTTAACCACGTTTTTTTCAGAAAAAAAATTTATGTTAAAAGCGCGATTTCAAATAGCGTTTTCTTAATTAAAATCGCGATTTCGAATAACGCTTTCACTATTCATCAAATTTTAGGATCCAAACAGTGAAAGTGCAATTTGTAATAACGCTTTAGCCTAGTTTGGGAAATAGGATGCAAAAGAGGCTTAGTTTGGGAAAAGCCCCAAATTCAACCCTAAATGTGCTTACGAATTGCAAATTATCAAAGCCACCACTTTTTAATTATACAATATTGATAGGAGTATAAACAAATTATTCATGCATTTCCATGTGATTTATTTATAAATTTGTGGTGGGTATGCATTATCATATGGTGGTGCTACATGTACCAATTGATATACCAATTAGTATACCAACATGTATTATGACTTTATTATTTTAAAATTATGATCTCATCTATGGTATAAATTACAAACATTCAAAACTTTTAAAATTATGTCACATTACCTGAGAGCACACTAATTAGTAAAAAACAATTGAGCTGAAAAGTTGGTTGCCCTGTGTGTCTTGGCAATAATCTATACCTTCAATTGTAGCTCGACAATAAATTGGCCATAGCCAGTGTAATTAATTCCATTAAAATTGAGTAAATTTTTGGTACCCTTTTCAATTGGAACTCTTACTTACAATGGGGGTAGAGGGGGTAGGTATTACCATGTTAATTTGATCCTAAATGTTCAACAACAAATGTATTTTACTTCTACCAATGGTAGACTACCATATTATTGCCATTGATTTTGCATAGAAATCTACTCAACAAATCATATTGAAATAATGGTTCTGATTATCACAATGACCCGGGAGTGGACCTTATTGAACCACACAGTAAGACATGCATGTCATGTCTTGGACATAGCAGTCACCCCATTCTATGATTTTACTGGCTATAGAGACATGAAATCGAATTTTACTTTCATTTGTTTATTAATTTTAATTTTAATTTAATTTTATTATTATTATTTTTTTTTCTATTGCGAGTCAAAGTGGCAATTATTATTATTTTTTGTTTATGAAACACCGAATTGGTTATTATTCAGTTTCATAAAACATACATGTGATTTTATCCAATGGCTAGTGATGGGTTTTATAGAATTATGGTACAACTTAGTTATGCTAGTGTATATATTAAGCCCTCTATTCTATTCTATTCTCAACCCCATATAACAGAGGGAAAAGGGTGGAGAGAGGCCAACATTGCCAAATGTGAAGATCACATATCTTGTTAGAAGACCCTATTACACACTTTGCTTTGGTTCATGCTCTACATGAATCCATATATTTTCAAGTGTAAATTGGTGATCAAGCCTCCTAGAATGAGTTAGATTCATTGAGTAGGGTTCTGAGTTGAGGAGGCCTGAGGGAGGGTGTCCTATACCAAACCTATCAATGGCATATTGTCTGTCTTTACCTATAATAATAATGTCATAATAGAGAGTAATGCTACCACCTAAATTTTGTGATATTTTAAGCACTTCTGACAATATACAGAGTTGGGACCCCTTCTTACATACCCATTCACTCAAAGTTGTCTCTCTTCACTAAATTTTAGTTATCCTGAAAAGGAGTTGGCTCAATAGATAATGGAAAATGATAATTTCTTAACTTCCATATGAAATAATTGTTCACTTATAATGGAAAATCATCATTTCTTAGCCTCCATGTCAGCATCATCGTTGTGAATTTGACATTAGATTTGCAATTCGGTGATAAAGATGGTGTGTCGGAAGAGACACAATGAGTTTGATTCAATTTGGGTATGAATTCACTAAGTAATTGGGGCTATTCTTGTGCAATTCTATTGTCTTGTTAGTGTATTATTTGGTGGCGTTGCTCGTAATTATTTTTCTCACAATTGGATGTATTCTAATAATAGTTTTCCACCTTTAAATCTCTCTTGTTCTTAATTTGTTTAGATCTTATTTAGTTCTCATGGATATATTAGAACTAACTATGGTCCCTCAAATTTTGAATTGGTTAAAGATCGGTGGAATTGATTTCTAATAAGTACAAATCAACGAATCTCAAATTAGGGTTTTACAAGTAGTTACCAAAGTCAAGTTGTCATGGGTTTGAGTTTCTGCAGCATCATCACGAGAAAGAGATTATTAGTATATAATTTCACACTGCTCTAAAAATAAGTCCACGGACTGCAATGTCAAATGTCATAAAAAATAAAAGTGAAGCACTCCCTAACAACAACTAATTTTAAGAGAGATAGTAAAGCTCGATCCAAAAAGCTTCGTTCACCCAATTACTACCCACTAGGGGTGCTCGCGAATCGATTTTTGACGGTTTGGTTTGCGGTTTGGACCCGCCCGCATGTTTGTAGTTTGGGAAATACTGAACCTGTAACTGCCTGCAATGCGGATTGCGGTTTGTGTGGGTAGAGTTTGCGGATGTGTGGGTGGTCGCGGACGGTTTACGGATTGGGTTTTTCCATTAAAATTTTATTTTTGGACTACTTTTTTCCTATTTTTTAAATATTCTTTTTGGGACTTTTCTCCCCTTTTTTAAAATAGTATTTTGGACCATAAAATACATATTTCTTATCTGAAATCATTATTTTCCAAATGATTTATCCCAAATAAATTACAGTCTATCTATCCAATATACTTCTAGAAGGAAACAGATCAAAAGTATAGGTCAGGATTAGTCAATTGACTCACATTCACTTTGCAGAAAATGTATAAGCTAAACAATGTATACATATGTGGGTGGGTGACTGTGGGTGTGGGTAAACCCTGCGACCTGTCCTCAACCCGCAAAATAGGGAAATCCTAACCCGCATCCGACTCAAAAAATTATGCGAAACCGCCCAAATAGGTGCGAGTGATTTGGGTTGGACAGTTTTTGCAGATTGAATAATCCTATGCCTAACACTACTATGCACAAATGATCATCTAGAACATGTGTATATAATTCCAAAAGAAATAAAACAGCTGAAAAAACAGCCCATATAGCAATAAAATGAAGAGCCTTAAGACTTTTGTCTACCTTTTAATTTGGCAGCACCTACATCCAGATCCAGTGTAGCCTACATTTGTTGGCATATGATGAATGCTTTTGCCTCATAAACTGTGGAAAAGTGCTTTAAAATGCTTGTGAAAGACGCATACAAAAAAAAAAAAAAAAAAAAAAAAAAAAAAAAAAAATCACCACATCACTCCTAATGCAGTCAAAGAATAACACTCTCTCTTCCCTTTTTGCTCCTCTCTTTGGTGACCTTCTTCTTCTTATAAAGGACATTGATATAAAATGCGTCTTACTTACATACATGTATGCATCTATACTATCTATACTATATTACAATGGCTTCGTTTGGGAAGCCATGGTTTGGGCTTTTTTGGCTATTTTAGCCAAAAAAAACAAAATAGGCTATTTTAGCCATAACAAACAAAACATCACATCCAACCCATAATCATTACATTCTTCTCTGACAAAAAAACTCAAAAAAGCCAAAAAGCCCTTCCCAAACCAAGCTTTTAAGCCCAGGCTAAAATAGTCAAAAAGGCCAAAAAGCCAAAAAGCCAACCCACTTCCCAAACGGAGGCAATGTGAACAAGTCATTTAGGAGTGAATGCTTTTCCAAGTTCAGTCAAAGAATAACACTCTCTCTTCCCTTTTTGCTCCTCTCTTTGGTGACCTTCTTCTTCTTATAAAGGACATTGATATAAAATGCGTCTTACTTACATACATGTATGCATCTATACTATCTATACTATATTACAATGTGAACAAGTCATTTAGGAGTGAATGCTTTTCCAAGTTGTATAACGCTTTCAAGAATCTCTATAAAACTTATGTTTATAATAACTATAAGGATAAAATTAAATTTTTTTTTTTGTTCAAAACTAACAATTTACAGTTAAAAAATACATGTGCGCACAAGAGTCAGAATTTAGGCTCATAAGGACACCATTGAATTAAAATCTTAACAAAAAATTATAATTGAACTTAATTTTTATTTGATGGTAAGACTAAAAATTCGTACGATGTAAAAGTTATATTTAAATATAAGGTCAAGTTAACTGATCATTATCTTTATTGTTATTTATTTATTTTATGTATGATAATCATTACGGTTTAAAATATAATTACATATAACCTCATAAAATATGAGAACAAAATTATATTAAGATGCACGCACATAAAGAGTAGATATAGTGAGGATAGAGAAAGAAATGAGAGAGAGGAGAACAAATAATATATAGAGGCTATTATATATTACTTGTTTGTTTTATCGTTTTGAATAATTGAATTACATGACAATGTATTATTAGTTGTCATTAATTATGTAACAATAATATGTCGTATAAGAGATGATATAAAACACTGACAAAATATCAGTGATATATAATATTTATCTACTATAAAATTTTTAAGAATTTTTTTTACCATAATTAAACGTTTAAAGTGACAAATTAAACATTTTTTTATTATAAAAAAGTCAAGAAAATAGTGATATATTTCAAGATATTACTTAAAAGAATTAAATTGAAATATGTATTTTTATTAGAGGCAAAAGAATAATTTTTCAAAAGTTGAAAGGAGCACGTGACCCCTCTGGGCCTAACGTGATCGAAATTAATATTCTTTTTGTTATGAATATTTTTGCAACGAGTGTGGTTAAAATAAATAAATAAAATTAATATGTTAATATTATTTTATTTCAAGAGTAGTTAAATTATATATTTTACCAATATATCTTCGCTAAAAAAGTAATAAAATTATTGTAGAAAGAATTATTATCGATTCGGGTAACATGTTTAAATCATGGAAATAACTACCATATTTTAACCTTTTTTAATTTTATGGTTTATGCTGTGCTTGGTTGAAAGATGTGGGAAATGATTTGAAAACGGAAACAGAAAATGTTAGTAAAATATAAATAAAATAAACTTAATTTCATACTACATTTTTTTTTTTTTTTTAAATTTCTCAATCAAACACATTATTAATGTATATGTACACATCCATGTTTCACCTTAATACAAGGCTTGTACTGAACTCTTCATCCCAACTCCTAGCTTTGGGGTTATTATTGTTTGGCTGTTATGATAATGTGGGAAGAAAAAGAGAGAGAATATTAAAAAGGTGAAGAAAGAAAAGGTTAAAATTGTTAATTAAGCAAGCATGACACAAGGAATAAAGTGTTAGTTAACAAGGTCAGTTTAGAATGTTGTTGTCTGTTCTGTTCTCTGCTCAGCCCACAAAACTTGAACATCACTTTTTGATACACTTATCGAGGCGTTTGTATGAGTTTCTGTGCAATCATAGCCAAATGATTATGTTTGTAGTAAAATTAACACATTCTCCGTCAATTTTCTTCAGTGCACTCAAGGTAAAACTCTAACTAATTTACCGGTAATTGTGAGATTAACTGTGATCTAAAAAAATGTTATACTCCCTCTGTCTTAAAATAATTGTTCTTTTTAAAAAATTTAACTTTTTTTAATAGTACAATTATTACATTTTTAAAAAGTTAATTTTTCAAAATTAATCTTTTGATAGTATATTTTTTGAGAATATCAATGTCATATGATTGTACTTTTTATATTGTTTATTAATTTAAAAGAATGGCAAAATAGGAAATTTATATTATTTTTATATTTGATTTTTGAAGAGAGACTAATATTTTGAGACAATGAAAAATGGACTAAGGGACTAATATTTTAGGACGGAGAGAGTAGAAAAATTATTTTGCTTGTTTGGTTTTGATTTTTAAAAAATATTTTTCAGAAAATTTTATTTTTTTTATTTCCTTATTTTTTATTTTCAATTAATTTTTTTAATATTTTAAATAATTTTTAAAATTTTTAAATACACCTAACATAATTACATTTAAAAGTATAATATTTATGAAAAAATCTTTCAAAAATTTACTAAATATCAAAAATAAAAAAATATATGAAAACTCAAAACATTTTTCATATTTTGTGTATTTATTAATTTTTTAAAATATTTTTTCACAAATATTTTACTGTTTAGATACATTTAAGTAACATTCATCTAAAAAAGTAAAAAAAAATGAAAAAATTAGTCTAAAGACCCTATCCCATTTTTAGTAATGAAAGAGATTCACAATATTATTTTGTCATGTCTAAGATCCCTCAATCCTGACACCCATTTATAACAGATAAATTTGATTCTCTTAAATCAAATCGGTCTCTCCTTTTCTTATTCTCTCTCTTTACTCTTCTCTCCCCAACGAACTCCACATCCATCACCGCCGTCGATAGCTCCTCCCTACTGTCGCATCTCCTCCCGCCACCGCTATCTTCCCTCGCATCTCCTTTTGTGGTCGCATCTACTCCATTAACTCTTTTCTCTCTCTCTCTCTCTCTCTCTCTTTCTCTCGCTCTCTCTCTCTACACACACACACACACACACACATTGATAGATTTACAAACTACTGCTTTGTTTTGTGCTTATAGTATAAATATGTGATTATTGAACACAAGTTCAAGAAATCTTTCATGGTAGGTCTGATTAGGGTTTGTTTCATCTAGAATCTTTGATATTTCTCTGTGTATGTATATGCGTGTGTATATATATAATAAACAAATACATAAAAATCATACACATGTAATACGAATTTATTGAAGATTATAGTTTTATTTTCTGATATATATTCTATATTTCTCTCTCTGTTTTCCCCTTGTTTTGTTTTCTTTACTTTTTGCAATATAGTTGATGCAAATATGCGTTTCTTGAAAATCTGTCTCGTGAAAAATGAGATTACGGTTTGTTTGACAATTTTGTATGGTGTTGATGGGTCTTAAAGAATTTGGGGATGTTGAGTTCTTGAATTTCGGATTTAAAGTTTGAGTGTTTGAGGACTTGTATATGTATTATGTATATGGACAAATGCAAATTACAGTGAAACCAGATGCTCTGTTCATTGAACTCTTCATTACTATTTCTTCAAATCCAGAGAAAATCTAGAGAAATTCTTTGAAAATCAAGAGAAAATCTCTAGATTGGAATCTAGAGAATTTCTCTAGCCTTTCCATGGACAAATGCAAATCACAGTGAAGCCAGATGCTCTGTTTCTTGAACTCTTTATTATTGTTTTTTGAAATGCAGAGAAAATCTAGAGAAATTCTCTAAAAAATTAGAGAAAATCTCTATACTCAAATCTAGAGAAATTCTCTAAAAATCCAAAGAAAATATCTAGATTCGAATCCAGAAAATTTCTCTGTCTTTCCCATAGATAAATGCAAAACACAATGAAGCCAGATGCTTTGTTCCTTGAACTCTTCATTACTGTTTCTTGAAATTTAGAGAAAATTCAGAGAAATTCTCTAGGCTGAAATCCAAAGAATTTCTCTAGGCTTCCTGGATCTCTCTAGGAAGTCCAGAGAAATTCTTTGGATATATGTTTATTGGTTATTGTTGTTTCTTATTTGGGTGATTGATTTGTGTATTGCGCATAGTGATTGGGAAAGTAGAGAAAATTTTTGGTATTTCTTGAACCCTTCATTACTATTTCTTGAAATTCAGAGAAAATCTCTAGATTGGAATCTAGAGAACTTCTCTAACCTTCCCATGAACAAATACAAATCACAGTGAAGCCAGGTGCTCTATTCCTTGAACTCTTCATTAATGTTTCTTGAAATCCAGAAAAAATCTCTAGTCTGGAATCTAGAGTCCAGAGAAATTCTCTGGATATATATATTGGTTGTTGTTGCTGTTGTTTATTTGGGTGATCAATTTGTGTATTGCACATTGTGATTGGGAATGCAGAGAAATTTTCTGGTGTTTCTTGAATTCTTCATTACTGTTTCTTGAAATCTTGAGAAAATCTATAGAAAATCTAGAGAAAATCTCTGGAAATCCAACGAAAATCTCTAAACTGGAATCCAAAGAATTTCTCTGGCCTTCCCATGGAAAAATGCAAATCACAGTGAAGCCAGATGCTCTGTTCCTTGAACTCTTCATTATTATTTCTTCAAATCCAAAGAAAATCCCGAGAAAATATCTAGACTAGAGCCCAAAAAATTTCTCTGGACTTCCCAAAAAAGGGAAGTCTAGAGAAATTCTCTAGATATATGTATATTGGTTGTTGTTGTTACTTATTTGGGTGATCGATTTCTATATTGCACATCATGATTGGGAAGACAGAGAAATTTTCTGGTTTGAACCTAAAAAAATTCTTGCGAAAACCAGAGAAAATCTCTAGACTGGAATCTAGAGAATTTCTCTGGCATTCCCAAAATTTCTCTGGAGAGAGATTCTATGGATTGAATTTTTTCTAGATCGATATTGAGGAATCTTAGACATAATGAAAATATTGAATGTCCTCTATACTATAAAATCTTAAAACCAAGGACCCTAAAAAAAATTTCCTAAAAAAATTGCTTAAAATTTTAAAAATATTCACTTAAAAAAAAAACACGAAAAACAAAAAACTCAACTTCCAAAAAAATGAAACCAAACAAACTAAATAATTTTTGTAATTGTTTTAACTAATAGTTACCACAGGCACGAACACAATTTTAAAATTTAACAAGACACGTTTAAATATAATGGGGTTGTTTGTTGCAGTTTTTATAAGCTCATTATAGCTTATTTTAATTTGGGAATCTATGTCAGACTGTTTAATATAACTTTTACTTAGTTATTACGTAGAAATAACTTGTATAAGTTCAGAAAAAATGATTATTTAAAAATTGAGAGAGGTGCTTTTAACTATTGGCTTTTGATTATCAGCTTTTAGCTTGAAAAAAGACATACCAAACATGACCAATATAATATAATAGAAATAATTATGTAAAAAAAAAGGGACATTTATTCATAAATCTCTCTTCACCTATTTATATTTCACTTTGTTCAAATTATTTTCTTATATTCCAACAAGTTCTACGGGTGACATAGTTACCAAAATATCCTAATAATAATATTTACATTAACAATATAAATGTTTCATAATGTGAACATTCACACTATAAAATGTGGATGTTCATATCGCCTAATTGCTAAGTGTTCAAAAAATAATTTGTAAGTATAAATTTGTCCATGAAATATCTTAATATATGATAATTAGAATTTGGTGGATCAAATGTCTATCATAAAAAGTCAAAAAGTTAACCCAAACATCTATATTTTCTTCCTCAATTTTTTAGTTCAAAAAGACAAAAAGTGCACTTATTTAGGACACCCCAAACAACCCCTAAGTGTTCAAAAAAATATTTGTAAGTATAAATTTGTCCATGAAATATCTTAATATATGATAATTAGAATTTGGTGGATCAAATGTCTATATAATAGGACTTATTATAATACAAGAACCCGTGTACTTAACTGTTATTCATAGCAACTAATAATACATGGCAATATATTATTAATTGTTATTAATTAGAATACAAGATACACTGAGTTGTTCAATTAATGACAACTAATAATATATGGCAATATATTATAATGATTGTGGTTTAGACTCGATCCATTTTCTTATTTCTGAATCTAAAAACCCATTTACTTAATTGTTGTTCATCTCATTTCTATTTTATTGCTTGTTGTGGTTTGCTATTAGGAGTTTTGGTTGCGTTTGAAATAGGTTAGGAAGTTAGTTTTTCAATAAGTTGGTGCCTAGATTTTTGTATCTTCACTCGAGTGGTCTTTTTTACGCTCAAGTAGTTTTTTACAGTTTGTAAAACTACTCGGAGTTAGGAATCTATGCTCAAGTGGTCTTTCTTGTGCTTAAGTGGTCTTTTACAGGTCTATACAACTACTGGGAGAGGGTTATTGTACGTTTGAGTGTTGGTTTTGGTCACTCAAGCAATGTCACTTATTGTGTCTGTTCGCTTCAGCGGTCTTTTGGTTGCTCGAGCAGTCTGTGCGTATATCAACCTGAGGGAGGGCCATTTTGAGTCACTTTTTCATCTCATTCACTCTCTAAACATTTCAAAACCCTAGATCCATACACACTCTCTCTCTAGTTCTTGTACTCTAGCTCCAAATATTCTAAATCCGTTGGGCTCCTTACCCTACTCCTTTGGAGAAAAACGTTGAGCACATCGAGGGCTTCATTTTAATCAAAAAAGTTAGTGTTTTTGGCTCCATCAAGTTCTACCCCTTATTTCCTTCTTATCTTCTACTTCGAGGTGTGGATTTTTTTGACTCTTTTATATGATTTTTAACTTAGTTATTTGCTCTTTGAAAAGGATTAATGATTTGGTGATTTTTGAAAAAACTTAGGGTTTGAGTTTGAAATCAAAAGAGGGATTTTCCAAATGAATTCTTGAAAATAGTTATGGAAATGTGGTTTTGGGTGAGATATGTTAAAATGATAGATATTTTTTCTTGAAATTGATTTTGTAAAATAGAAAGGAGTTTTGCCCCAAATTTCAGATATTTGGAATTGTATAAGGAAATAGATAATGTTGTGAGTTTTTCTGTAAGATTGGAACGATAGTTATGATCATGATGATGATGGTGAAATTGGATATGTAATATCACTCCCATTGTAAAAGAATGGAATTATATATTTTGATTAGAAACTATCTGTGTATAGAAATAACCGTTTTGGGCTATCATGGAGGATAGTCTTGATTGTTGTAGACATTATATGAGGGTTAGGTTGAATTGAAACTAATTTCTCATACATTATACATTGAGCATCATTTCATATTAAATATTGTAAATGTATTGATTTTGAGAAAAATTGGTGAATACTTTGGTGAATCATGATAGGGGTTATAGTTGTGGTTATTTTGTTGGCCTGAGTGTCCTTGGTGAAAGTTCAGAAACTCTTGCGGTTAGATACCGATCCATCCAGTTAGTACCGGTAAAATGGCTTTGGTAGTGCTTGCATAGCCTACTGGAAGACACGTACCTAGAGATTCTCAGTGTGTTGTATCCACTGTCCTATTTTCTGTTATAAAAGGATTATTTTTATGAATTGATTTATAATCTGGTATTACATTATTTTGAGATAGTGTCACGACCCAAACCTGCCCCTATGGGTTTGGCACCGTAACCGGCCAGTAATCCGAGATTACCAAAGGCCTGCTTAACAGTCAGACAATAGTACAGAGTACAGGGGCATGGCGGAAGCCAAAATAGTAAATAAACAGTGTCCAATGAGCTGTGACAGTTTGTATGCAAAAAGATTTTTCATACGTATATACATGAACAATACAGAACAGTATGTACAACATTTACAATCAATTAGAACAGAGACCTAATCCCTGTTAGACAGTAGGACAGTACAGTGCTATCAGTCTATACAGTTATTACAAAACAGATACAGAGACAGACGGGGGAAATTAAAACACCCCTAAGCCATAGCTTGGCAGGCTCGGAACCTCGCAGTGAGGCACAGTGGTTGGCTTGACAAAAAGTGAGTCGAACCTACGCTCCTAGCTCCGGTTTGGTGCCTGTACACCTACATATATATATAAACAGTGAGCTAAAGCCCAGTGAATAACATAATGCATAAAGATGTTAAGAATGAATGTCCTTACAGTATTGAAAACAATCATTTCAATCAGTATATCAGTTATTCAGTCATTACAGTCATATGTGGTACATCCATTAGCATAGCAGTACAGTAAACAGTAGGTCTTAAGAGACCGAACAGTCAATGATGGCCATCATAATAGTAAACATAAGTTCTAAGATAGGAATTGACAGAGATCTCTGTAACAATAGCAGCAACAGTAAACAGTAGTTGCTATGGATGCCACAATACAGTTCAGAATAGAGAACATACGTTCATTCAGTTAACAGTAACAATTCAGAAAGCAGTTCAGTTAACAGTCAGAAAATATTCATCTTTGAACATATCTTTACACAGTTGTTACTCACAGAGTTTTGGGCTACAGTTAAGCTAGAACGCGTTCTTAGATGCCAACCCTACACAGTTTACTGGATGAACACACACTAAGTTCACATTCAGGAAACAAAGGCTTAGTCCCTACTTAGACTCGGTGTGGTTCTACATCTATATCCTCATTAAGATGCCTTAAACTAGGCCTAAGGATGCCTAGGATGAAATGAGGATGCAAAGGTGCACTTTAAAAGTATTTTCAAAAAACAGAGGTCCCGCTCGAGCTTAGGTTAATCTGCTCGAGCGGACATGCAGACAAAGGTTTCCGCTCGAGCGTAGACTCATCCGCTCGAGCGTACTGCAAAACAGTCAAAAGTGCTGGATAGGTGAAATTCACGCTCGATTGGGTGCTCGACACCCGCTCGAGTGTAAAACACAAGGTCCCGCTCGAGCTGACTTAAAAATAGAACAAAACGCGGGGAGCACGATTTCCACGCTCGAGCGCCAGTCATCCCGCTCGAGTGTGAGTTCAAAATCTGGAATTCCCAAATTTGAACCTCAAGCTCAAATTCAATTACAAATGTATCAAATTCGATTCCTTTGGGTCCATTTCCTGGAAAACACTTCAAAACTCATAGTTTAACATGATTCAAAGCTCAATTGTAAAAATCAAAGCCCAAAGGTAGTTCAAATAAATCCAATTTCAAACCAAAACTCAAGGACATAACTCAAACATGACATGCATGAGTTTAAACCAATTCAAAGCTTTAATTACTTGCTTAACTGAGCCAATTCCTTCAAAACCATGATGAGTTCATGGTCCAATGCAAAAATATGAACATGCATGTGGCAAATTTATGAAGAACAACCTAAAAAATGCAAGAGTATGCCATGCATGCAAAGATTAAGCTTCAATTCAACAACTTAAGCTAGTTCTAGACTCAATCCCTTAATTTAGACATGAATCATGCAAGAACAAGCTCAAATCATAAACAAGAGGGTAATTATACCACCTTAGGTTTCCAATGCAAGATAAGGGAGCTCAATTTGCAATCTATACTTCAATTCTCCCACAATTCAAGCCAATCTCCTAGTTGATTCTACAAGCCTCCTATTTCTCTCACTCTAGCCGGTCAAGAACCCAAAATGGCTAATGAAAATGTTTTGGCTAAGTGTGATAAGGCTCCAAACAATGTGTAGATAATGACCCACTATAATGACAAAGTTGTAGATAAGACAACTTATAGAGTTAAGCTTAGTTTAATCTAATTAAATCATACCAAATCACATTTCGGATAAATACACCATAAAATCACATAAATTCTAATGATCATAAATCATCAATCAATTTCGGATTCGGCCGCTGATAAGGCCTTCAATTTGCAGTTTAAAGCATAAAACATGAACAGATAATTAAACAGTCAAACAGATAGAGTTGCAATTTAACTAATATACTTAATCAATTCGGCTTCAGTTTTTAGTCAGTCAGTCAATTAACATATTTAGCCTCAGTTTAACAGCAATTAATGGCTTATCAGTAAACAGTGGTGAGGGTTATTACAGATAGAAAATGAGAAATGTTTGACAAACGGCATGCATGTGTATTCACCTCATAATTCTGCTAAGATTCATATACTATGTTAGAGTATCTCTACTAGGCTGTGGCTCACCCTATGTGGAAAATAACTTTCAAATGGTGATGATATGCTTTCACCAAGGACGCAACTTGGAAGGACTTGGAGCTAAAAGCTTTATTTTTGTTTATTGATGTAATTATTTTGTTTAAGTCTCTAGCTTTACCTGTATTGAGTTAAACTCATTTTGTTATATCTAAGTATGGACTTGGAAAGTTGTAACCATTAGGGTATATAATTATTTGGTTCAACAATGCTAGAGACCTCTAATTTAGAGGCTCTAAACACACCTCTAATGAGGTGGAAAAGGCAAAAAAAAAAAAAAAAAAAAAAAAAAAAACACAGCATTGGCCCGAGATGGAGAAGGCCTCGAATCAACTACAGAAAGAATGCCCTAAATGTCAGTCATACATCTGGGAGGATAAGGGTTGCTTTGAAATTGATACCCCTAACTGGAGACAAGTCTGCATTGACTATCTCAATGAGGAGACAGTACCTAAGAGCCCGAGGGACATTGTACACCTCAAGAGGAAAACGAGGCGATACTTTCTTGATTAGAACAAGCTTTACCGAAGAAGCATTGAGGGCACTCCCTTTAGGTGTCTCTCCACGGAGGAGTCGGATCTAGTCCTTGGAAGAGCCCATAAAATTGAGCATCAAGGAGGGGCTTGACTGTTCAAACAACTTATACACCTTGGGAATTATTGGCTGACCATGGAGTCAGATGCGTCTTATCACGTGAAGAGGTTCCAGACTTGTTAGAAACACAAAAATTTGATCCATACGCTGGCCGTATATCTGCACAGCATCCGAACGCCATGGTCATTCCATACTTAGGCTTTTGACCTGATAGGGCCTATCTTTTCACCATCCAAAGGGTATAAGTGGATCCTTGTAGCTATGGAGTTGAGCATAAAATGGGTCAAGGCAATCCCTTTGAAGAATGCTACTGGGTCCGCAATTGCGAACGTTATCAAGGAAAATATCATTGCCAGTTTGGAGTACCGAACATCATCCTTTTGGACAATGGCACACCCTTCAAAAACAAATATGTGAAGAGCTTCCTAGAGACTTACCAAGTGAAGTATCACAAATCCACACCCTATTATCCAAAAGGGAACGGGCAAGCGGAGGCCACAAACAAGACACTGATAAGGATTCTGAGCAAGATAATGGATGAATTTGGTGGGACTTGGTCCGAGCAGTTGATAGTAGCCCAATGGGCATATCGCACCTCAAAGAGAAAGCCAACTCGAGCAACTCCTTACTCCTTTGTGTATGGGTCCCAGGCAATGTTACTTATAGAGTTGGAAACACTATCTGCTCGGATGGCTCTTGCCTTGGGGATAGTGTTGGAGCCTCGAACCACCAGATTAGAGACATTAGAGGAAAAGCACGACAGAGCTGCAAAAGTCATGGAAAGGTATCATGAGTCCATCACCCGAGCCTATAACGAGACTGTGGTGCCAAGAAAGTTCGAAGAAGGTGATCTAGTATGGAAGATCGTAGACCCAATCATGCGAGGACAACCCTTGCCCAAGTTTTTTTCGAAATGAGAAGGGCCCTACAGGGTGGTTCAAGCAAGCTCAAACAGGTACTACAAGCTTGTAGGGGTTGAAGATGGCTTCCAAATTGGCCCGCTCAATGCAAAGTTTATCAAGCATTACTACCCATAGATAGACTCATCTATGTTGAAACTCATTTTCATTTTCTTGCTTTGTCTAAAAGTTGTATCTCCCTTATGTTATGAAGAAGCTGGTTTCCTTTATGGTGTATGCTTGTTCCATCACTTGTGGTGAATATATTATACTTTTGTCAAGAAAGTTGAAGAATTAATGAGAATATTTCAGCTTTTATGAACATGTGAATGTGATTGTTCTTTCCATTGTATCATTCGAAATAAATATTTTATCAAGTAGAATGAGAAAATAGTGCAAAAACTCCAATCAATAAAGATTTTATCATTTCATTGCATTGTCCTAGATAAAACATTTTTATCGAAAGGGGAAAGAAAAAAAAAAAAAAAAAAAAAAAAAAAAGTTTGTACCAAGTTGTAAATATATTTTTATATATATATATATATACTTACCCACAGATTTGAGAAAGCAGAATTAAGGCAGCAATGATCAAGAAAGAGATGAATGATAGTGGAAACTGAAGCTGAACCGTGCTAGGCCGAACCACACACGACGCGTTGAGAGGGCGACGCGTGTGAGTGGCGTTGGACAATCCGAAGTCAACAGAGTGAGCAACCACGCACGTTACGTTGAATGGGTAACGGCGTGGTCAGCACTGGATGGTTGAAGATGAAGACAACGGGGATGTCGCAGAGGAAGTCAGCAACCACACATGTCACGTTGAGTGGGGCAACATGTGTGGTCTGCGTTGGAGTAGTTGAAGCCAATGGCGGAGTACCAGCAGAGAGAAGCCAACAGTGATTAGCGATGAAGTAGCAGCGGGTTGATTAGCCAGCAGAGAGAAGCCATGTTTCCAGTATTAATTGTCCTTTATATAATATGCTATTCATTCTGATGCACTAATTGATTAGAGAGTTTTTATGGGTAACGATCACCTGTTTTAAATTCTAATTTGGTAGAGAGCCGTTCCATGGACTTCACAACGCTTTCTCTTTTATTTCCTTTTTGCTTTATTCTCATTGTTCTCATCAAATGGAAGAAGCAATAAGAAGGCTAAACGGTCATTGAGAGAGAGAGAGAGAGTGTGTGTGAGAGAGAGAAATGAGATTTGATTTGCAACACTCATATTTCTCTGTGATATATAGGGATGGCAATGCATAACCTATCATATGGGTATCCATGGAGACCCAACCCATATGTATGGGTTTTCTCTTTTTTTCTTATCCGTTGGGTAGGGTAAGTGATATTCTTTAAATAAACACAGGGGATGGGGAGAGGATGGGTACCCACTAATTTCCCCATATGTTTTTTTTTTTTTTTTTCACAACCAAAAGCTAAATATACATTCAATCTTTTTTCTTTTCTTTTCTTTTTTTAAATTTTTTTTTTAAAGTTCACAACCAATTTTTTTTTTTTTTTTAAAGATTTACAACCAAAGCTAAATATACATTCAAACTTATTTTATTTTATTTGGCTCAACAGTAAAATCAAAAACATATTAATTAACATTGTTACATTATTCTTGTCAAATTTTATGTATATTTAGAATTTTTTAAATTTTTTTAGAAAAATTCTATTCCTACAAAAAAAATTCCATCTTCTTTTTTAATTTTTTTAATTTTATGTATCTCATTCTCCTCTTTGTTAATTGATCTTCGATAATCTGAAGGAGAGTTGTTACTCTCGTTTCCATCTTCTTCGCATTTTTTTTTTAAAATTTTTATTTGCATTTATAGAATGAATTTTCTTATTTCAATATCTCCTACAATTGTTTTATTGGATTTTTTTTTCTAATTTGATAGTAACTTTAGATTGAATTTGCCAATTTTCATCTTAACTTAATTGAAATTTTGTACATTTTTGTCTTCAATTTTCATGTTTTGGTTATAATTAATTGCGCGTTTATAATCGATAGTTACAATCTTGTTGCCACTAGATTGTCGCCATCGGAAATCGCCGTTGCTATAGTGAGAGGATGAGAAAGAGTGAGAATTAAAACTCTAATTGTAAACAAAGTAGTGAAAACTAGGGATAACAATGGATAACCTACCCTGTGGGTATCTATGGAGACCCAACCCAAATACATGAATTTTTCTCTTTTTTCTTGTCTGTCAGGTAGGGTAAGTGATGTTCTTTAAATCTCCACAGGGGATGGATACCCACTAATTTCCTCATATTTTGTTTTTTTTAAGTACATCGAAAAATAATTTCTCCATATGTTTTCATTACTCTATTTACAATTAGAGTTGTAATTCTCACTCTCTCTTATCTTCTCACTACAGCAACGGCGTTTTGCGATGACAACAATCTAGCGGCGACAAGATTGTGACTAGGGCTGTGCAGCGGATTGCCCGACCCGCCAGACCCGACCTGCCCGCATTTTGATGGATGCGTGACACGTGACGGGTGGATGTGGGCCCATTTTCTGAGTTTTTGCGGGTTCGGGTCGGGTGGCGATTGATCCACCATTACACTCGTGAAACCCGACCCGCCCGTACTGCCTCCGTTTTTTTAATTTAATTTTTTTTAACCCTCCTTTACCTATTACCTAAAGGCTAAAGCCATTCGTCTTCTTTGATTCAAGAGATACATAACAGACAGACACAATCACTCTCTTCTATCTCTCTCTCTCCCCGAAACCCTAACGATAGATGGCGACGACCGACGATCCCTAGAGTCGATTGGCGATCTTCTTTCCGACCGACAATCTGAGTTGTTTTTATTTTTTATTTTTACGCCCTTTTCTTCGACTGAAACCTTAACCCTAACCCATTCTTCAACTGAAAGAGGATCGACGATCGTTGTGGTAGTGGTGAGATCTTCTTTCCTCATCTTCTTCTATTCTTCTCCTCAATCTCTAATCTTATTTATTTTATTGTTTTTGGGTTCCATTCCAGTTCTTCTACTGAAACCTTGATTCGTTTTTCAATTTTTTTTCCTGCTCTTGTTTTGTAATTTGATATTCAATAATCTTCTTTCCTCTTCTTCTTCCATTCTTCTCCTCAATCTCTAATCTGATTTTTTTTTTTTTTTTGGTTCTAGTTCTTTGACTGAAAGCTTAATCTGTTTTTCAATTTTTTTTCCCTACTCTTGTTTTGTTGATATTCGATAATTTGTCTAACCAAAAAATCTATTTTTTGTTTTGTTGCAGTTCTAATGTTGCCATTGATGTAATCTTGAACTGGGTTTGGGTTTTCCCCTCTCTCTATCTATCAGCTTCAGCTTCATACGAAAGTTGCTGTTTGATTTGAGGTAATGTAATGCCACTGAGAAACTTTTGATTTTTTTTTATTTTAATATAAAGATTTGTGTAAATCAGTTGCTACTGTCTTGAATTTGAGGTAATGTAGTGTAATGCCACTGTCTTGAATTTGTTTGCTTATAAAGAAATTCTAATAATTATTTAGCACAACCCATTTGTTACGAAGTGTTTTATTGATTCTGTTATAGTGTGAAAGTCATTCATGTTACTTCCATAGAGACATTCAACCTTGTTTTCTTGTTTGTTTGCTTAGTTTTATAACTCTGATAATAATTTGTTTAGTTGAACCTATTTGGGTTTTATGTTTTTGGGACTTGTATTGAATGCTTTGGAGTAACTAAATGATTTTTTTGTCATCTCTTGGTGTTTATGAATTCATATATGATTTTTTGTCATCTCTTGTATTTCTGGGAATTGATTTAGTTGTTCATATATGTATTTGTTCATGTAGTTGTTCTGGGAATTCTGGGAATTCATTTAGTTGTTCATGTATTCTGCTAAGCATATTTGATAATCATAAGGAAAAACCATTTTGGGACTTAAAAACCATTCTGGGATTTGTTCATCTTGTTTGAAATCATAAGGAAAAATAGACAATGGATTTAAAAAGCATATTTTGAATGATTTTTTATTTGTTTTTAGCAGTATATTTGATAATCTTTTGGTTATGGATCCTTTAAGCGAGGAAATATGTTTTGTGACTCCTAATGTTGAGCTCGAATCATCTTCTGTTGACCCCTATACCCAACCTAATGCTTCCCCTCCTAGACCACCCCTGGCCAAAACTAGTAGTAGTGGGAGAACAACATCAAAGGCTTGGGATCATTTTGAAAAGATTTAAGGGTATTGATAGGAAAGATAGGGCTATGTGCAAGTATTGTAAGAAAGAATATATGGCAGGATCTAAGAGTCATGGAACAAGTAATTTGTTAAGTCATTTAAAATTTTTTACAAAGTATCCATATAGGGATACTCATGGGCAACAAACATTGAGGTTTCAACCTAGAAAAGTTGGTGGGGAGGGTGTTGTTGATGTTGTGGTTACGTCATTTTCTACCGTAGTTGCTAGAAGGTATCTTGCCGAAATGATAGTAATTGATGAATTGCCCTTTAGATTAGTTAAGGGGATTGGTTTTAAGAGGTTTTGTAATGTCATGCAATCCAAGTTTAAGATCCCATCTCGATATACCATTGTTAGGGACATTGTAGACATATACACCAATGAAAGGGAGAAGCTGAAGAAAATTGTGAAGGGGTGTAGAATTTGCTTTTCCACAGACACATGGACTTATATACAAAATTTGTGATATGTGTCTAACTGCACATTTCATTGATAATGATTGGAAGTTACAAAAGGGGATCATAAATTTTTGTCAAGTTGAGGCACTCTTAAAAGAGTGGGACATTGATGGCCTTTTTACCTTAACTGTTGATAATGCGAGTTCTAATAATCTAACCATTAGATTCTTGAAACGAACCATAAAACTATGGAAGGGAACAGTCTTAGGCCATGAATTTTTACATATGCGTTGTTGTGCACATATTCTAAATCTCATTGTTAGTGATGGATTGAAGGATCTTGAGTCTTGTATAGCGAATGTGAGGCATGCAGTGAGGTATGTGAGGTCTTCTCTAAACCGCCTTGACTCTTTTAAAAAGTATGTGGAAAGTTTGAAAATTGAGAGTAAGAGTCTCTTGTGCCTAGATGTGCCAACACGGTGGAATTTCATATATCTTATGTTGGAGGCGGTGGAAAAATTTGAGAGTGCTTTTCAAAGAATGAGTGAGGAGGACTACAATTATAAACACTACTTTTTGGATAATGAAGGGGGTGAGATGAGAGAGATGCCTACAGCCGAGGATTAGGATAATTGTAGGGTGTTTTTGAAATTTCTTAGAATGTTCTACAATACAACAAAGAGATTTTCTGGGTCTTTGTTTGTTACTTTAAATACATTCTATACTGAAATTTTTGTCATTGAAAATATGATTGGACAATTAATCAAAGACCATGATCCTATTTTGTCTTCAATGGCAAAGAAAATAAAAGAGAAGTTTGACAAGTATTGGGGAAATGAGGATAAAATCAATCTCCTTTTGTATGTTGCGGTTGCGGTTGTGCTTGATCCTCGAAGAAAAATGACATACTTGCAATTTTGTTTTTCAACAATTTTTGGTGGAGATATGGTGAAAGTGAAAGAAATGTTAGACAAGGTGAAAATTTGTTTGAGTCAATTGTATGACCATTATGCCACGCTTGATTCAACAAATGTACATGCCTTTAATGTAAATGAAACAGTAGATATGGTGATAGATGAAAATGACCCACACTCTATTGTGAACTCTCAATTTAACTCATTTTTGGAGGAGCAATTTTCTAGTGGTGGGAGTATGTCGAGGTTGGACAAGTACTTGGGTGATATTGAGAAAGGTGGGAAGAATGCTCAATTTGACATCTTGGAGTGGTGGAAGGTTAATGCAACAAAATATAGAATATTATCAGTTATAGCATGAGATGTGTTGGCAATGCCTGTTTCCATTGTTGCTTCTGAGTCGGCTTTTAGTACAGGAGGTCGTATACTTGATCCATTTTATAGTTCACTTGCTCCCAAGATGGTGGAGGTTCTTGTTTGTACACAAAATTAGCTTCGAAATAATATTCCAATATGCCTTCGACAATCAATGGAAGATGTTGAAAAATTTGAACAACAATATGATTCGGGTAATATATCCATTTCATTTATTTTGTTTTTTAAAAATTCATTATCTTCACTTTACATGTTTTTGTTGTGTTATGTTTTATGTGTAGTTGTTTCGGAATCAAGTTCATGTTCAAGCCCAAGTCCGGCGAGTAATTTTATTGAGGTTTAATATCATTGGTAAAATACTACCCCTTTGTTAAATGTTGTTAACATATATTTACTTGTTTTAAGTTTAAGACTTTTTAGTGCTTTCCTTATTAAATAATTTCATTTTTTTGTTATGCAGGTTTAGATGGCTCTTGGTTTGGTGAAAGGAAATGAATGGTTTTTTTGCTTTTTTTTTTGATGAATGTAACTTATTTTTTTTGGATGCACAATGTTGGATGACTGTAACTTATTTTTTTTATTGCACAATGTTTGTTGGATGACTGTAACTTTATTGTTTTTGGAACTCCTGGATGGCTATCACTTGGATGGACAATGTTTTCCTTATGTTTTATGTGGAAGTTAGATGATTTATGCCCATTGGAATGAATGAATACTATTTTGTGAATGAATACTATTTTCCGAGGTTGAACTGCCCAGCTTGTTTCATAGATGTGAATGAACCAATATTTTGAATTATGCCCATTGCAATGAATGAATACTATTTTGCATTGCCCAAGTTGCATTGCCCAGGTTGTTTCATAGATGTAAATAAATAAATATTGCATTGTCTAGGGGTTTTTTTTTTTTTTTTGTATGTTGAAAATTTGTAAAATTTCAAACCGCCAAACCGATTCGTACCCATTCGCTAATCCACTAATCCGCATCCACCGGATTGGCGAACAGATGCGGATTGATTTTTTTCAATCTGCCAATTTGGCAGACGGATGGCAGATTTGAGGTTTCATGGCCGCAACCGATCCGCTCCCACCCCTAATTGTGATTATCGATCAAAAAACGTGCAATTAATCATAACCAAAGCATGAAAATTGAAGACAAAAATGTACAAAATTTCAATTAAGGTGATCACTAGTTAAGATAAAAATTGAGAAATTCAATTTAAGGTTACCATCAAATCAGAGAGAAATCCAATAAAACAATTGCAGGAGATATTGAAACAAGAAAATTCATTCTATAAATGTAAATAATTTTTTTTTTTTTAAAAAAAGATGGAAATGTGAGTAACAATTCAACTTCAGATTGTCGAAGATCAATTAATAAAGAGGAGAAGGAGATACATAAAATTTAAAAAAATTTAAATAGAAGATGGAATTTTTTTTGTAGGAATAGAATTTTTCTAAATAAATTTTAAAAATTCTAAATACACATAAAATTTGACAAGAATAATGTGACAATGTTAATTAATGTGTATTTGATTTTGTTGTTGAGCCAAATAAAATAAAATAAGATTGAATGTATATATAACTTTGGTTGTGAATTTTAAAAAAAAAAAGAAAAGAAAAGGGGTCAAGTTAGGTTAGGGAAAATCCAAACCTATTAGGAGAAAGGGAGTGTAGTATCTATGAGGAATGGAGAATGGGGAAAAATAATTATACGAGAATGGAGACGGGAATTAATATCCATCCCATTAACCCTCATTACCATCCCTAGTGAAAACATGTGGAGAAATTATTTTCTGATGTACCTAAAAAAAAAAAAAAAACACATGTGGGGAAATTAATGGGTACTTATTCCCGCCCCATCCCCAGTAGAGATTTAAGGAATATCACTTACCTAACCCGATGAACAAGAAAAAAGGAAAAAATTTATATATTTGGGTTGGGTCTCTATGAATACCCACAGGGTAGGTTATCTATTCTCATCCTTGCTCTCACCCTCGTTGCCACTGTAACAGACTTGTGGTAAAAAGAAAGGGAAGTGTGAGGTAGGAGTGATGGGTAAAAGGTGCGATGAAGAGTGATAGTAGCGGAAGATAGTGGTGGTAGTCTAGTGAAAATGGTGGAGGAAGGTGTGGGTGTGGAAGGAGAAATGAAGATTTTGTATGTTAGAGTTTGAATATTTTTGATAATTTTAGTTGAGAATAAATTTATAAAATATTTAGAGGTGCAGGTAGTTATTATTGTAGTTTGAGTAGAAGAAGCTTTTTTTTCTTTTTGGGTAAGTAGAGTAGAAGAAGCTCGGTCTTACCTATATTCATTAAGCTAGTGTTTTAGAAACTTTTGAATAATATAGTGAAGGTCTTTCGCATTTTAAGGGATATTTTAAGAAGATAGTTAAAAGTCATCTTTTAATTTGTAATTTATTTTGAATTATATCATTTTTCATATTTTTCTACACGTTTTTTAAAAAAAATAAAAAAATCAACTTTTAACTATTTTTCCAAAACAACTCAAAGGTCTATCTTTTGCGTCGGTAAATTCAACCGACTCAAATAATACTATCAAATATTAATTTTTTGTGTCGGCCAACGGTGCCGACACTAAAGGTTTGGTATTTGAGTCGGTAACTCTGTGCCGTCTCAAAAAGACTACCTTTTGCGACGATAAAATTTGCCGACTCAAAAAATCGACTCAAAAGTAGAGTAGAAGAAGCTTTTTTTTCTTTTTGGGTAAGTAGAGTAGAAGAAGCTCGGTCTTACCTATATTCATTAAGCTAGTGTTTTAGAAACTTTTGAATAATATAGTGAAGGTCTTTCGCATTTTAAGGGATATTTTAAGAAGATAGTTAAAAGTCATCTTTTAATTTGTAATTTATTTTGAATTATATCATTTTTCATATTTTTCTACACGTTTTTTAAAAAAAATAAAAAAATCAACTTTTAACTATTTTTCCAAAACAACTCTAATGTAATTGAAAGAATTATAATCCAATTTGAATAATGTTATACAAACATAATTTTTTTTAGATAGAAATTTCATACATAATTTTTTTTAGATAGAAATTTCATACATAATTTGTTTTTAAAACAGTGACTTTTATAATTACAAGTGTGTCAATGCTGCATCATTCTGAATGTATTTATATGTACAAATTCTATTTGTAAATTACTTTCCATCAAGTTGTTATGATTATGTATTACACGCCATGAATGGTGTACATAGGAGCACTGAATAATTTCCCAGGAGTACATGGAAGATGAGAATAAAGAATACAGCAACCACCCCTCTCTCTCTCTCTCTCTCCCCTAATTACCTTCTATCGCACGCCTCCCCCACCTCCCCCACACCACACCACACCACACACAGACAGCAACTCTTTTTCTTCATAATACATACAACTCTCTCTCTCTGTCTCTCTCTCTCTCTCTCTCTAATTCTATATATATACAAACCTATCATACCCACACTCACCTCTCTTTCATTTCTTGTCCTCCTCCTCCTCCTCAACCTCTTCATCTCCCTCCAAAAAAAAACAAAAAAACCAACATCAATTTACAAATTACCTTCTATCGCACGCCTCCCCCACCTCCCCCACACCACACCACACCACACACAGACAGCAACTCTTTTTCTTCATAATACATACAACTCTCTCTCTCTGTCTCTCTCTCTCTCTCTCTCTCTAATTCTATATATATACAAACCTATCATACCCACACACACCTCTCTTTCATTTCTTGTCCTCCTCCTCCTCCTCCTCCTCAACCTCTTCATCTCCCTCCAAAAAAAAAACAAAAAAACCAACATCAATTTACAACATGTCCACAGATCTAGAATTCCAACAAGGCTTGCCCCAACTCCGACTACCCACCATCAGAATCAAACCCTCCACCGACGAAATTCCCACAATTCAGACCCCAAAGAGTGGCAGCAATAGCAACAGCGGTGACGATGAATGCCGCACCCCGACATCGCCAGAACACAAGATTCCAGCGATGCTAAGCTGCCCTCCGGCCCCGAAGAAGCCGAGACGGACTGAACACTACAAGCGAAAGCTATGCGAGCTTCAGTTCTTCGAGATCGTTGGTAGGGAAGAGATTGAGTCGTTTTTCAGATCGAGTTTTGGGTTCGTTGATTTGAATTCTGGGTCTGTGTTTGTGATGAAGAGAAGACGATGGGCCAGCTAAATTTTCTGCGAATCCACACCAGAGATGTGCTATCTCTATATATACATGTATGGCTTGTAATGGGCAAGCTCCGAGAAAATATGTATGTATTACACGTTCTGCCTATATGAATTCCACTTTTAATTATTTGTTATTAAATTATGGGGTTTAATATGGTATTGAAAGTTCAGGTAATTTGGATTTGAATTATATTTTTTCAAATACAATTTTGATCAGATTTTATTTAATTGAAAGCCATTTTGATCTATTCATCTACTTTCAGTTTTGGTTGTAATTTTTTTAATTTTATTGTTGTTTTCTTGATGGGTTTTTGAGAGAGAGAGAGAGAGAGAGAGAGGTGGTTGTTGGTTAGTTGCTTTTGTTTGAAGGAAGAAGCTTATGACTTATGAGCTGTTGGATAGGGTTCATTTTTTTATTAATTAGCATGTTTGATTTGTATTTGGTTTGACAATTACATTGGATCCATTGACATGAATTTCTCTCTTAAGAGTTGGTAGAGACTATTTCACGAATAAAGATGCGAGTATACATATCTTTATACTCATTTATACACACAGAACGTGTGAAACTTAACTTACAATTATGCGTGTGAGTCTCACATCCGCAAATGTACAAATAAAATAAATATATATAACATCTATCATATTTATTTATCCATATCAAATATTATATGCAGACATAAGATTTACCATATATATGTAATACACCTAATATTTGTTTTATGGATCTAGTTTAAAGGTTAAGTAGTTAGTGAAATTCATCCGTGGATTAATATTAAGGAATCTAGATCTATTCACACTTTAATATTTACTTTTCACATATCATATCTTTTTAATAAGATAGATACTATATAGTGTAAATAACAAAATGTGAAGGGTGACTATTTTTGTCCAAGATCACCTACATAATTAAATACAGAGAAGGTTGTATATTTGTATTACAAAAATGTTAGAGATTCTAAAAATTTTATCAAAAATTCTATCAGGTATAGACCCACATGAGACTCACATGGTGTGGATCCCATATAAATGTAAGGCATTTGATAAAACTTTTGGGGTCTCTAGCATTATTTTGTGGCCTCGTTTGTTTCTAGAGTTGGAGAATGGGATTGAGACTAGTAGTGAGATAGGATTTAAAAAATTGAACTTGTTTTGGAAAGTGTCTATGAGATTAAGAGTCTCATACCACTATGAAAGGCCTTGGATGAGGGGATTAGTAGTGGCCTAGGAGAAGTGGTATTAAAAAATGAATCCCTTGGGACTATGGGTTAATTGACTATTTTACCCTTGTGTTTATTGCTAAATTTGTTATAATATTTGGAATGAGACTCATAATATGGCTCATGTAATATTAAACACAAATAATTGAGTAAAATTTTATTGATAGTTAGATTCTTTAATATTTGCGCGCACACAAAAAAAAAAAAAAAACATTGAGTACAAATTTATTGATAGTTGGATTCATTAATATTAAAAAAAAAAAGAAAAAAAGAAAAACATTGAGTATAAAATTTTGATAATTGGATTTTTTAATATTTAAAAAAAATATAAAAAGAAGAGAAATAATTTTGAGTAAAAATTTATTTATTCTTAAGTTGATATAAGCTTAAATTTGATAATAATACAAATGATATTTGTGAAGTTTTACATGATTAATCTCTCTTATCTCTCAAAAATAAATATAAACTATTACTATTCCATTGATAATTGAACAAATATAATTTTTTTTAATCTCTACACTTACAATCCATGCATTAATAATTTTTTCATTAATAATCTTTTCTATTCTATCTTTCAAAATAAACGGAACGTTTGTATTAATATTATAAACAGAATGTGGCATGTATTATGTCATGTAATAGTACAACTAACGAGGTGATCGTTTGTCTGTATTGATTTATTTATTTATAGATACCATGCACAAGATCTTTGGCAATCCCTATATATGTTCACATTCATTCTCTTGAACTCTAAATTACACTTCATAAATTTGGTGAGAAAATTTCCACATGCCTCTGGTGCATCAAGTCAATTATATGGGGACATTTTGAGAAATTAGTTAAACATTAATTTTTAATTTTTAATTTATTTTGAGTTACATTATTTCTCATATTTTTTTATAAAAAAATAAAAAAATAAACAAAAAATAAAAAATTAATTTTTGATCAATTTTTCAAAACATTTATATACATATATATTTTCTTTTCACATGGTCATGTCACAGACCACATTCCATGCACACTCTCTCTCTCTCAAGTCAATTATATGTATTTTTTTTTCTTTCATATGGTCATGTCACAGGCCACATTCCATGCACACACACTCTCTCTCTCTCTCTCTCTATATATATATATATATATATATTTGGATTAGATATGGAGGTACATGTGGCCAACTTTAATGCATATGGTAAATTTCCAATCTTTAGAGTTGGCAAAATTTAATCCAATTAATTTGAAAATTAAGGCTCACCAAATTTTCTTTCTTTTTAACCCTTTGATTCCATCTTCCTTCAATCAATGTTTTTTTTTGGGTCATGGGAAAAATATCAGTATATTTGGAGAATGCGTAGTCACCCGCTCTACTATTGAGTTATTAAAACACAACAAATTTTAAAAAATTAACTTTTATTTTTTAGAATGACATATAATTGAACAAAAACAAGTATATCATTTTTATTCACATTTACCATAAAAACTTATTACGATAACAACTCAGTCCATCCCTAGCTAGAGGGCCTCTAGAGTAAGGAGGCTCTCGATTCATATTGTGATTGAATCCCATCGATCTCGATAAAAATAGATTGTTACCATTGGATTATCCTTTAGTTGCTGACAAGATGGTACCTTACCATCCGTTACGGTAATGATTGAAAGATAGCATTGAAGCATGAACATTTGTGGTATATGACACTTTTTCACTATGCAATAATTTTTTCATTAATTGAATCGAAAAAATAAATTCAGGGCATGCACTTTTATCTTTTTCTAGTTCATACCCCCGTGTCTCTGGAGGCAAAAAGCTTCAACCTCCTAAAAAAAAAAAAAATTAAGACACCATTAGTTTCAACATTTCCAACTTTTCTTTCTCACCATCCCTTGAAAAAAAAATAAATTAAAAATGAATAAAAATCACACTGGTTTGGTAATCCTAGATCAAAAGCTATTGTGCATTTGATAAATTAATCTCCTCTAAACCTAATTGTCAGGAAAAGTTTTTTATTTTATTTTTATTTTTTCGTTTGTTAGTTAATTTAGAACGAAAAACTAAAGTATACCAGAATTCTTAACCAATAAATTAATCAAATTGAGTAATATTAGAATTTTTAGTAAGAATTTTACTTAAAAAACCAATATGTGATCCAAATCAACACAGTGTCTCTGGAGGCAAAAAGCTTCAACCTCCTAAAAAAAAAAAAAATTAAGACACCATTAGTTTCAACATTTCCAACTTTTCTTTCTCACCATCCCTTGAAAAAAAAATAAATTAAAAATGAATAAAAATCACACTGGTTTGGTAATCCTAGATCAAAAGCTATTGTGCATTTGATAAATTAATCTCCTCTAAACCTAATTGTCAGGAAAAGTTTTTTATTTTATTTTTATTTTTTCGTTTGTTAGTTAATTTAGAACGAAAAACTAAAGTAATGTATTACCTCAAAGCTAAGATGTACCCCAAATATCAAATAACAACAATTTATTATTATTATTATTATTGTTATTATTATTATTATTATTATTATTATTATTATTATTTATTATTGCTAAATAGTAGGAGATTATACGAAAGTTCAATGACATAATTATCACACCAATATGTCCAATTGGGTCAATCACACATGAAAAATCTTCTTAATCTCTTAATGAGATACCAGAATTCTTAACCAATAGATTAATCAAATTGAGTAATATTAGAATTTTTAGTAAGAATTTTACTTAAAAAATCAATATGTGATCCAAATCAACACACCAATTAAATTTTAACCACACTTTCATTTTTAGTAAATTTCTTGACAATTTTTCCGAATAAGTAGATTTTTCCAACCCAATTAGTTCAAGAGCATATGTTAACAAGAAGAGGCCTAAAAAGTGAAAAGGGTCACCAAATCAGTGATTAATAATGGGAGGAAACTAGTGAAATTTATGGGGGCCATATATGGGTACATCTAATAGATGCTCTAATAGCTTGTTGTTAACGATAGATCAACTAATATAAAAACTATCAATCAACGTTATATCAATTGTTAGATCTGAAATGTTGTTGGTTCAACCAATTGATATTGACAGGAAAAGAAAAAAAAAATCCTATGTATATTCACTTGAGGCCTCGTTATTCAATTATTAATTTATCAGATTGATGCCATGTTATTCAATTATTAATTGATCAGAGTAAAGCTTCAATCTCAAGTGTCTTTCATGAAAAAAGATAGGATAAATTATGATTGATTATAAATTAATTAAGGTTAGTCATACACGAGACCAAGTTTCACATTGTCAAGGAGTCACCGGAGGAGAAGCCTTTGTAACAGAGCTTAAACAATAAGCTACTCTTAATTCGTATCTTAATTAATTTTGACGGAATAAAGAGCATACTTTGAGAGAGAGAGAGAGAGAGAGAGAGAGAGAGAGAGAGAAAGAGTAACTTATAAAGATGGTAAGCATAAAATAAAGAGGATTGCCATGTGACGTGCTTGAGAAACACATTTGCAAGAAACTGTGAGGAACACTAAGCTGAACCAGCAATTTTATTTTCCTTGAAAGGCTATTTGCGGCTTTGCCTTGATAAAGTCCTGAACTGATTAACGGTTCATTCGGAAAGTTAGTTAGTTTTTTGATTTTTTAATTTCTTTTGATTATTTTAATCTGTGATTAAAAAAATTTGTTTGGGATAGGTTTTTTGGTTTTTTTTTTGACTTTGTGAGAAAAAAAATAGAATGATTACGAGTTGGATGTAACATTTTGTCCTATTTAACTACAATAGCATATTTTGTCATATATGACTATTTTAGCCCAAACCCTTATCCAGACGAAGCCTTAAGATTGTATTTGAATTATGAATTATAGTAAAAAAAAGTGAAAATATGAATGAAAGTAAATCAAATATAACTATATTTTACTAATCTTTTTTATTTTTCTTTTTATATACTACCAAAATCCATAATTTAAACGTAATAATATTAAATTTTAACAAATGATTCATCAGTTGAGATTCAAACTCGTAAGCTTTTAATCGTATCTGCGAATCAAACATAATCTAATTCTATGATTAGGGGTGAAGCAATTTCGAGCCAAGCTAAACCAAATCAATTTTTTGGGGCCGTTATGAAGTTGGGCCATAATATTTTGGACGACAATACTACGTAACTCAAATTTTGTGGCTCAAAAGTGGCTCAAATGGTCAAAACGACGTCGTTTTGAGTACAGAACAACATAAAAATGGCCAAAACGACGTCGTTTTGGCCATTTGAGCAACTTTTGAGCTATAAAATTTGAGTTACGAGACATTTTCCTATTTCGGAAGAGGCTTTATATTTCTTAATATTTTGGGGGAGACGGGGGTAATCTCTTTGCTTGCCCTCTCTTCCTTCACCACCAACTGTAATGACTACCGAGTCAAACCATGTGGTTTTGCAAGCGTTTGATTAATGGACACCACGTATAAAGGTCAAGTTTGACTAATAAAAAAAATGTACTTATTTTATATTTTTATCTTTTTTAGGTCACATCAATCAACATCTTCTCTTTATTTTTTTTACATATAATACAAAAAAAGTCAAAAAGTACACTTATTTAGTTTTCCTAAACATGGCCAAAGTCTATTAATTTAATAGTTGCCATGCACTTAGGTTTCGTTTGGGAAATAATAATTTTAATTTAAAAGTCAAAAAATTATTAAAAAAATAAAAAAATTTATAACATATACTAAAAAGTTAAAGATTCAATTTTCTCTTAACTTTTTGTACATCTTTTCGTAAAAAATCAAAAAATCATTCTAAACATTCAAATTTTTTTACCTCATATTTTAATCAAAAAGTTAAAAAGTTACTAAAATAACCTGTTGCCAAACGAGGCCTTAGTTTGACTTAATATAAATATAAATTTCATTTTATTTAATGATTTTGGATTAAAATTTTTTTTGCTTGGCTTTTTTCTTACTTGCATTTACCACGATATCAAAAACCACAATATTCGTATACTTGTAATGTTGAGATATGCTTACTGTGTTTAGTTTGGGATTTACGAAGGGGTTTACAAAGAGAAAGGGAAAGGAAAATGATAAAAAAATAAATAAAAAAAATGAGTTAAATTAGGTAAAATGTAGGTATATTTTATTCATATTTCACATACTTTTTTCTTTTCTCTTTTCAAATTCTTTATTAAATCCTCCAACCAAACACAATATTATGTTGTGTTTGTATTAGAAATTTATAAATAAATAGCTACCATTTTATTCACTTTTCTATCTCCTTTTTCTTTTCCTACTACAAGTCTGTCTCTCCAAATCTAATATCCGAACATAATAATAAATTAGCACTAAAAGAATGCAAGATCTAGCAAAGAGGATGTACAGTTCAAACAAGGGCTGTTAAAGTTATATGACGCCAGAAACTTTAATTATACAGTCCACCAAACAGAGCGTATCCAATTCCAATCCATTAACCGTCTACGTTACGTATTGTTTCCACTTTATTGCCGAAAGGAAAGCAAAATTACATTACACAAAAACAAAACTGGGAAAAGGAAAATGAAAGAAAAGAGAGGACACTCCAAGGGAAAAGAAAATCAGGGAAAAGTGAATGGGAAAAGTTTGGGGGGTTTCTCAAAACCCAATAAAACATTTTGGTAGTTAAATTTGTAGAATCCCTTTTGTCTTGTGAGGTAAGACAAATTGGGGGTTATTCATGAGAGTGTGTTCTCACAAAAGAATGTTATTACTACAATTTACAAGTGGGAGGAAACTTTGAGGTTAGTTTAGGGAATACAATTTGGGCCCGTTTGTTTTGGGAGATAGAATGGAGGGGATTGATAATGAGGGGATTAATAGTGAGGGGATTGTTAGTGAGGGGATTGATAGTGAGGGGATTAATAGTGAGGGGATTGATAGTGAGGGGATTAATAATGAGGAATTGTTAAATTATTTTTATATAAAATAATAAAACAAATAAAAAAATATAAAAAATTAAACATTATATTAAAAAAAAATTCCCAATATATAAAAAATAAAAAAATTTCTAATCCCCTCACTATTTTCTAATACCATCTCTACCTCCTCCTTACCAATCCCCCTTCCAAGGGTATTAGCAATACCAAGGGACTAATAGTCCCAACCCTTTCTCTGCAAACAAACGGGGGCTTTGGTAATACCTTGGTATTACTAGTCCTAATACCCTCTCTATAGCCCAAAACAAACGGGGCCTTTGGGATTTAGGAGAGTATTTTATCCAAGTCTTATATTCAATATTTACTAATTTTAATAAGATGTTTTGCAGTTTGATCCATGTGACGAAAGCGCTTTGCATGAATTTCAGGAATAATTAAGGTGAGCATAAACCCAATTCAAAAAAAAAAAAAAAGTTCAATACTCACTAGTCCTAATAAATTTCCTGAGGCCGTTTGATTCGATTTTAATAACCCATTTAAGCGGGTGGTGGGATTGATCACCTGATTAATCGAGATGTTTATAAACTGACCCAAATATTCGATTAAAAAAAGGGAAGGAATCAAATTTCCTCCAGAATCCGACACTACAAGAAAAGTGGGCTTAAAAGACGGAACTTTTTGCGACGGCACACCTTGCCGTCGCAAAAAATGTGACTTTTTGACACGGCACAACTTGTTGTCGCAAAAAATGTGACCTTTTGAGACGGCACAGCTTGTCGTTGCAAAAAATATGAGTTTTTGAGACGGCACAACTTGCCGTCGCCAAAAAATGTGACTTTTTGAGACGGCACAGCTTGCCGTCGCAAAAAATGTGACCTTTTGAGACGGCACAACTTGCCGTCGCCAAAAAATGTGACTTTTTGAGACGGCACAACTTGTTGTCGCAAAAAAAATGTGACCTTTTGAGGCGGCACAACTTGTTGTCGCAAAAAAAATGTGACCTTTTGAGGCGGCACAACTTGTCGTCGCAAAAAATGTGATCTTTTGAGACGGCACAACTTGCCGTCGCAAAAAATAGAGGCTTTGTTTGGTAAGCATCTCAAAATATAGTTTCACCCATTGATTTGAGTATGTTGTTTGTTTGGAGTTTTCAAATTATAATTCTACACCCATTTCTCAAAACTCAATTCAAAACATAATCATTACTTTTCAAAACTCATAACCAAACATATAATTCAAGACTCTTTTCAAAACTCAATTCAAATCAATATTTTAATTTTGTTAAGATTTTAAATATTTTAATATTTAAATATGTTACGATTTTTTTAATTTTTTAAATATTTTTAAATATTTTAATTTCAAAATATTACAATTTTAATTTTTTAAGTTTTAAAATATTTTATAAAAATAAATTCAAACTCTATTTTATAAAAATATTTTTAAATATTTTAATTTTTTTTGTTATGTATTTGGTTACAATTTGAGTATAGAGTTGTGAAAGTATTATGGAGTTTCGAGTTATATGTTTGGTTATAAGTTTTAAAAATAATTTCTTAATTGAGTTTTGTTTTATGTGTTTAGTTACGATTTGAGTATAGAGTTATTTTAAAATTTAAAATATTAACATTTTACATTATTTAAATTTTTACGATTTAAATTTTTTGAATATTTATTTTAATTTTTTACTTATTAAAATTTTTAAATTATTTAAATTTTTATGATTTAAATTTTTTGAATATTTATTTTGAAAAAAATTATTTCCTTTGTAATATTTTTAATTAAAATCTCTCTCTCACTCATCACTCTTCTCTGTCTATCTGTCTCTCTCTTTCTCTATGTGTCTCTGTCTCTCTTCTCTTTCTCTTTGTTACTCATCACTCTTCTCTGTCTGTTTGTCTGTCTCTTTCTTTGTGTCTCTGTCTCTGTCTCTCTCTCACTCATCACTCTTCTCTGTCTATCTGTCTCTCTCTTTCTCTATGTGTCTCTGTCTCTCTTCTCTTTCTCTTTGTTACTCATCACTCTTCTCTGTCTGTTTGTCTGTCTCTTTCTTTGTGTCTCTGTCTCTGTCTCTCTCTCACTCATCACTCTTCTCTGTCTGTCTGTCTGTTTGTGTATCTCTCTCTCTTTCTCTCTGTGTCTCTCACCCATCTCTCTTCTCTTTATCTCTCTCATCTCTTTATCTCTCTCTGTCTCTCTTCTCTTTATCTCTCTCGTTTATCTCTTTTCGCTCTTTTTTTCTCTCTTTTTATATATATCTTTTCACCAATTTTTTTTATCTTCCTCTCTCTCTTCTCTTTCTCTCTCTCACTCATCACTCTCATCTCTCTGTCTATCTGTCTCTCTCTCTCTCTCTCTTTCTCTGTCTCTCACTCATCTATCTCTTCTCTCATCTCTTTTCTCTCACTGTCTCTTTCGCTCATCTCTCATCATTCTTTGTCTCTCTCGCTCATCTCTCTTCTTTCTATCTCTCTCTCTCTGTCTCTCTCGTTCATCTCTCTTCTCTCTCTGTCTCTTTTTCTGTCTCTCATTCTCTATCTCTTTATCTTTTTGTCTCTCTCTCTCACTCTCTCTCTCTTCTCTTTCTCTCTTTCTCTCACCCACTGTGTTCGCATTGCTCACTCTCTTCCTCTTGTCGTCTCTATTTACTGAGCTCTCTCTCGATTTATCTATCCACTACAAGAAAATGCACTTTTAGCGACCACTTTGTCTCTCTCTCACTCATTACTCTGTCTCTCTCTCTCTCTCTCTCTCTCTCTCTCTCCTCTATCTGTCTCTCACTCATCTCTCTCACCACCCATCTCCTTTACCACCTTCACTACTACTGCAAACGCCATTCCACTACCACCATTACTACCGCTGTCGCCACTTCACCTCCACGACTACCAGTACTATTACCATTGCTACCACTCCACTACCACCACTACCACAACTGCCACTACTACTACCATTACCTCTCTTTCACCCCTGCCACTCCATCTACTCTACCACTACCACAACTTCTCCACTAATCTCCTTCGCCATCACCACCACCACCACCACCATCATCTCTTATTCACTACCTTCACCACTACTGTCGCTCCTTTTCCTCTACCACAAAAAACTAGTTCATCATTTTTAATAACCAAAAAAAATGGGCTATAGAAAAAAAAAATTTATTGACCACAGAAAATTAACTTTTATTTTAGTGAAAAATATTTTTCATTAAAATATTACCCTTACTTCTACCAAATAAAAAATAATAATATTTTTTTTCATTAATATAAAAATGAAACAAATAAATTTTCAATCTTAGTAACTAAAAAAAAAGAATTTTTTTTAAAAAAAATTCATTACCTACAAAAATATATATATTTTAACAAAAAATAAAATTTTTTGACAACGGCAACCCTCGTCGCAAAAAAAAAAAAAAAAGTTAAACGGCGTTATTTTGTTATTTAAATTTCATATCTGACCCAAAAAAAAATTTATTTTTTATTTTTTATTCCCGTCCCCCTTTTTTTTTTCCATTCCCGCTCCCCTCCCCCAAAACAAAAAATCCCCAATCTCAAACCAAAAAATCCCTAATCTCTTCTTACCCCCCTCTCTCTCTTTCGATCGACGGCAAGCTGCGGAGGAGCAGCATCGTCGTCGTCGGAGCAATGTTGGAGCAGCAGCAGATCTTCCGATGTTGCTTGGCTTCACCAAGTCCTACCATGTCACGCCTTCTCGTCTCCGCCTCACCTACGAAGATGTATGGCTCAGATCTTCCAATGGAGTTCGCCTTCACGCCTGGTTCATCAAGCTCTTCCCTGACTACCGAGGTCTCTCTCTCTATATATATATATATGTATTGATTTGATTAGTTCGCCTTCACGCCTGTTACTACAACGTTTACTTCTTGGGGAAATCTATTTTGTAGGCACATAAAGTTAGGATTATTTTTTATTTTTTGGTAGTGAAAATTTAGAAATATTTGTGCCTTGCAAGGATGAACTTTATTATCTGTTTATGTCTCATTGTTGTGCTCTAACCTTTTGCTTACTATCACATGAAAGACACATACAACAAAAAGGGCGGTTGGGGTTTGGATACAAAAAGAGAAGCTAAATTTAAAGGCATCGAAGTGTAGAATTACCTTTCTGATCCTCCATTAAAGCTGTGCAGAGAGAGATACACAAACTACCACAAAAGGTTAGTAAAACACATCATGTGTTGTGATATATATCTTCCATTCGTGTATTAATGGAGAAATTGTAAATCAGTGGCATTATTTTTGGTACAACACATAGAAAGGACTTTTACCATGCAAGCAAAAAATTTGCACCACCATGAAAATGCAAAATTTTTTTTACTGTCCCAATGATTTGTAATTTTCCCTATATTAAATGAAGATTCCCTCTTTGTCATAGTGCTCTCTGTGCCTGTCTTCATATCAAAATCATTTAGTTTGTATCCTCCACAAGTGAAAGTATGCCCAAATTTGCAGCTTTGCTAATGGAAGTTGTATTTGTTTTTGGGGTTTAATTACATTTAGCACCCTTTGACTTTAACCATTTTATTTTATTTTTGATTTTCACAATTGAAAATGGAGCGAGCAAAGTGAAATTTTGATGAAAATGCCAAAGGTGAAAATAACCGTTGTTTTTATCCGTGTGAATTTTGGTTTGTAGAAGATTTATGGATCAAAAAGAAAGAGAAAGGGAAATTAAAAAAATATATATATACTTAGTGGCGGTTCTAGAAATTTTGTTCAATGAGATGATTCATATTTCCCTCCCTCAAGGTGAAGTCCAGCAGACCAACTACTATTGAGTGAAATTATTCCTAAAAACTATGTTCTAGTTCAACTCAGTTTAATTTTTAAATTTATTTATTTATTTTTGTCAATTTCAAAGAACTAAACTTGAATTTGTGTGTGTGTGTATATATATATTGGTTTGCATACTAGATTGACTACAAAATAGTAAACAAAAAAGATTAAATTGATCTCAAATGGTAAACAAGAAGTATAGATTGTCATAAAAAATTTATTTTTACATACTTTTCATTCAACTTGATGTGATCATATGAGAAATCCTATAAAAAACTAGATACATTATATGTATTCAGTTAGTTGTTTTGAATTTGATTGGGGTCAACTAAACCCCATACTCCAATGCATCAATCTCATCTCTCTCACCCTCTAGCTTTATTGCTTGACCAATAGAATCATGATTGTCATATTTGTCACCATGTTTGTCCTCTACGATTAAAACATGTACCTGTTTTTTTTAATGCTTGTACACCTAATATTAATCTCGTACAATGTTTTTCTAAGTATACTCTTTGCAAAACAATTGTGTTTTGACTTTGATGTCATTTACAAAATTAAATAGAACTTGAAGAAATTGTGTGCATTTGTTTTTTAATTGTGTGCTTTGTGAAGAAAAGGTGGAAAATATTGATATGCTTGAGCTGTGTTTGTTGTAAAAAATTTCAAAATGTACTACACAAAGTCTTAAAAGCTAACATGCTGACGATTTCAAGAGGTCACCTTTTTAAGCTGTGATTTGTGAAGGAAAAAAGAAGATATAAAGAGAGATATAACTTTTCTTTCATTTTTTCACAATATTCCAACACAACCTTGACATGTTATCCCCACCAAAACACACACAAAAGAAACAAGTTGGTGAATTCCAGAATTCTAAGTTCAATTCCATGTGATAATATCGTATGGGATTCAATTTTAATGAATAGAATTTGTGTTATATGAATTTAACTGGTATGTCTAAATGGTTTAGTATCATGGAGTATCTTGTGTTTCTTCATGCTGTAATGCCATAAAAGAAATTTAAAATAAACTCACATTAATTACTGGTGTGAATGTCTTTTGCTGCATTGCCACATGAATTAGGATTAGGGGACGTGTCTTTGCTATAGTCAAGGGAGGACAACTAAAGAGATTTGCAGTTAACAAAGAGGTTTTGTTATTTGGAGGGCGCTAAATTGTAACATGAAGGCATGGTGGGTTATCTAATAAGTGACAAGTATGGTTTGCCACGTTTCAGATAGTTCACACCATGCTTGACTTGTCACTTGTTAGATGGCCCATTATGCTTATATGTGGCAATTTAGAGTAATGCTAGATATGCTTAGGCCTTGTTTGGGAAGTTGGCCATTTTAGTATGCTAAAAATTTTGTATTTGGGAAGATTGTTGGATTTTTTTGTAGTTAAATATGATATTTGTGAGAGAAAAAGTAAAACGATTATGGGTTTGATTATGCCATTTTAGATTACTTGTAATTTTTTTCAACTTAGGAATGTGCCTGAATTCATCTAAAATTAAGTGGAATAGGTTTGAATTTTCCACAGTGTTGTGCCGCTTTGAGTTGGTTCAGACCATGGTTGTTTTGTTGTGGTTATGCCTCTAATTGGGTTGCTTAAAGCCATGATTGTTTAGTATGGTTGTCAGGTGACATGAGAGGTGTCATACTCTTCATGGTTTTCATGAAAATATTGTTGGCTTTAGAATTTCATTCTTAATTTTTTTTTAATACAATTCCAAAATGATGTAGCCATGGCTAGAACTCTATTTTTGTGTATATAACCTACTCTACTACACACTTAATTTAATTAATTAAAAAAAGTTGTGGGTGGGTTTACTTAATCCTGTAGCAACTAAACACACGCGATGCGACTTCATCTATAGGAGTGCTATATTTATCAATTTATGCAGCTATTGCCAGACTTCAGGATATCTGAAATGGTCATAAACGAGAAAATCCACAGAAATTGTGCAATATATCTGTAGCTTTACCTAATAAAATAAAAAACTAAATACCAAAAAAAGATTGAAAAAATAAAAAACATGGAGACAGGTTGTTGAGTGATCACAGAAGCATAACGTGTGCAGAAAAGGTAAAAGATCATTATAAAGTAAAAGAAAGCAGAATTAAAGAAAAAGAAAAAAAGCAACCATTGTAGAACAGGTTCCTACAATGAAGCTGGAATGTTCCTGAAATAGAAGCTCCCATGTAAGAGGGAAGTTTGTGGTGTGGCACACCAGCCAGCTACCTAGATACTGGACATTTGAGCATTTACATTTGAATTGTTGTGAATTGCATGATCGTACAAACTTAATATCTTGATTTTTGGTTCTGTTTAATCTGATAATGGATCAATGTACTGTTCTCCATTATTACAATCCTTGATACATTTGGTGATTTGATTCCAATAGTCTCGTTACTCTTGAACAATCATTGATCATTGAATATTCCAAGAATATTGTTCTTGAATCTGAATATTTTAGATCCTCATTCTTCAATGAAGATGGTGTTCTCAGCTCATGGTAGATGAACATGAAATGTTTTACAGATTGTTTTGGTTCTTTAACTGTATCTTCTCATTGAATACGCTTTAGTGGTTTCTGTATTTTCTTGGAATTTGCCAATGACCAAAATCTTTCATGTGTTGTAGAGGCTCATTAAGCAGCACAACCTCATTGTGCTCTCTGCCTTGGGTATGGGTATGTGTTCTTGAATCTTCCATCTTCCATATTGTAAAATACTAGGTTTCTTAGATTGTGTATGATTGTATCCTCTAATTCTAACGCAAATGAGGAACATGGAGCTTGCCTCTTTATGCAAAAAATCCCATAGGAGAGGTTGCTTTTTTTTCAGTACAACCATGAGACATAATTGATCTGTCTTCTTATTTTTGCATGCATGTACTATATAGGTCCCTCAGTCCAAGAAGTTATCAGGTTTTCCTAGACAATCATGTGGTTACGTGTCTACTAAATAATAAGAGGACATGCTACTATTTTTCAATAGAAGTAGCAACAAATTGAACACTTGTATGCTTGCAATTGGGCTGACACACAACCATGCAAGTGTTCCCGACCCAGCCCATAATTTCTGGGTCGCTATACCCACATTTAGTACAAGCTTTTTTGAATTGAGAATGATACCAATATTAGGCACTTCAGAAGGCAATTTATACACAGCATTACACTTCCTAATAATACATATTAACATATTAACACATAATTATATTGTCATCAATTATTTTTATTTTATTTTTCAGATATTTCCGGAGTAGGAGTTTGCTTCTTGTGGATTTCATACCTATGAAGAATGTCACTAATTTTTGTTTTTGTACCATGGAGAATGCTGAGGAAAACTTTTAATTTTGATTTGTGTTATTTTGAATTATGAATAACATTATGTATTTAAACATTATTTATGTATTATGGAACATTATGTACTGGGTTAATTTTGTTAATATATCGTTATGAATGCAAGAATATGTTTATTATCAAGAAATTATTATTTCTATACAGGAATTTTTATATTATTATGCAATTATTGGTTTTTTTTTTAAATTGTTTTTCATTGAATACAGGTAATTTTAATATTTTTTAATTAATTTACAGCAGGTTTTTTTTTTTTTTTTTTTTTGACAGCACCAAACCGTCGCAAAAAACATATATTTTATAATTTTTAATAAAAGCCTTTTGTGACGGTACTATTTGCCGTCGCAAATAATCTTTTAGCAACGGCTCATTGTGCTGTCTCAAATAGTTTTTTAGTGACGACAGGTATCCCCGTCGCAATAAAAATTCTTTAGCGACGGCATTTTTGCTGTCTCAAATAACACTTTTAGCGACGGCAACATAGTGCCGTCTAAAAAAATCTCAAATTTTTTCATATTAATGGCGACGAAAAAATTCCGTCGCAAAAAGGCCACTTTGCCGTCACAAAAAAAAGGCGACGGCAACGTGCCATCGCTAAAACCTTTTTGCGACCCCTCACTTGTTGTCGCTAAAAGTCATTTTCCGTCGCAAAAAACATTTTGAGATGGCATTTTGAGTATTTGCGATGGCATTTTGCCGTCGCAAAAAGTCAATTTTTTTGTAGTGCGAGTGGACTTGGTATTCGGTTGTCATTGTTTGGATTAAACAATAAGAAACTGAATTCTATGGGATCGGCAAAGCACAAATCACTTGGGAAATGTATTATATATATATATACTAACAACGGATATACGCGACGCTAAACCTTCAAGTATCGGGTTTAGGTCGTGACAATTATTATTATTATTATTATTTTGTGTTTCAAAAAATGTTTAAGAACATTCTCATTCTTTTTTTTTTTTTTTTTTTTTGATTTTTTTTTTTTTTTTTGAAAAGTTTGGAATATTACTTTTTTTTCTAAACAGTTTGAAAATTGAAAAACAGTTTGCCTACGTTTTAAAGAAAGATAGAAAGAAAGAAAAAGAAAATTTGAAAACACAATAAATAAATAAAAAATTCCCGCTTTTGTTTTCTTTTTCTGGCTTCTTTATTAACTTGTTATATCAATATGCAAAAAAAAAATAAATAAATAAAGAATTTTATTATATTGAAATTAAGTATAAAAATAATAAATATATATATATATATATTTAAAATATATTAAAAAAATAAATATATACTCATAATGATAATCTATATAATTTAAATTAAAGTTTGTATTATAAAATACACATCTATCTATACTATATATAAAGCATCTAACATATGTGTGGACAAAATCTATAAACAAATAAAATAAAAATACACTCACAAAGATAATATATGCACAAAATCTGTATAATTATTTTTACGTTTTGTATTTTTTTTCAATCAACATACTGGAAAAAATGAGAGTGGGTTTTTACTTTTACTTTTACTTTTGCAATGAACGTAATCAATAAATAAAAATTATTAAAGAATTACAGAATTTATATAAAAAATAAATAAATAAACAAACAAAATCCTTAGTCATCGAAAATTTTAAAAAGAAAAATAAAAAAATCCAACACTCTTAGATCATGTAACAAAGTAAGGTTATCATTCTGTTACTGAAAGATAATCTAATCAATGGCAATAGATCGAAATACCCCAGAGGGTGTTTATCACACGAGAATGTCTATAATTCGAAAGTTAGAAATTGGTAAACTTTTTGGTTCCTTTTATATACTATTACAAACCTTCTGTCACTTATTTATATACAAATAAGTGATTCTTGGTAATAGGTATAGTATATACAATAACAGTCACCCTAGTTCACAAAGTTGTGTCCATTGATGCTTGAATTCAAATTAACTAACTAATTGACAGATATAACATTCTTGTGGGAAGGTTCTATAGAATGATAAGAGAGAAGAGATAGAGTGAAGTGAGTCACACCAAATTATGGTATGGTCACTCTTTATTCCATCATCTCCCACTTGAACACACCATAATAAGACGATAAACCTTAGTTGAGCATTTTTAACCTTGGTACCAAAATTTTGCCTCATGCTAACTTTCATCTATGAAATTACTTCATAGATCGACGTCTGATTGTGACTTGGCTATACGTGCGCACGTTTTTGTCACCAATCAGACCGCATCCGTACGAATGTGTTCTCCCACTGATAACACATTCCAGATGACTTCAATTCACTATGTAACAAGTGAACGGCATCAATTTTCAGTGATGGGTTCATAGTCCATACCCAATCACCATTGACGACTTCAGCCATACACATTTTTCATGTGACAACCTGCACTGAAATTATTGTTAAGTACTTCCTTTAAGACCCATTCCTGAAGGTTTTCCTTAACACACCTTAAGCATCTAGTTAGCACGTTGCATATTATGGACTTTACATCTCATGCTAACTATGATATCCGTACCTTGTCAGTTCTTCTATCTTGTTATCTGACCAAACACATGTTTCCATGCAAGATAGAGTCGCAAAACATCGGTTATCTAGGCGTCCCCAGAGTCATCCGATTATGCTTTTGTATAAGTAGCTAAACCACCTAGCTAGGTATTTTTCAATCCCATATTAGCTACATGTTCTCTGAATTTTTCCAGAGACAACCCTTTGGTCATAGGGTCAGCCACCATCTCTTCTGAGGGTATATAGTTGACTTTAATTTCACCTCTTTCCACTATGTCCTGAATATAGTGGTAAATCAATATGTTTTCCCTTAGAGCTATTTGCTCCACTTTTTATTAATGAGATGGCAGACTGATTATCACAAAACATACTGACTGGTCTAACAAATATACCTAATTGTAAACTGTCAACAAAACGTTTTATCCAGACCGCATTACTAACGACTGTGCTGCAAACTATGTATTCAGCTTCCATAGTATACTTTGCAACACAACTCTGTTTCTTACTTAACCAAGAAACAGCTATTCCACCAAACAAGAACTCATGACCACTAATAGATTTTCTATCATCTACATCACTTGCAAAATCCGCGTCAATGTATCCGTTTATGTCTAGATCACACAAACCAAAACATAACTTCAAATTTTCAGTGCCTTTTAAATATCTGAATATTCTTTTGACTGCTTGCCGATGTTCCTTACCTGGATTGGATTGAAAATGACTTACCAATCCAACTGCATGACAGATATCAGGTCTAGTGCTTGTCATGGCATACATTAGACTGCTTACTGCCTGAGCATACGAAACATTTCTTATTTCCTCAATATCAGACTTAGTTTGAGTACTCATACTTTTACTAAGACTTTGTCCTTTGCAAACAGGCGTACTTAAAGAATTACAGTTATCCATATTAAATCTTTTAAGCACCTTGTCTAGATATTTCTCTTGATCTAGATATAATAATTTTGAATTTCTATCTCTTGAAATTCTAATTCCTAGAGCATAGGTTGCAAGACCCATGTCTTTCATTTCAAATCTAGATGCTAAGAAAGTTTTGGTTTTTATAATCATATCTGGACAATTTCCTGCTAACAATATGTCATCCACATATAAAAACAATATTGCTAGCTTATCATCATTGTTCTAGATATAAACACAACGATCTAATGGACCCACGGCATAACCCATTTTTAAAATGGTGTAGACACGTCTGAGGACTCCTGAGCTCCGCGCGCGATGGCGCGAAATCTCGTTTTGTTCTCTAGCTACTACAAGTTCGGACTCATGTCACGGTTTTGAATCTAATCTCACAATGTGCAATGTAAGATCGATAAATCACCAAAGAGTCCAAATCCGGAAAATCGTTTTGGAAAACTGATTTTTAATAAAGAAGTGCCAAACATGGACTGCTTTGCCAGATACAAAGTCGCTACCTAAATATTTATTTTGGGAGCCTGGCGACTACCGCCATTAGAATTCTTATTGAAGCAAATTTTGCAACAGGAGAATATGTATCTACGAAGTCTATTCCAGGTTGTTGAGTAAAACCCTTGGCTACTAACCTGGCCTTGTATTTCTCCAAAGTTCCATCTACTTTGAATTTCTTTCTAAGAACCCATTTGCAACCAATGAATTTTCTTCCATTTGGGAGATCAGTTAATTCCCAAACATCATTTTTCTTGATCGAGTCAAGTTCTTCATTCATTGCCTCAAGCCATTGTATAGCATCATTGCTACTTATTGCTTCATTATAACTAGTAGGATCATCGACTAAGTTATTAAGTTCTTCAACTTGAAAAACATAATGATCTTTCAAAACTGTAGATGGACGTCTTGCTCTCTTACTGTAGATGGACGTCCTGCTCTCTTACTCCCACTTATCTCAGAATTCGAAGCAGGTAAAACAACGTCAGAAAACTTGCGTTTGCTCCCACTATTAGATGGTTCGAGGAGAATATGTGGACTGTGGGATGAAGAAGGAAGAGAAGAATCCTGAGATACGTTAGAGAGCAAGTAAATTTGTTCAATGGGTGTAACAAGATCAGTGGATTCAAGAAAAATAGCATCGCTACTTTCTATTAATCCACGTTCGGGATGGTAAAAATGATAACCACTCCCATTTTCGACATAACCAATAAACTTGCATTCCCAAGTTTTGCTTCCCAAGTTATCCCTTAAAGGTTTAGGAATAAGTACATGTGCCTTACATCCCCAAATTTTGAGATTTTGAACATTAGGTGTAGATCCATGCCAGCATTCGTAAGGAGTCAGAGGTTTGGCTTTTGTTTCGACTCTATTTAAGATATACGCAGCGGTGGACAAGGCTTCCTCCCAAAAATGAATAGGAAGACCAGCATGAGCCATCATAGACATTGTCATTTCCATGAGAGTACGATTTCGTCTTTCTGCGATCCCATTTTGTTGTGGTGTATATGGCATTGTAAACAAATGTTTGATGCCATTCTCCTTGTAGAAAGAATTTATAACTTCATATTCGCCACCTCTATCATTATTCAAGTGTTTAATGGACCGACCAAGTTGCTTTTCTACCTCTAATTTATATACCTTAAACTTTTCAATTGCTTCGGATTTGTGTTTAAGAAGGTAGATATGTCCATATCTTGAATAATCATCAGTGAAAGTAATAAAGTATTCCATGCCTTGATGAGTTTTAGTTCTTAAAGGGCCACAAATATCTGAATGAATTATTTCAAGTAATTCCGATGATTTCCAATGGTTAAAAAATGGCTTGCTAGTCATTTTGCCTTGGATACATGGTTCACATATATCAAAATCATCGGAACATACTTTAGGCAATAAGCCACTTTTAAACATTCGAGACATTTTATTTTTATTAATGTGACCTAACCTTAAATGCCATAAATAAAAACTAGTACTAGTAGAAACATGCAAATAATCAGAAATACATACTTTATTATCAATAGGAAGAGAGTACATGTCATTCACTCTTACACCTTTCACTAATACACTTCCTTTCTTAATCAATACTGTGTTAAACCTAAAATTAATGTCAAAACCTTTTTGAGTTAACACCGGAACTGAAATTAAATTTCGCCGAATGTTGGGTACATAAAGCACATCATGAAGCACAATAGAAGTTCTATCAATAGAGAACTGACAATTACCGATGCCCAAAACATCACTATAGGAGTTGTTGCCTATGTAGATTCTATGTTCACCAACCTTTTTTTCAGTAAAATCCACGAACATGTCTTTATTTTGCACAATATGTCTAGTTGCAGCAGAATCAATCCACCATGAATTTGATGAAGGCTTAAGTACCAATGCTTCAGAAATTGTCATGGCAACAGGGTTATTATCCTTTTTCTGCTTCTTCTGAGGGCAATTGGCTTTGATATGACCTTTTTGACCGCACTTGTAACATGGACCTATTTGACGCTGGTGATGTTATTGCTTTTGCCATTCTTGTGGTTTATTCAATCCTTTTTGAAATCCCTTTTTCCATTTTTTCTTGAAAAAAGTAGTTTTTCTCTTGTTGAATGTTGTGTAGATATTATTCTGTGGTTGCGGTGAAGATTGTGCCATCAACAAGTTAGAAGATAATCCTTCTTTACGCCTGCACTTCATTCTTTCTTCTTCCAAAACTAAGAGAACAGGCAATGTTACCATTGAAATCTCTCGTCCGCTATGAGTTAGAGATGGGATAACATGATCCCATGACAATAGAAGACTATTAAGTATGGTAGTTACTTGCATCTTGTCCGACAAAGAATGATCAGCGCTGGATAATTCTTTAGCAATTAATTCCATTTGATTAACATGATCACCAACGCTAACATTATCACTCATACGAGTGTTATTATATTTGTCCAAGAGCAATTGAATTTGAGTATCCGATCGAACTCCATACTTACTTTCTAGTGCTTCCATTAGTTGTCTTGCAGTTTCATGTTCTTCAAAGAGCGGAATAATGTTATCTTTCATATTATGTAACATAGTTGCCTTGGCCATTGCATCATCTTTTATCCATTTATTTTGGAACCAATTTGAATCATCATCTGGTTTAGAAGTAGATAAAGTATGAAATGTCTTCTCATGTGTAAGAAGATAAGAAATGTGGCGTTTCCAGCTCGGAAATTATTTCCATTAAGTATCTCGATTCTCGAAGAATCCATTGTATTTTTAATAGCCATATTAAAAACAAAATGTGTTACTATGAAAATTCAAATGTGAATGTGAAACTTTCAAATGTGAATATTACAATAAAAATAAAAATAAGCAAGATTAAAAACAACAAAAGGTCTTAATAAGGATAAGCCTTGTAGTTGTTGAATTGGCCCCGATGATGAGAATGATGTGAAAGAATGGAACGGTACTGTTGCCTTGTAGTTGTGGACCCAATACTGTGCTTATGAGTATTGTAATAATAGTTACGAGCCCAAGGAACACAATGGTGCCTATGAAACAATGGTTCTTTGGATGTTATCCTTGGTAACACCCTTGGATAGCCTCCTCCTTGAATTTTGTTTGCCGAAAATTTAGAACAAGTACCCACAGAAAAATTCTTAGCAAAATTCTGGAAATTTTGGCTTTTGAATGACTTAAAACGGCCTTGAAATGAGCGAGAACGAGCCGAAAAACCCCTTGAACCAATTTGCCGGTTCAATGGTGTGGCTGAACCGGCTTGAACCGCTGGTCAACGCGCAGAGCAGGACGCGGGTCGGGCGAGGCAGACGGACGCGGGTCTGGGCGCGGTGAGCGAGGCACTGGGGCGACGCGCGAAGGTTGACGCACGCTGGGCTGCAGCGTTGGGCTGCTTGGCTGGGCTGCGCACTGGGCTGGCTCTACGCACTGGGCTGGCTGGGTCTCGGACCTGGGCTGGTCTGTGCGCTGGGCTGGCTGCGATTCTGGGCCGCTGGGCTGAAGAAAATTCTTCTTAAGTTTTAGGCCCAATGGTATAGACTTCCTGCTGTTATCTTTATTTTTGGGCCCCTTCTTGTTGGTTTTATTTTTGGCCCAATATTTTGAATTTCCAGAATAGGATTTGCAACGGAATTAATGCACAGGTTGTCTTCTCCGGTAATGGGAGTCGACGACCACACACTGAAACTCAAATTTTGGGGATCAAATTTTTGCCGTTTTTCACAACGAATTACACCGTTGTGATCAAAATTCTATGAAGAACAAGATGGAGCAAATTTGGAGACCCAATTTGAATTGAAAAATATTTTATAAAATTTCTTCCAACGGTGCAACTCGGCTTCACTTTCGGTAAGGTTCGCAACAACAGCGCCACCAATAGTTATTTTCCTTAGATAGTATTCTGGGAATACGACACGTTGGTGATAATTATATAAACAAACGGAATTCACCAATGCCGAAGATAGTTGATCAATAATTTTTTGAATTTTCAGCAAAAAGAGTTCGGAAACTTGTCTTTCTTCCGGACTAAAATTCGACATATGCGATAATGTATATCCAGGCTCTGATACCACTGAAAGACAATCTAATCAATGGCAATAGATCGAAATACCCCTGAGGGTGTTTATCACGCGAGAATGTCTATAATCCGAAAGTTAGAAATTGGTAAACTTTTTGGTTCCTTTTATATACTATTCCAAACCTTCTGTCACTTATTTATATACAAATAAGTGACTCTTGGTAATAGGTATAATATATACAATAACAGTCACCATGGTTCACAAAGTTGTGTCCATTGATGTTTGAATTCAAATTAACTAACTAATTGACAGATATAACATTCTTGCGGAAAGGTTCTATAGAATGATAAGAGAGAAGAGATAGAGTGAAGTGAGTCACACCAAATTATGGTGTGGTCACTCTTTATTCCATCAAAACTGAGGGAGAATAGTAAACACACGATGCACGTACAAACTAAGGGAAGTCAATTTGGGCCTTAGATGTGATAATAACAAAACAAACCCATATCAAAACAAACAAAACCCAAAATAATAGATCTGATATAAAAATGATCATAGAAAACCCATCTGCAAATCAAACATTGCAAAATTAATTGAAATTCTTGGCGTAGAATAAACCAAACAAATCACATAAAAATCCAAGTCTAATAAAAAGCAAAATCATTAAACAGAAATCTATACGGACTTCGACATTGAATAGATCTTTGGTGTAGGCAATTTCGATAGTCTTGCAAGCGTGTTCGAAAAAGAGCATGCGATCGAAATCGTTCCCCAACTCCATAAAGGAGTGTGTATTGTAAATTTGCCCCCTCTATTGGTTTGTACTTCCTTCGTCATAATTAAATCAAATAGTTTTATACTTTATTTAAAAGAGAAAACTATTGTACAAAGGAGTGATTATTCAGTACTCCCGAAGTATGGACACGTGGTGCTTCGGAAGTATTGAATAATTTCCCTGTAGAAAGAGAGGAAGAAAGCAAAAAAGTTAAAAAGAAAAGTGATAAGGTAAATTATTGGAGAAGGGAAGAAGTTATTGTAAAATAGTAGTTATTTGCAAAATGTGGTTGAATAGGAAGTTATTTTAGAGTAGTTATTGTAAAGTAGTTTTTTTTTTGTTTTTTTTATTTATTATCTAAATGTCACATGGCAAAAATTTTAAAAAACTAAAATAGAGGGTCATTTAATATAACAGTACAGATATTTAAATATGCATAAATAAATAAACCCATGAAACATAATTTTCTATACCACCCACAACACCCCTTCATTTCCAACATTTTGTTCCTACTTCCAAAGATTGAACTCAGGCAAAAGTCATTCACTCCTTTCACACCTTGTCTTCTCGACTCCTTATCTTCTTGTTATTTTGATTTTGGAAAGAACAATTTGTTGAACTTGTTTATAATTGTTATGTTTGAATTGGTTATTGGATTGAGAGAAATCTAAAGATTGAGAAATAGGTGTGTTATATATATATATATATAAAGATTGATAGAAATCTAATAACCGTCAAAATCCACAAATGGCAAATTGAAAATATGTAAAGAGAAAGAATCTAATATTTTTTTTTTGGCATATACCACCACACAATACGAGCAAAATAATCTTTTTCCAAGTTAATCCCCTTACTTGTTTTGAAACCCAACTCTTGGAGGCCCATGTTAATCCTCTCCTCCATGACCTATGAATCCCCTTTCTTATTTTGTAAACAAACACTATTATAATAGGTCTCACATCTATCTTAGTTCAATCCCTTCCTCTATCTCTTAAAACAAACGGGCCAAAGGCCTTTTAATTTGTTTTTCCATGGACGGTGAAGATTCTAGATATATATATATATATATTTTGTTCTAGATCTCCACCATTGGATTTTGGTAAGTCTATCATCGTAATCTGAGAGGGTAATTTATAAATAAATTGGGCCGAGCTAAAGAAGGGCCTTCTTTGTAAGTTGGGCTGCGCAAATGGACCGGGGTAAGGGTTGATATAGCTCGGTCTTAGAGCTAATGAGTTTGGCCTGGGTGTAGTTCGGACCGAGCTAAGCATCATGCATAGTAGCGCCGAGCTAAGGTCGCTATTGGGCATAGTTAGCTCGGTCTTCAGTCAATAGCCCAGTTAGAGTATGCCTAACCGAGGTACAGGCAATAAAGGAAAGATCCGAGCTAGGTAAAGCTCGGTCAAATCTACCTCTTAAACATGACAATATTAGCTCGGTCATTTTGTCATACTACCGAGCTAAAACCATTTCACGTAGTTAAAGCAATGATAAGGGTGTTAAGGGATAAGCATTATCTTTTACAAGTGTGATTCCTAGGGGGACTCTACATTGAGGAGTAAGAGTCCTATAAGGATTATGCCAAGCAAAAACTATAAAAGCTCTCAACAGAACCTATGTACAGGTAACACAACTTTGATTCTCGAAATACACAGAGTTTTTGTCTATTTGTCTATTTTGCTGACTTAGGCATCAGAGAGGTATCTGGCACACACCTGTCAGCTAGCTCACGTTTGTTTTTTCAGGCAGTAAAGCGACGACATTTGGAGGAGTGTAAACTTGATCAACAGGATTATACGAGAAGATTATTTCGTGCACGTACAATTGGCGCCGTCTGTGGGAATTCCAGAAAGAACAAAACCTCTTGATCGAGTTTTCCTCTCTAGTTTGAAGCAATGGTGTATAATGAAGACTTACTGCAATCAGCTATTGATGGACAAACCCCGGAGGGGGGTGGGAGGCGCGAAGGTTTGCCTTCTGTCCCTCCCATGGCGGATTGAGAACCCCAGCGACAGAACCCCCGGAGGAATGCAAGGGGGAGGCGGGCTAGCAGCCCTCGTCGCTTTCAAAGTCCTGAAAGACAGAGGCAGAGGATGGACCCTCAAGTTCTGGAAGATCGCGTAAAGGAGCAGGACAAGTTAATAAGGAGGATGGTGGCAGACATGGAGTCAATAAAATGCCAGATAAAAGGAAAAGGGGTGGCGACAGGAGAGGGGCACAAATGCAACATGCCCCCTTGCCACTCAGAGGATCGTGATAGGCGTACCACACCATCGCAAGCAGAAAGTAGGAGCCTTAGAACAGGCGACACTTAATCAAGGACTTCCAGGACTCGTTACTCCAGGTCTGAGAGAACGAGAGCCGAGAGGTCATATACTGAGGGAAGCACCTATCGGCCCTCGCACACGCACCAGACGTCATCTAGGCACACGGAGTTGCCTAGATCATCTGACTTGCGAACTGTGCTCGAAGAAAGGGCCCGATGGAAGGAGGATACCAGGGTACGCGACCCGCGCAGAGTTTCAACCCTTCAGCGGTTAACCCCTCGGACGCATGGGAGCGTCGAGGTAAGAATGCTAATGTCGTGCCTTGCTTACAAACCAACAGACAAAGTATTAGCAAGGCTACAGAGCTCGCCATTCGTTCTGGCAATTGAGAACGCGCCACTACCTTCAAGCTTCCACTAGCCCAAATTCACCACCTATGAGGGGAAGACAGACCCCTACATGCACTTAAGCCACTTTTGCCAAGTTATGGCAGTATATCGGCGAAACGAGGCCTTAATGTGCATCCTATTTCCATCCAGCCTTGGCGACCTAGGTTTAACCTGGTTCGAAAGGCTACCAGAGGGCAGCATTGCCTTATGGGCGCAGTTGGCAGAAGCATTCGTGACTAGATTCAGGACGAACACCAAGACACCAGTGGAGATCGACCAGCTACTCTCCATTGACATGGGCGATAAAGAGACGTTGAGGTCCTATAACAATCGCTACTGGGAAACCTTCAACCAGATTGGGGATTGCCCTACGAACCTCGCCATTGCACAATACAAATGGGGCCTGCCAGTCGATAACAAATTGAGGGACTCAATTACTATGACACCACCCCTCATGATGGAGGCCTTAATGGAGAGAGTGCACTAACATATTCACGTGGAGGAAGATAGCGCCCGTGCTAAGGAAAAATCCGACACACAACAATGCCAGATAAAAAGACTACATCAAAAGTCAACACGATAGAGCAACCTAACAGGAATGGGCGAGGCAGGCGGGCCAACAGAGAGGACCCAGACAAGAGGAGGTTAAGAGTTCGCACTGCCATTACCACAGTGTTCAAAAAACCAATCTACCGAATTCTCAGTGAAATACGCAACGAACCTTTCGTCCGATGGCCAGCTAAGTTGGAAGAAGCACAAAAAGACTATGACGAGAGGTCCCGGTGTACCTTCCATGATGAAAAGGGGCATCGCACTGAAAATTACACGCAGTTGAGGTAGCAGTTGGAGGAGTTAGTGGCAGCTGGGCACCTGGACCAGTACATAGAAGGAGGAACACGGCCAGTCCCCCAAAACCACAACAACCCAAACGGGATGCCGGTCGACGCTCCACCTCAAGGCGTAATTAACATAATACATGGGATATTCGAACCTGAGAGGGTAAGTGAGCTCAGGGAGATGATCAAAAGGGCTGAGCACTTAAGGGAGGTATTAAGTGCACAACCTGCCATCAAAAAGGGGAGAACAGAGGCCACAAATGTCATATCCTTTTCAGAAAAAGATTTAGCAATGATATATTGCCCTCACAATGATGCATTGGTTGTCATTCTACGCGTCAAGAATTTCGACATCAAACGGATTTTGATCGACCAAGGAAGCTCATGTGAGATAATGTATTGCGAAACCTTCAAACAACTGAAACTGGAGGACAAAGACTTAGCACCTGCAACATCTCCCCTAATCGGATTCAACTTAATGCCAGAGTAGCCAGTAGGCAAGATAATCCTCCCAGTCAAGGCAGGAACCATGATGAGACAGGTGGAATTCTGGGTATTGAAAGTCCCTTCCACTTACAACATAATCTTGGAGAGGACATGGTTGCATGCCATGCGATCGGTAGCGTCAACCTATCATCAAGTATTGCGGTTTCCCAACGAAGTCGGAGTAATTGAAGAGGTCTTTGGAGACCAAATTATGTCCAAACAGTGCTTCGTCACAGTAAATGGCAGCCGCGTTGCAAAAGGGTATGTACAGATGGTGGAAGAGCCTGAGAGCAATGAACTATTTACGGATGTAGGCAAGGCAGCTAAACAGAAGGCAGTGGAAGACTTGGTACAGGTAAGGATAGATAAAAAAGACCTAAAAAAGTTCTTTTTGCTCGGCTCGTCTCTGTCCAGCACTGAGAGAATAGAGGTCATGGAATTCTTAACCGCTAACATCGAAGTGTTTTCCTGGACGCCGTATGACATGCCTAGCAGTGACCCAAACTTCATCTGTCACCAACTGAATGTCCACCCAACTGCTAGACCAATTATACAGCGCACTCACAGATCAACTCTCCACCATGCCGAGATAGTGGCGGAAGAAGTGGGAAACTTGCTGGAGGCAGGAGCTATCAGAGAAGTGCACTATCCCAGGTGGATCTCCAATACCGTAGTAGTGCCAAAGAAGAACGAAAAATGGCGTGTCTGCATGGACTACAAAACAGTCAACAAGGCATGCCCGAAGGACAGTTTTCCCCTACCACGGATAGACCAACTGGTAGACCTGACGGCAGGACACAATCGACTTAGCTTCCTTGATGCGTACAGAGGTTACCATCAGATTGCTATGTATGAACCAGATCAGGAGCTCACATCCTTTACAACGCCTAGAGGATTGTATTGTTACAAGGTCATGCCCTTTGGCCTAAAAAACACTGGGGCAACATTCACCAAGATGTTTGAACCATTGTTAGGCAGAATAATGGAGGCTTACATAGATGACATGGTGGTCAAAAGCAAGGATGAGAAGGGCCATCTCAGGGACCTAGGTGAAATGTTCCAGATTCTGAAGAAGAACAAGTTGTGCCTAAATGCATCCAAGTGTGCATGTGGCGTAGGATCAAGCAAATTCTTAGGCTTTCTGGTGACCAACCGAGGTATAGAAGCAGACTCTCCTCAGATCAAAGTAATCGAGGATCTTGAGAGGCCCAACACAGTCAAAGAGGTGCAGCATCTCACTGGCCTAGCAGCCGTGCTCAACCGGTTCATAAGTCGGTCGTCAGATAGATGTCGACCATTTTTTCAAGGATTAAAGGCCAAGTTTGAGTGGGATGAAGAATGCGACCGTGCCCTAGAAAGCTTGAAAGAGTACATGTCTTCTCCACCATTGCTAGTAACCCTAATACTTGGAGAAGAGCTCCTTTTGTACCAAGCAGTTTCACAGCATGCAGTCAGCGCAATGTTGGTCAGAGCGGAAGGAATCCAACACCTGCCCATCTTTTATGTTAGCAAAACCTTGCTGGGCGCAGAAACCAGGTACCTACCATTGGAAAAACTGGCCTTAGCCTTGATGATGGCCTCAAGGAAGCTATCGCATTACTTTCACGCCCACACCATAATCGTCCTAACAGCTTTTCCCTTAAAAGCCTTGTTTGAGAGGGCGGACTTTTCTGGGCGAATCTTGAAGTGGGCAATGGAATTGGGACAATTTGATATCAAGTTTCAACCCAGAACCGCAATAAAAGCCCAAGCTTAGGCAGACTTCGTGGCTGAGTTCACACCAGGAAGTCATCACATCTGCCCGGTCGACTTGACTGGTACAACCGAAATGGGGACGGAAAGTGCTGCAGGAAATGCGCAACCCCTAATACAAGATACCCAGCCACATTGCAAACCACACAGGCTTGAGGATCGGAAGGAAGGAATAAACCATGCCATTCCCAGTGAGGACTCATTAACAAGTAAAAACTTGGGGCAGTCAGATAGTGAAGAGCAAACCCCAACAGCAGGCATGGACTTGGAAGAAAACATTAGCAACACGCATAACCCCAAGACATCATTCGGCCCCTCCATTTGCTGGAAGCTATTCGTTGGAGAGCTGTGGAAGCTCTTCGTGGATGGAGCATCCAATAGGCATGGTGCAGGACTTGGCATAGTCCTCATCTCACCAGATAGCCTGATAGCGGAACAAGCAGTCAACCTAGGCTTCCCAGCACCAAACAATGAGGTAGAGTACGAAGCACTTCTAGCAGGCCTAAAATCAGCACTCTTCATGAAGGCCACCGAGTTAATGGTTTACAGTGACTCCCAGCAGGTAGTAAACCAGATTTTAGGCGACTACGAGGCAAAAGATAAGACGATGGCCAAGTACCAAGAGTTAGTGAAAAAGGTGATCATGAAGTTCGACGTAGTGCAGATAGAACAGATCGGCCGAGAAGAAAACAGTAGAGCAGACGAACTAGCAGGCTTTACTTCGATGGCAGATACATCCATCCCTTATCCATTACTGATCGACTTCCTACCAAGACCAAGCATTGAAGAGCCCGAAGTAGCTGAGGTATGTTGCGCTGAACTAGGCCCTTCATGGATGGATCCCATTATAGTATTCTTAAAAGACGGCGTCTTACCCGAAGAGAAGAAAGAAGCCAACAAAATAAGAGCAAAATCACAGCGATTTTGGCTCTCTCCATCAATGGCCTTGTACAAGAAATCCTTCACAGGACCTTACCTAAAACGTGTTCATCCTAGCAAGGTTGAAGCATTCTTGTTCGAGATACACGAAGGCGTATGTGGAAGCTACCAAGGGGGAAGATCATTAGCCTATAGAGCAATCTCACAAGGATACTAGTGGCCATACATGCAAGTAGATTCAGAGAAGTATGTCAAGAGGTGCGAAAAATGTCAAAAGTTCGTACACCAAATACATCAACCAACCAGAGAGCTTCTACCTTTAACTAGCCCATGGCCCTTCGCAATATGGGGCTTGGACATAGTAGGATCACTTCCAACGACACCCAGCAACAGAAAGTTCTTTCTTGCAGCAACAGATTACTTCACAAAGTGGGTGGAGGCAGAAGCACACGCATCAATAAAGGAGAAAGATGTGAAGAAGTTCGTCTGGCAGAATATCATCACTTGATTCGGCATACCTAAGGCTCTAATACCTGACAACGGCACTCAATTCGATAGAAAATTTTTTAGAAGCTTTTGTGAGGAATACAAGATAAAATTCTACAACTCTATATCGGCATACCCCCAAGCAAATGGCCAGGCGGAAGCATCAAACAAAGTCGTCTTAGATAGATTGAAGAAAAGGTTAGAGAAAGTAAAAAGCAAGTGGGCTGAGGAGTTTCCTCATGTTTTATGGGCTTACTGTACCACACATCGGCGGTCAACCGGAGAAACGCCATTTTCCTTAGCCTACGGCATGGAGGCAGTAATCCCACTGGAAGTCGGCCTCCCCACAATTAGAAGTGAAAATTTTGACCCAGACTTGAATGGAGAAGCCATAACCTTGGAACTTGATCTAGCAGAAGAGAGAAGAGAAAAAGCTCTAGTTTACATTGCCTCATACCAGCAGGAGTTCTCCAGACAATATAACAAAATGGTACATCCAAGTTAATTCAAGATTGGAGATTGGGTGTTGCGCAAAGTAATGGGAAACACTTTGGTACTTGGAGATGGCAAGTTGGGACCCAACTGGGAAGGACCATACAAAGTGGTTGGATTAGCCGGAAATGGGGCATATCACTTGGAAGATGGAGACAGCAAGGCCATTCCCAGGCCATGAAACACTGCCAATCTCAAACTATTTTATTTTTAGCTTTTCTTTAAAGTACTTGTAATTTTCATTTTTTCCAAATAAAATAAGTAGTTTTCTTTTCAGCATAATTGTTTTCTTCTGTAAAAGTTGTTTTAGTGAGCCAGGGGCAAAGAAAGCAGAGTTGGCCAGAATAATCAAACACTTCACTCTAGGTTGGCAAGAATAACCAACGTTGAGCTCTCTTCAGCCGAGATAAGGATCTAGGCTGAAGAAGTTTGGCAGGAATAACCAAACACTTGGCTCTTGGTTGGCTGGAATAACCAACACTGAGCTCTCTTCAGCCGAGATCAGGATCTAGGCTGAAGAGGTTGGCTGAAAAAACCAACACTTATCTCTCTTCAGCCGAGATCAGGATCTAGGATAAAGAGATTGGCTGGAAAAACCAACACTTATTTCTCTTCAGCCGAGATCAGGATCTAGGCTGAAGAGGTTGGCTGGAAAAACCAACACTTATCTCTCTTCAGCCGAGATCAGGATCTTGGCTGAAGAGGTTGGCTGGAAAAACCAACACTTATCTCTCTTCAGCCGAGATCAGGATCCAAGCTGAAGAGGTTGGTTGGAAAAACCAACACTTGTTTTTCTTCAGCCAAGATCAGGACCTAGGCTGAAGAGGTTGGCAAGAACACCCAACATTTTTCTCTCTTCAGCCAAGATAAAGACCTAGGCTAAAGAGAGTTGGCAGGTATGACCAAACAGATTATAAGGTTTCAAGACCGAGATAAGTATCTCGGTCAGAAATGAGAATGCTAAACTTTACGCAAATCATAGTTGAAAAATAAATGTGGGTATGGAATAAACCGAGCAAAAAGAAGAAGATTTCATGCAATGATCTTCAATGATTCAAAACAAAGTTACAAGAAGTGGGACTTTAGCCCGGTTACAAATTCTTAGCAGAAAAGAAAAAATCAAACAAAGAGGTCATCCAGATCTGCATCCAGAACAACCCGAGTCTCGCCACTCTGTAGCCCGGTTTCAGCAGGTATGTCGGTCAGAGGCGGGTCGTCAACCGTACTGGGAACCAGTGGCTCCACTTGGGCTGTCTGTCCGGTCTATTTGTGATCTTTGTTGACAGACAGAGCATTGTCTGGCTCAGGTGACCCTTCTTCCTCCTCCCCCTCCTGGAGAAACTTTTGTTGGATGGCGTTGGCATAGGCCGCCATATAAGCCGGGATAAAGTGAGGAGGAGGGTGTTGAAAGACCTCGGTTTCTGGACCCAGGCCGAGCTGCGCAATAGCAGCCTTCCACCTGCATTTGAAGAAGATGTCTTTCACAGTTTCGCACTGCTTAATATATATGGCTTCGCCTTCTTTAAAACCACCGTCCTTAGTATCATCCGCGCTTTTCTTCAGCTCGGCGATCTCTGTATCCTTCTTTTTCTCGAGCTTGACTAGCTCACGCAGATATTTATCTTTCCACTCGACCAGGGCCTTCTGCTTATCTGCTTCAGCCGAGCTAACCAGCCCGGTGAGTCGTTCTATTTTAGATTCAAGATCGGTCATCTTTTTCTTGGCCTTATTCAGCTCGGCCGTTTTGGTATTGGGATCTGCAACAGCCAGCCGTGCTGTCTTACGGAGCTTAAGCATACGCTGATGAGCAATGTGATTCTTCTGCATAGCCTACAAAGGAGGGATAACAGTTACGATCAAAACCGTGCAAACAGACGTGCAAATCAAGAAGACAAGCAGAAAAAGAAATTACCAGAACCATCGACTTTGTTGTCAAGCGGATGGCTTTCAGCTCATTCAGATGTTCGTGATGCTCCATATCGGCTGGAAGGCACACGCTCTTGGCGGGGTTGAAGGCAAGAGAATGGTCTTTTTCTGCAACCACCGAGTCTGTGTTTATTATGGCTCGATTTTTGAAGGTCACTTTTGGTGCGCATTCAGCAGGGCTAGCCCGGCCAGAACCCACGGGCTCTGGGCTCGGTTGCGTAGACTGAGGGAGCAAGGTGTCGACGTCATCCACAAGGTGTTGTGGCTCGGTTAAGGAAGTGCGAGCGCGCTTCCTCAACCGGGATGACGAAGCTTGGGCGGTTGGGAGGGCGACCACTGCATCAACTGTTTGACCAGCTGGAGTTGTCTCGGTCTGGACCTCGCCATCTGGAATTGAAGTTGTCTCGGTGATCAGGGCTCGCACAGCTCGGCATTTTGCCATCTCTTGTTCTTCGGTTAGTGGAATAAGGTTGATTTGTGGAAGGGTTGGATCCGGTTCTGGTGAAGGTTCCAATAGGAAATCTGTCACCCTGGTCTTCCTCTTACTACTGTATCTGTATGTCGGTTCAAATTAAGTAGCTCAGCCCAACCTCGGTCAGGATGTCGAAGTGCAGCGCGGAGAGCTTCTAGGTTGGGGTATTGGTACTGCAACTTTAGCTGGTTCAAATCTGCATAAAGAAAAAGTCAACGGTTAGCACAGTGCAAAACTTTTAAACAAAGTAGAGAAAGCACAAAATCTAGTTACTCTATACATACCGGCTACTCCTTTATTCCAATTAATACGATATCCCAGTATTTGGGCTTCCTGGTCCTCGAAGTTACTAGAAACCCAGAAAAAGTCGTCATCATTTAAGTCTTTATCTGGCGTGTTTTTATTATTTTTTCTCGGTGGCGTCTTATTCTTAAATAGTATACCTAGCCGTCGTCATTCTGGCCAAGTGAATATTGGTGAAAAAGCTCGGCTAAACTGAGGTTGAGGCCAAGCCGGCGATTTAGCTCGGCGATGCCATTTATTATTCTGTATGAATTGGTGCTAAGTTAGGTTGGGTATATTCTAGTTTGCCTAAGGAATTCGCATAGGAGTGGTTGAACTGGGAATCGAAGGCCGGCTTCAACAATGGATAGCACGGTAAACGAAACAAAACCTTGTTTTTCCTAGGGTGTGGTATCTAGTTCGGCTAGGGAAGAAAGATAGACGTCGTCTGGAATTTGGTAATCCTTTCGGAACTCGGCTATGGCCCCTGGTGAGTTTACTAAGAATAGATATTTTCCCATGTGGACTTAAGTTATGTATAAATTAGCTCGGAGTACTAGCTCGGTGCTGAGATGACGTTGCGTATCTCGGTTGAGCGTGCAAAGGACTGCTTGGCCAACCTAGTTAGAGTCTGCAAAGTGGAGATGAAAAGTGTTAAGCCCAGATCGTTTGACCGTGCTAAAGTATAAAGGCAAAAATAAATGTAAGCCTAGCTCGGCTACGTGGGGTACTATCCATTCTTAGTTTGGTTGGAGCGAAGGGCTTTAGCTCGGTGAAATGAAGCGAAAGGTTCTTAGTCTGGCTGAAGCTTAAGGTGTGGCTTGGAGTTTTAGCTCGATTATTGGGGAGTTATCTAGTTTGGCTGAGTGTGCACCTAACTACAAACAAGTTCCTAGTTCGGTTGGAGTATTATTTTGGATCAAAAGCGTCATTTTTTAGATTGGTTGTGTATCCAGTGGATCTATTACTTGGTTTTTGGAACAAAGTGGTTATTTCCCATTAAAATGGAAACTATACTAATAGGTGTTTTGAAGAGCATATATATATTATGCTATGTATTGTTACACTACACAAAATAAACGAAAAGGAAACAAGATTTGAGCCACGTACCAGTTCAAAATGGAGGGACCAAAGATTGAAACAACACCAGCAGAAACTCGAGCTTGGCAGGTGCTAGGGTTGTAAGAATGAAGATTCAGAGGGCAAGAGAGGGAAGATGAATAGTAGAAGTGGTTGGTTCAAAACGTGGGGTTTTTGTATAAAGCGTGTGAAAAAGGCGGGACTGTTCAAATTTTTTGGAATACGAAAACGACGGTGACAGCTATGCTAGGCCAATAAGAGCCAGCCACGTGTCCATGGAATAGAAAGCGATTCAGATGTATAGAAGCAATTGAAAAGACGTTTTTAGACCGAACTATTCGGTAGCCCGGTAGAATACGAGCTCGATTGGATTGAATGTTCTTAGCTCGGCTGGAGGAAAATAATTCCAATCATGCTGCTCAGATGGGATTAAGGGGCAATTGAGAGGGTAATTTATAAATAAATTGGGTCGAGCTAAGGAAGGGCCTTCTTTGTAAGTTGGGCCGCGCAAAAGGGCCGGGGTAAGGGTTGATATAGCTTGGTCTTAGAGCTAACGAGTTTGGCCCGGGTGTAGTTCGGACCGAGCTAAGCATCATGCATAGTAGCGCCGAGCTAAGGTCGCTATTGGGCATAGTTAGCTCGGTCTTAAGTCAATAGCCCAGTTGGAGTATGCCTAACCGAGGTACAGGTAATGAAGGAAAGATCCGAGCTAGGTAAAGCTCGGTCAAATCTACCACTTAAACATGACAATATTAGCTCGGTCGTTTTGTCATACTATCGAGCTAAAACCATTTCACTTGGTTAAAGCAGTGATAAAGGTGTTAAGGGATAAGCATTATCTTTTATAAGTGTGATTCCTAGGGGGACTCTACATTGAGGAGTAAGAGTCCTACTACGATTGTGCCAGGCAAAAACTATAAAAGCTCCCAACAGAGCCTATGTACAGGTAACACAACTTTGATTTTCGAAATACACAGAGTTTTTGTAGAGACCCTAATTTTTGGTAGTTACACTTGGAACCCTAAGCCTTAGGTTAATTGCATTTTAGTCCCAAATTTCATAAAATTTTACAAAATGGTCCAATAAAGAATAAATTTTCTACATTTTATTTTTTATTATAGTTAAATCCCAGAACACCACTTTATAATTAGAAATATCCTAAAACTTGGTTTTTATTTATTTACCTCCTAGTTTATAAATTAATTCATACATTTTATTTTTATTTCTATTTTTGTTTTTGTTGTTCTTTCATTTATTATTTATTTGAATAGAATATTATTGTTTATTTGAATATGTACATAGGTGCGATAAATAATATTTTGGTAGAAAATTGGTTGAAAAACAAAATAAAAAAATGTCTAGATATTTAGGCCTTTCTTAGTCATTAAGTTAGGACCCAAGCTTATTTCCTATAAATTGAGAGCCTTGTCTCAATTCCACACATACACACATATCAACAGCCAAGGAGAGGGTGAGAGAAGGAGAGTGTGATTAGGGAGAAGTAGAGAAGAAGAAAAAAAGAAAAGGAAGAAAAAGGGTGCCTTCTTGAGTCAAGGTAAGAACACTTCTTCCCCTTGTCTTCTCCAATTCTTTCACCATCCCATCCTATTTTTAGATGCCCTCTTGTGTTGCATATTAATAGGAAGTAGGGTTTTTGATGTATATAAGAGTGTGGGTTTGATTTAGTGACTTTGCCTTACAAATTTGTAAAATTAAGCACTGCAGTAACTTCTCTAATTTAAAAGAAATATCAAATTTATTTATTTCTTCAATCTGAATTTAAAGTAGGCTATTTTGTGTGTTTAGAGCTTGTGGTAATTTTATTAGCCCCTAATTGTGTGTTTTTATGGCTTGGATATTTTGTTTAAAAATCTGGTCCTGAGTCTCTGAAAAACAGTCCACTTCTTGCAATTTTATAAAATTCCAGAAAAATCATCTCAGGTTGGTTCTTTTATAAACATTTATGATTTTGAGTCCTCTTTTCAATGGAATTTATTTGGGTGAAAATCATTGGGTAGATTGAGAGGAAAGCTAGTTTTCTCAACGGGTGACAAATCTGGACAGGTTTTCGAATATAGCTTGTAGTTGAATTTCTGGAGGTGCTATGCACATTCTGTGAATTGGAATTGAAACTAGACAGGTTAATTATTATTTCTGTGAAATTTCAGCCCCTAATTTGACCTAGAAGTATTTTTCCCAAAGCACTCTTGTTAGCCTTGCAGAACCGAACAGTGCTGGAAATGGTGTTTTGTTGTGTTGTTTGTCTCTAAGTATTTTAAAGCATGCCTAATGTTATATGCTTGCCTTACCATACCTATGTATGATTATCATGGGCTATATTTCATTTCTTATGTTTGTCTCATGCTCTTTTATATTACTGAATTACCGAGTGTGACTAACTTGCTTGGCAATAGATCTAATAAATGGGAAATGGAAATTGGTAATGGGTGACGCTCACTCCTATGCTTCAGAATGATTTATGTAATATACATGTGAATGGGATTAAAACCGAGTTAAGTCTTGCACAAGTGGTCTAAGCGAGGCCCTAGGTTGACACGGAAGTATTCAGACTCTATGCGGTGGTTTCAGGGTGTAAGCGAGCCCTTTGGTATGGTATGTGCAGGGTGTAAACGAGCCCTAGACACGATTTGGTATGGTATGTGCAGGGTGTAAGCAAGCCTTAGGCACGATTTGGGTGTAAGCAAGCCCACTTGTTTGGCCGTCCTTTTTGAGGTCCATCAATATCATTGACCGGTAAATAGCCGGGAGGTGGGCATAGATGGTAAGGTCTGCAAAGCAGCAAAAGGGGGAGTTCTAAATAGTCCGATGTTCAATCCTTGTGGTTGGATAGAAGGATCTCTTTGGGGGATCCTACTCGTCTTGTCTAACTACTAATTCATAGAACCTTGTTGTAATATTGTAAGTTATGTTACCCAATTTGTTATGTGTATGGTTGATTGGTTGATAGAAGATATGGGGGTGTGTGTGTTTTTACTGGGCATTCCAAGCTCATGGCGTGCCATGCCAAGTGATGAAGCAGTTTACAATGATGAAGGTTATTTTGAAGGCAAATAAGATAAAGTGTTAGAGCTGTGGTTCATTTGAAGACTTAGACTAGTTGTTTTTTTTTTTTTTTTCCTTTTGACTTTTGGTTTGGCAATGTTTTGGTAATCCTGTAATGGAACGTAAACAAATTACCTGTGATATTAACTTTGGTTATATATGTATATTAAGATGTTTTGGTTATCTATCCTACTTGTGTTGTATTATTGTACGTATTTAACGGCCCGAAAGTTGGGACGTTACAGTTTTTGTCTATTTGTCCATTTTGCTGACTTAGGCATCGGAGAGGTATCCGGCACACACCCGCCGGCTAGCTCACGTTTGTGTTTTCAGAGAGTAAAGCGACGATGTTTGGAGGAGTGCAAACTTGATCAACAGGATTATACGAGAAGATTATTTCGTGCTCGTACATAATCCTAATTAAATTGATTACTTTTTTTTACTTATTTATTTAAAGCTAGTTGAAGCAAACGTGCAACACACGTGACTATTTTGGTCCAATCCATTTTTTTCCCAATTGTAGTAGGTAGTGTTCATGGATTTAAGCAAATTTTTGAGAAAATTTGATATCAACTTCTGCGGGATACTATCTACATATATCATTTGAAAATGAAATTAAAGTTAGGCAAAGTAAAAAAAATATAAATTAAGGTGTGAATTAACTTATGTGCAGTTGTCTACATTGCATAATTAAAATATAGGCATAAACTGCATGGAATTTGGACATAAACGTCTAAAAATGTATGTTTAAACATAATATAAGGTTGCGTGCCATAGCAATTAAATCAACCAGTCAAATGTAAATGGGGATTTTTTTATATTAATTGATGAAAAAAAATATGTAGAAAAAAAAATTGAAGAAATTATCAAAATTTAAAACCATTACACAATAAAAATTTGGGAGACTTATATGTAGATCCTAATAGGTATACTTATTGTCTAATAGTCCTGTGAGAATTAATGATTTTTTTTTATCAAACACTACTAAAAAACGTTACTCACTGTTAATTTTCAGTAACAGCTTGAAAATTTTGTTACAAAAAATGTCACTAATTATAAGTTTTACTGACCGTTTTAAAAAAATCGTCACAAAAAAATGTTTCTAATTTTTAATTTTCAATGACAGTTTGAAAAAATTCGTCACAGAAAAACATCATTAATTATAAATTTTGGTGACAATTTATAAAAATAATTACAAAAAAAAAGTTACTAATTGTCAATTTTTAACGACATGCAAAAATTGTCACAAGAAATTATTTTTAGCGACAATTTTATTAGGACTTATTTTCAATAGGACTTGATGAATATTAAGTCTAACTATTGCCTATTGATAATTTACCCTAAAAATTTAGGAATTTTGAGAAATATGACAAAGTTCACACCAGACCGAGCTTTATATCTAAAGTTCCACATTATGTAGGTTTCACTCATTGTAAGACATCTTTATCTCATTCTGTATTTGGTACTTTGTGCATTTAGACTTATTAGGATAATTCTATTTGTACCCAAAAAATCATTAAGTACACCCAATTTTACAATACACTTCTATTAAATTATTTAGAGTTATAATTTACTCTCAATACAACCCTATACTTTTTCCCAAATTATTCTTCAATGTACATCCAAATCCCAAATTACACCACTTTAAAAATTCTTTCAAAATCCTCTAAATCAATTTCTTATTACAGTTATTCATTTGAGATTTATTACTCGCTATCTGTTTGCTCCTCTTTCTATTATACGGTCGGCCAAAAGCTTCTTGTAGTGGTTGTTGTTTGTGTTGTTGTTTTAGGTAAGGAAGAAGATGAGAAAATAATTGAAAGTTAGATAAAAAGATGAAGAAACTTGAATATGAACAACACGTATAAGTGGTTTGGGGGTATCATAAGAAAAAAATAATCAACTTGCTTGTTTTTGGTTTTCCAAAAACACTTTTCAGAAAATTCTACTTTTTGTTTTCCGTATTTTTTTGTTTTTACTAATTTTTTTAAAAAAATATTTTAAGATTTTTTTAATTATTAGACACACCTAACATAAATATACATAAAAAGTACAATTTTTGTGAAAAAAATCTTTTAAAAATTCACTAAATACCAAAAATAATAAATAAATAAATAAATGAGAATTTAGTATATTTTTTTGTATTTTTATTAATTATTAATTTTTTAACAAATATTTGTTCACAATTTTTTTACTTTTTAGATACATTTAAGTAAGGTGTATCTAAAAAAGTAAAAAAATACTTAAAATTTAAAAAATATACACTAAAAATTTAAAAAAAAAAAACAAGAAAAACAAAAAACTCAATTTTCAAAAAACTTAATTCAACAAATTCAAACCAAACACACACAATATTTTATTTTAGGATTTAATATGTATTGTTCTTATTAGTAAATTTATATTAGGACATAATAGGAATTAAAATTTTAAATTTTAATTAGGCATACTAAGTTATTATTTGAGTTCAAATAAAATCACTCGACTTATTGTTATAAAATAGAAAGAAATTGAAAACACTTCCAAAAACAAATCCACATGGCTTTTGGAATAATAAACAAAATAATGTATACCACTTGTTGAACAAAATTTATTTATTTTAAAATAAAAATTTTAAGATAGAGTTCTAACTTAATAAGAAATTTTAAGAAACCCAGGTTTTTTATTTTTTTATTTTTAAATTATAATAATCTTAACCCAAAGAAAAACAATCCAACTATAACTATCTTCAATACAAAGTAAAATTAAAAAAATACCTTTCCGTTAAAGTTTCAAATGAACCGGAATTTAATGGTTTAGTGCAATTTCAATCTCTACAATGTGATAATGAATTGATGAAATTAAAGTGAAATACAATTCAAACAGATCGAGTCCTCATAAATTAAAATTGAAAGTTAAATAAGGTTTAAGTGAAGTTAAAAGACACTTCCAAAACTTTTATTTATATTTGTCCATGTGTGATTCAGATTTGTTCTAATTCTACATATGAAAAGTCTAGTTACTATTTCGAATTTTGACAGCATACGTGGATTATTAAAATACCATGCAAAATAATGCAATTCTAAAAATCTAAACAAAGACAAAGTGTATAGAAATAACCTGTGAATTATTGAGATGTAGTACGAAATCGGATGTGTCTCCTTCTATGTAGATTCGAATATATAGATGCATAGAACTCTAAAATTTAACCCAAAATATTCACAACATTTTTGTATAGATTTGAACAAATGAATTCAACTCTAAGATTCAACCCAAAATATTCACAGCAGTCCAATCTATGGTGGACAGTTGTAAATAATATGTACAACAATATGGAAGTAGATAGAGGAAATAAGAAAAAATTTATAATTCAATCATCAATTCAAAAAATAGGAAGACATGTTTGTTATAGAACTTTTGAAAGGAGAGGAATAGAAAATTGATCGATTTTAAGTGTTAAATAAACAAATAAATGTTAATGTTAAGACAAAAAAAGACATTTAATTTATATAGGACTCTTCATGACTTTTGTGCATGATACAGTGATTGGAATTAAATCAAAAACCTTTGGGAGGGTATTTTCGGGATACATAAAAAGTAGAAAACCCCTCAATCTTCTTCATGCTTTTAAAATGGTAGTAGATAGTTGATATATATACATATATATATGAGCTTTGATAGAGACCCCCTCCAATCACCACCCCCACCACCCCACACACACGTGGCGGGTGATGATTGGAGGAGAAGGGAAAAAAAGAAAAAGAAAAAGAAAAACTGGCCAATCATGTTGAGAGGGGGTCAAAGGGGGTGGGGGAAAAGGGTGTCTGGAACATTTTTCTATATATATATATATATATATAAGCATGCATTGCTATTTAAATTTAAAAATTAGATTAATTTTCCAAGTCTAATGATGTGACAATCAATTACGATATTTAAGGTAATGCCTCCTCTCATATATTCACTAATCATCAACCAATCATATCAGTTACACATTATTATGAACCAATCATATCTACAAATCATTTGATCTGCAAAATTAGTTTAGAAAATGGATTTGTATATCATTTATATATATGGCTTTTTGTATATGTTAAAGAAAATAGAGAAAATTGGTGATAAATTTAATCTAAGGAGAGGGTAAGACATTAAGTCCAGTGAAAATTTTTTTATTGGTGAGAAGTCCACATTTTGTGAAATAGTTTGGTGAAAAGTCTTACAAGACATTTTGTTTCCACTTTTACCCATTGACTTTTTTATTTTTTATTTTTATTTGTTTGACTCTTTGTTGACTATCTGATCAAATTTATATCTATTTGTTCAATTTTTTTTTCTATGTGTTCAAATTTATATCTACCTGTTCAAATTTTGTGACTATTTGTTCAATTTTTCTCCCTACTTGTTCAATTTTTCTCCCTACTTGTTCAAATTTTCCTATATGTTGAAAATTTGTGTCAACTTTTTTGTTTATCTGTTACAATCATCATCATCATCAACATCAACATCATTTTTTTTCTTATTTGTTTAATAAAGTAGTTACAAATCTTCAATTTTTCTCTCTATCTGTTGGTATATCTCTCACTTCTCATCTCCTTATATGTTTCAGGCACAGATTTGTGTTTAGATCAAAGAATGAAGAGTCTTCTTACCATGGCTGAAACAACAATTGCCCATCGGGAGAGGGCCTTCATTGTTGCCCCGCCACCGCCACCGTCACTAGAGAACACACCCACGCCTCCAAAAAAACAAAAACAACAACAATATATAATACCAAACCAAACCAAACCTTATCTGTTCATCATCATCATTGTCATCATCAACAACAACAACGACAACAACAACAACAACTACCGAAAAACAAAAAACAAAAAAATAAAAAATAAAAAATAAAAAAATGAATTGATCTTAGATCTGAGAAATACGCCATTTTATTCAGATCGATATGAGAGATTTGAGATACACACAGAGAGTGACAGATATAGCAAAATCTGTGATGATCTGTGGCGATCTCCATGATCTTAGATTTGCTTTTTTCTTTTTTTCTTTTTGGTTGGAAATTAGGTCGGGTTTAGAACCCGAACCCAATTGGGTCGCCCATGGTGGCATGATCCGATTAGGAGAGATCCAAATAAAATGATAGATTATATTTCAAGATATGAAATAATCTTGATATGGGTTAATCTTGATATGGATAATTGTCAATATATTAGATGATAATTATTAATTAAATATTATTAATATGAGGTAGATATTATCTAGGATAGTACGTCTATTTTATGGGTCTCCTAACTCTTCTATATAAACAAACCTTGGGTTTTGTATTTCAGACAACAAAAATGATACGTTCTCTCTTCCCATAAACCATTTCGCTTTTGTACTGTGAATAGTGTGAGTAGTTCTCTAGTAGTTCTACTCTAGTACTGGGATCCATGGATTCGGTTTGAGCGTGAAAGGTCTACCCGAATCCATTTATTTTTGCTTATTATTATTTCTTATTTTTCCTATATTGGTATCAGAGCCATTGCTGGGTGTTTTCATGTTATTTGTGCATGAATATATGTATAGATATGATTTGTGCATAAAATTGATATTTTTCAAACCATCTCTGATCGTCCGGAATTTCATATATGTTGTAGTCTATATTATTTAGATCATATCTGCAAAGTTTTGCAAAAATCGAATGGTCAAATTTTAAGAAAAATGGAGATTCATATTTAATTTTTTGTAACTTTGACTGCATGTTGGTTTTACAAGCTTTGTTTTTATGTTATGCAAATTATATATTTGGAATCCTTGTTTTGTGACCTTCGAAACGGTATATTATGGGCCTGATTTCGATTTATGGTTGAGGAGAAAACTTAAACCCCAATTTTGGGTGAGAGTTGAAACCATTTGAGCCATTGGAGAAGAAGTTGAAATTGCTACGAGCTGATGTCAGCATTACAGCGCACTGACATCATCTGCTTAGGTTAGAGCTGATGTAGGCGCTCTTAAGGCTTTGTTTGTTTGGTTTTAATTCAAAACGACGTTAATTGCTTTTAAATTATTCGTTATAATTATGATTGAAGCATGGCTTATACCGTTGGACTCCCAATTAATTTTTTACTAGATATTAAAGTTTCAGAATTTTATGAAAAATAAAATATTTTTACGTTATATTGCTCTTGGGGGAGCATGACTTGGATTCTGTACTTGAAATTTTTATAATAGACTATTGTTATGTAATATTATTTACTGGTATAATTTTTGTATTTTTCCAGATTTTGTAATATTTATTTCTAATTTTTTGTGTAATTATTAATTACTTGTAATTCTAGAAAATTTCAGAAAATTGCAAAAATTTGTAGAAATATGTTATGGCATTATTTAAATATTGTATACAACATGTTAAGTTCTTTTAAATGATTCGAACTTCTAGTATGTTGTTATTTTAAATAGCATGATTTATTTATATTGGTGAATTTGAATTCAATGATTAAATATTGTAGCATGTTTTCTTTTATGAATTACATTAAGATGTTATCATGTGGAGTTAAATATTTTATCATGCTTTAGACATGTCACAGTTAGTACGAGATTGTTCGGTTGAGAGAAATCTTTGTAGATTTACTCCCGAAAACTAATGTTTTGCATATGAATTAAATTAAATTTTGGATAATTGTCACTTGTGGCGCAAGAAATGATTACGAGCACAGCGGATTTTCGATCTTGCGACTTGTGTAATATTGTCACTATTTAATTTAGATTTTTGCGGCAAGATTATATTATAATATGCTAATCAAATTAATCTCAATGCGCATTTTTTTTCTTCTAAATCGACTTAACTTATGGAAGTTAATTTGGTTGACCTAGACTTAGTAGCGATGTTCAAATGTGAACAATGTAATCCTATTCTTTAGATAAGCGGCAAGTCTTAGAGACTTTAGGTTAGACCTTAATTGAGCCAAAGTAAGGAAACATGACTCAAAGTTGTCGTGGTTTTGTTGCCTTGTTTGGCGCGATAAAAACTGATGTGTGCGCTATGGTTAGCGGCATGCTAAGTAGTTTTGATTGGTGAGTTTGGAGTTGTGAAATGAGTAAGCCCTCAATAGATCTAGATATGATCGTGACTATTGAGCTGAGTGGATTGACATAGTAATTTGACTTGTAATAATGTTGCATCATTGGATGAATATGCAAGAGTCACGTCATCCAAGAAATGCGAGTTTAAATGAGTTAGGCTAACGCTTAACTCATTTAAATGTAAAACAAGTAAAACAAGTAACCAGTATGAGCAGCGTTTTGCTCTCTACCCAACTGATGGTTGCAAGTCATCCAAATTACTTGTTTTACTGCGTTGAGTCACGTCATCCAAGAAATGTAATAATTTGACTTGTAATAATGTTAAGTGTAAAACAAGTAACCAGTATGAGCAGCGTTTTGCTCTCTACCCAACTGATAGGAGTGGATGGAGCAAAATTTCACGCACTATAATAGTGTGCGTTGAAGTATCACTTGAAGTTAAAATATTAGCGCTTAGAAGCTGCAAAATCTATTAACACTAAGTGAAAAGATTAGTGCCTAGTGGTTGCAAAATCTATTAGCATTGCCAACTTGTCTAAGTCTGGACACTTACTGTTTCCACACTTAAGTGTAAGACATGATGGGGTGCTTCTTTGTATGATTCCTTAGCTAGGCTAACGCTTTTGAATGGCGTTTACCACTAAACGCAAAAGTTGTAGCATAGTAATGAAAAGGTCAAGGTCGACAAGGTAGTTGTGACTCTAAGAATTTGACGCATCGCTCGTGAGAGCATTGTTTTGAATTAGACTCTTTAGCCTAATTCGCGCTTAAGTTGCTTCAAGAGCTGTCATAGATTGATAGCTTGTTTTCTCATTCTTGTGGATAGTAGAATTAATTGCAATTAACTATAAAGCAAGAAACAGAGATGGAAAAAGGAGTATCGTCATGTTTCAACTAGATGCAGTAAAGTGTATGAAGAATAAATTTGACTTGAAGGTGCAGGGGATTAGCACTTACTAGTTAAATTTGCGACTTACGTGCATTTGATATGTCACGCCCCGTATTTTATTACTCGGATAACATTACCAATATTCATTAATTAAGTCCATTTACAAATGACAATTCATCCTTTGATGAAATGATGAATAATCAAATATTCATGTTCTCTCTCGTGATACAACAATGTCATTTACAAACAAATAGGAGAAATGTCCTAAGGCTTATAATAAATAAGAGAGCATTGCCCTTTGCAAAGTATAGAACTCAACCAAAGAAATAATTAAAAAGTACTACAGGTCATCACCACTTTATAACCATGCCAAGTTGTTTGATCCTCAAATCCAAAAACATTTCCTATACACATGTACATGTAGGAGGTGAGCAACCACTAGCTCACCAAACAATCTCATATGAGGATACAAAGATACTCATATATATACATGAAATTATATCATGTCGAAACCATATGATTCTATTACATAATCTCTTAAATCCAATTTATTTAATTAACCACAATTAGTTAACTTAAATAAATATACATGCTTCAATGGCAACATGACATCAATTTCAATTTATTCAATTACCCCGTTGTCAATTGAATCAAATAGTTAAACAATTCATAATGACATCTAACAAAGTATCAAATACATTTTATACAGTCTTATGAGATGAATGCATATACCATGTCATGCTCAAAATATTTTTCTCATCTTTTGAAAATCTTGTGCACAATACCAATTTGAAAACACATTAATCCAACAATTTCAATATAATTTCAACGTGGTAAATACAACTCAGGTAATCCCTAGGCTGGTGTCTACAAGTAAGCATATCAAGCACTACCAAATCCCCACTTTACTGGTCTCTCACCGGAAGGCACGTGGTACCTCCTTCGCGTGTGTTTTCTATCTTTCACCATGGACACTCAGGCCAACTTAATCAATATCAAACTACACCCCTATTCGAACTTACCAACATATTTATCCAAAACAAATCAAAATGATCTTGTTTCACAAAAAACAATTCCTTTCTCAAAACAATAGTTTTCAATTGCAATTCGAAATCCATGATAACAATGAAATGGAATGGCGATGCAATATGTAACAATGCATTAGAATAGTTCCAATTTCAATTCCGCCACACAATGCTCCATTGTGATCAATTTTCAAATCTCTATCAATATAATATCGTAATACAATCCCAAGAGATAATATAATAATGTCAATGTTCATGTATTTACCATATGTAAATCAACAACTTCCAACTTATTCTTTTCAAGACAATTCAACAATATCCTTTTCAAGACAATTCAACAATATTCTTTATATAAAACAAACTTCTAAAATCAAACATTTTATTACTTTTCCAAGAATCTCCTCATTTGAATAACAACATGGAAATCCTCTACCGATTACCAAAACCAAAACTTTTGAACAAAAGGTTCATCAATAGCAATAACATATAACACCAAAGCGAGTTCAAGGTTTCATCAATTTCTAACTCACATACTTTATTGATGAAATGTAATTACATTCTTTCCAAAACCCATCCTCATCCCAAACATTAAATAGAATCAAATTCCCATTTTTCTCATGCAAGTACAATCTCGGGATCTTCAAGTTCAATCATAATTCTCAATAAGCATAAGTGAATATTCCAACAATTAATCAATTATTTCAAAATCTCCTCTTGACTATAATTATAAAATATAACATGAGCGTTCACTTTCCAATTATCAACATCAACCCCATCAAATTAAACCAAGGAAAATAATAAATAAATAAAAGTTTTGATAACTCATTCTTGTTTTAATCCAATTCCTCCATTTGCTCCAAACGAGCTAAAATCGCATTCTTTTCTTTTCTTTTCTTTTCTTTTCTTGTCAAAAAACAAAAAAAACAAAAAACAACCACTGAACAATTCAAATATTTCATAAGAATTTGAAGTACAAAATTATTATAATAATATTACTCAACTAGTAAAACGAGGAGCCCAATACTAAATCACCTCGACTTAACTAATAATCATAGTTCAACTTTGTTTCACACCAAATAACTTCATCTCACTTATTTTCTCCAAAATCTCATACTTATGAAATATTAACATTTTTATCCTACTATATTAAAAGTTATGGTATAATCTCAATAACACACTTTTAACCATAAACGATATAAATTTTTAACCAAACTAATTTAATCCACTAAATTAGTAATTTTATTATATTCATATTTTTCCAAAAGAAATGCATTGGTTAACCCAAAAGGCATCACTAAGAACTCATAATGGCCATATCGTGTACGGAATAGCGTTTTCTAGATATCCTTCTCCTTCACTCTCCACTGATGATAACCCGATCTCAAGTCTATCTTGAAAAGTAACAAGACCTTTTCAACTAGTCAAACAAGTCATCTATACGAGGCAATGGGTACTTGTTCTTAATAGTTACCTGGTTCAGCTTCCGGTAATCAATAAAAAATCGCAATGTGCCATTCTTCTTCTTAGCAAAGAGAGCTGGTGCTCCCCAATGTGAAATACTAGAGCGGATAAAGCCCTTATCTAACAATTCTTGGAGTTGAATCTTCAACTCACTCAACTCGGTGGGTGAAAATCTATATGGTGCCATGAAACTAGGTGTCGTGCCAGGCACTAAATCAATAGAGTACCCAATCTCACGGTGTGGCAGTAAGCTAGTAAGATCCTCAGGAAAAATGTTCGGGTATTCACAAACTACTCTTGGCAACTCCACTCGGACCACATCACTCTCAACACCCAAGAATGTAGCAAGAAGGAAACTAAGCTCGCCCCCCGACCACGCATATCATACACTGGCAACAAGGCTCTATCAACTCAGTCCCCTAGGAAGTAAAAACAATCACCACTCGAGGTGCACACCGTAACTCTTAGACGGTAATAATCTATAATAGCCCAATAAGAAGACAACCAATCCATGCCTAAAATGACACCAAAACTCGACATATCAATCAACACAAAAGCAAAAGGAAGTCGGTGACTAACAACCTCTATCTGACAACCCTGTCACCCTTGGTCCAAAACAATCTCACCATCAACAAATGACTCTACCTTGAGTCGTGATGCAAACTGAGCCACTTCTAACCCCAATACTAATGTGAACTCAGAAAAAATGAAATAATGGGATGCACTGGTATCAATTAACACATTGACAATAGAATTACATAACAAGAAGTTATCTCTCACTACCGAAGATGCTGGTAACAAATCTGGCATGGTAACAACATACACACGCCCCATAGGTCTCTACTCTACCTATTCACCCCTTAGAGCATAAGTCTGAAACACTGGTTGAGCCAAAGAGGCTTCCTAATTGGTCCCCGAGGCCTAAGCTGACGGTGTAGATTGATGGCTCTGTGTTTGCCTCAAACCAAACACACCAGATTTGCCACCCCGACTGAGACCAAAACCTCCTCACATGCCTTGAATGCCCACATTGATAACAGGTAGGCTGTTACCCTATCCCCTGACTCTAGGTCTGAGGATGAGTGTAGACACCCCATTTTTGACCGTACTCAAGACTTGGACGTCACCGTTTGAACACTCGGTGATCATCCTTGTTTGTGTTCGTCTTAAGTTCTCGGAGGTCTCAGCTACGCGCCTTGCCTCAGGATCTCTCGACTCAACTGTTTTGTGCTTGGTCTTGCACCAAACACTTGTGTTTTTGCTTTGGAGGGCAGGGAATGCCTTGTTGGCCATCTCCACACTCCACCGGCCATGGCTTGAGGCCACCGGCTGTGTCTTGTTGCCATCGGCCAAATGTTTGGCCGACCGGCTGAAGCTGGCACGACCAGACGAACCGGACGGTATTGTATGTACGGCCGACCACTGTTCATCTGCTTTTGCAGATATTTTTATGCCAGCTGTGCTAGCTGGCATACACTTTGTTCCCCTCCATACATGTGTATGGAGGGATCTCCCTCTTGACTAGCTTACTTGAGAAGCTTTGCAAGAGGGAAGCTCTATAAGAGGAGGCCTCTTCTCCCTCCATTAGGGTTACAAAAAAAGCCAGAGGAGTTCTGATATTAGGGTTAGGTCAGAGTGTCTCTATCCTATCTCTATATTTCTCTCTCTCTTTTGCCTTGTGTGTGTTTTTGTCTTACTTATGTGCACAAACACCTAGTTCTACAGCTTCTCTTGGTTGCTGAGGGGCCAGAGGGTTGTTCTTGGTGTTCTTGAGTGGTTTTGAGCTTTGAGGACCAGCTAGAGCATCATTCTTGAAGAAGGTCAACAAGGGTAAGAACTTACCCCTTTTTACCCCATATTTGCATAGTCTTTTTGCCCATCTTGCGACTGTTTTTAGACTTTGTGTATAACATATAAAAGCCTTGTTTTTGCCTGTTCTAAATAGTTGTTTCAGGGTGTTTTAAGCTTTGGGGTTGTTTGACCCCTCTTAGGCCTTGTTTGGCCACATTTTGTGCTATTTTTGGTGAGCTTTGGGACCACCTTGTTTGGCCCTTCTCACCACTGAAATCTTGAGGGATTTTAGTGGGGAGGATGGTGGTTTAGGGTCCTAAGAAGGAGAGGGTCACCCCCTCTCCTTGTTGTCCTTAAAAAGGGCCATTTTTGCCTCATGTGTGAGCACCTAGTTTAGGTCCATGTTGGCCATACCTTAACTATTATTTGGTAATATTTTGCCATATATTACCTCTGTTTTATGTTGGTTTAAACACACCTTGCATGCCTTGCATACATGTCTTGTAATGCCATCATTTTGCCTTAACATGTACTTAGCATGTAGATTACCATGCTCGCTTGTTTTGGCCAAGCTTTGTGAAGCTTTTAGGCTTGTTTTTCCGTGTTTAAGGTCTGATATAGGTTGTCTTAGCCATGCTTGCCATGCTTCGTATAGCCCCTTTGCATTTTAGCTTGTTGGCTTTAAGTGTATAAACCATGAACATGCATTACTTGCATCTTTTTTTAGTGGTTTAGCACCACTTATCATGTCATTTCAGTCCACTTAACATGCTCGCATGCTTGCATTTAATGCTCCTTTGATGCTTTAAGAGGTTGTGTTGTACACTCCATGTTTAAGCACTTGTGCATGCCTCCATGTGTAGATCATTTAGATGCCATCTAAGTGGTTTTTGGGGCTTGCCTTAACATGATTTGGGACTGATTTGATTCATTTTGATCATTTGCTTCATATGTCACATGATCAAGATTTAAGCCCTTTGGCTTGTCTTAGATTTTGGGTTTTATTTGCATGCCATGTCTATCTTATTTACTTGGTTTGGCACCATTCTTAACATGATTTTCAAAGCTTAATGTGCATGCTATATGTCCATGGTATGAACCATAAGCATGCATTACTTGCATCATTTTTAGTGGTTTAGCACCACTTATCATGTCATTTCAGTCCACTTAACATGCTCGCATGCTTGCATTTAATGCTCCTTTGATGCTTTAAGAGGTTGTGTTGTACACTCCATATTTAAGCACTTGTGCATGCCTTCATGTGTAGATCATTTAGATGCCATCTATGTGGTTGGAAGGGATAATGATTGTGGGCTTGTTCTTGGTTTGGAGGAATTTCTTATGGAGGTAAAGGAAGAAGGACAAGTAAGTCACGCTGGAGCAAAGCGTTAATCAGGGCTTGGTTTTGTTCGACTAGTCGGTTGTTGCTATTAATGTGTTCTGCGAAATATGGAGGTAGGTTGTTTGGGTTAGAAGATTCAGCTTGAGGGTTACCAGTATTGCGTTATGAAGCCATGGATCTCGTCACAACCATCCACTCAGACGTAGAAGATAAGTGATGGTTGAACTTTCTCCGGTGACAATGAACCCAATTGTTAACTAGAGCAGTTTCTACAGACAACGCCAACTGATAATGTAATACGGTCAGTGATGTATGGGTCAGACTGATCCATGTGCTCCACGGGTATGTTGACTTTCGTCTTCTTAGTGCAAGCTGTAGACACCCCATTTTTTACCACCCGTAAGA
>NW_021028473.1:984959-1071666 GCF_004153795.1 Camellia sinensis
GAAAAATGTTCGGTATTCACAAACTACTCTTGGCAACTCCACTCGGACCACATCACTCTCAACACCCAAGAATGTAGCAAGAAGGAAACTAAGCTCGCCCCCCGACCACGCATATCATACACTGGCAACAAGGCTCTATCAACTCGGTCCCCTAGGAAGTAAAAACAATCACCACTCGAGGTGCACACCGTAACTCTTAGACGGTAATAATCTATAATAGCCCAATAAGAAGACAACCAATCCATGCCTAAAATGACACCAAAACTCGACATATCAATCAACACAAAAGCAAAAGGAAGTCGGTGACTAACAACCTCTATCTGACAACCCTGTCACCCTTGGTCCAAAACAATCTCACCATCAACAAATGACTCTACCTTGAGTCGTGATGCAAACTGAGCCACTTCTAACCCCAATACTAATGTGAACTCAGAAAAAATGAAATAATGGGATGCACTGGTATCAATTAACACATTGACAATAGAATTACATAACAAGAAGTTATCTCTCACTACCGAAGATGCTGGTAACAAATTGGCATGGTAACAACATACACACGCCCCATAGGTCTCTACTCTACCTATTCACCCCTTAGAGCATAAGTCTGAAACACTGGTTGAGCCAAAAGGCTTCCTAATTGGTCCCCGAGGCCTAAGCTGACGGTGTAGATTGATGGCTCTGTGTTTGCCTCAAACCAAACACACCAGATTTGCCACCCCGACTGAGACCAAAACCTCCTCACATGCCTTGAATGCCCACATTGATAACAGGTAGGCTGTTACCCTATCCCCTGACTCTAGGTCTGAGGATGAGTGTAGACACCCCATTTTTGACCGTACTCAAGACTTGGACGTCACCGTTTGAACACTCGGTGATCATCCTTGTTTGTGTTCGTCTTAAGTTCTCGGAGGTCTCAGCTACGCGCCTTGCCTCAGGATCTCTCGACTCAACTGTTTTGTGTTGGTCTTGCACCAAACACTTTGTGTTTTTGCTTTGGAGGGCAGGGAATGCCTTGTTGGCCATCTCCACACTCCACCGGCCATGGCTTGAGGCCACCGCTGTGTCTTGTTGCCATCGGCCAAATGTTTCGGCCGGTCGACCGGCCATCTATTTTGGTCAAATTACATTTTTGACCGGTCACCATTGTTCATCTGCTTTTGCTGATATTTTTTATGCCAGCTGTGCTAGCTGGCATACACTTTGTTCCCCTCCATACATGTGTATGGAGGGATCTCCCTCTTGACTAGCTTACTTGAGAAGCTTTGCAAGAGGGAAGCTCTATAAGAGGAGGCCTCTTCTCCCTCCATTAGGGTTACAAAAAAAGCCAGAGGAGTTTTGATATTAGGGTTAGGTCAGAGTGTCTCTATCCTATCTCTATATTTCTCTCTCTCTTTTGCCTGTGTGGTGTTTTGTCTTACTTATGTGCACAAACACCTAGTTCTACAGCTTCTCTTGGTTGCTGAGGGGCCAGAGGGTTGTTCTTGGTGTTCTTGAGTGGTTTTGAGCTTTGAGGACCAGCTAGAGCATCATTCTTGAAGAAGGTCAACAAGGGTAAGAACTTACCCCTTTTACCCCATATTTGCATAGTCTTTTTGCCCATCTTGCGACGTTTTTTAGACTTTGTGTATAACATATAAAAGCCTTGTTTTTGCCTGTTCTAAATAGTTGTTTCAGGGTGTTTTAAGCTTTGGGGTTGTTTGACCCCTCTTAGGCCTTGTTTGGCCAAATTTTGTGCTATTTTTGGTGAGCTTTTGGACCACCTTGTTTGGCCCTTCTCACCACTGAAATCTTGAGGGATTTTAGTGGGAGGATGGTGGTTTAGGTCCTAAGAAGGAGAGGGTCACCCCCTCTCCTTGTTGTCCTTAAAAAGGGCCATTTTTGCCTCATGTGTGAGCACCTAGTTTAGGTCCATGTTGGCCATACCTTAACTTTATTTGGTAATATTTTGCCATATATTACCTCTGTTTTATGTTGTTTAAACACACCTTGCATGCCTTGCATACATGTCTTGTAATGCCATCATTTTGCCTTAACATGTACTTAGCATGTAGATTACCATGCTCGCTTGTTTTGGCCAAGCTTTGTTGAAGCTTTTAGGCTTGTTTTTCCGTGTTTAAGGTCTGATATATGGTTGTCTTAGCCATGCTTGCCATGCTTCGTATAGCCCCTTTGCATTTTAGCTTGTTGCTTTAAGTGTATAAACCATGAACATGCATTACTTGCATCTTTTTTTAGTGTTTAGCACCACTTATCATGTCATTTCAGTCCACTTACATGCTCGCATGCTTGCATTTAATGCTCCTTTGATGCTTTAAGAGAGTTGTGTTGTACACTCCATGTTTAAGCACTTGTGCATGCCTCCATGTGTAGATCATTTAGATGCCATCTAAGTGGTTTTTGGGGCTTGCCTTAACATGATTTGGACTGATTTGATTCATTTTGATCATTTGCCTCATATGTCACATGATCAAGATTTAAGCCCTTTGGCTTGCTTGGATTTTGGGTTTTATTTGCATGCCATGTCTATCTTTTTACTTTGTTTGCACCATTCTTAACATGATTTTCAAAGTTAATGTGCATGCTATATGTCCATGTTTGCATCCTCTTAAGTGTGCTTGAGAGTTGCTCTTCAATGCCTAAGTGTTGGTCCTTGTGTGCATGCATGCTTGCATGTTATTTGGTCATCATTCTCTTAGCATTTGGCCACTATTTTGGGCCTATATAAGGCTGTCCAAATCAGTTTAAGACCACCCCTTGCATGTTGATGTATGCTCATCTTGTGTGTTGTTGCATACTTGTGTGTGTTGCATGCTTGAACATCCACATTGTATCTTGTATGTTTGTTGATTAGCATTGATGCCTCATACCTTGCATGCTTGCTTACATAGGTTGCATGCCTAATATGCATTGTGCGTTGCTAGTGCCTATGCTCATGTTGCATACTTAGTCCACATATCTAGGTTGCATTGCATTGGCATGCATGCCTTGCCTCTTGATCAAGTGATAGAGGTTGGGCTCTTTTGTTTGATTTTGTGCATTGCATTTCATTTGATATCAAAGTGCATACTTGGTTTCTTGGGCCATTACGTATTGAAATGCGCGATTGGTGGTCTGAGAATCGAGAACCATGTCCCTTTGAGTCATAAACATGATAGGGGATGTGTTGGTGCACACATTTGCTTGAAATGCATTGCCATGCCCTGTTTTGTCCTCTGCAGCTGTCGAACAAGATTCTGCAGGAGGTCTTGCTATGGCCGAGAGCCCAACAAATGGTCGATGACCATCTTGCTATGGCCGGTGATGATTTATCTTAGCCGGTGGTGATCCACAATGTCCGAGGAGTGTTCCTTGGGAATTGTGCCATTCTCAGAGATTTTCAGAAGAGCAGAGCAGGGAAAATAGAGGCAGCTTGTGCATGGCAGTGGATTTTCGAGCGAAGCCAATCCAAGCATGCATTCATCCCTCTTCCTGAGGCTGTTTTACTGCTTTAGTAGCTTAGTTAATTTGTTTAATTAATTAAGGGTTTGTAATATTTAATTAGCTAGAGTAGTTAATTACTTATTCGGTTTGTATTATTCTTTTGGTCCCTCCGAGCGAGGGTGAATTTGTAATAAGTGTGGGTGCGTGTGTGCATGTCTTCCAACCCCCACTTCTTTCTCCCTTTTACTTACCTGCTTTGATGGTTAGTACTAGGACATATTTAATTTAGCATCCTTATGCTATGCATGCGTGCATCATTCATCAGTATTGCATGCATCGGGCTCGGCGCATCATACTAACTGCATAGTATTTCAAATCTAAACTTGAATATATGCATCAAATGGTTGCATTTCACATGACATCCTAAGATTAGCCGGGCCTGTCCTAATTGCATTCTGTATGCGTTGCATTAGGCACTTAACATGGGCTTGGATCATATATTGATTTCTAACGAGTTCTTTGTATTGGCTTGGAGTACCCTGTAAGTATTTTGTGCTTTAGCATCTCTCGTACGAGTGTGAATGTTAACATGACAGCATGCTTACCATGTGGCTAGATGCTTATGTGATATGAACTGCCTGAATGCTTGTGGGTGAAGGTTGGATTGCTTGAGTTGAAACAACTCATCAAAATCCATGTTTTACCCTACTCGCGAGTAGCAAATTTCAAAAACATTTTCCAAACAAACGGATATGTGATGCTTTGTTCCAAATTAGGCGATCTAGTCTATACTTGTTTGTTGTGCGCATAACATAATAATTCTAGGCTAATAACCAGAATAGGAACACATAATGCTTTCAAAACAAGATATCATGGTTAGTAGAGGCCAATCTTTGATCGGGCGAGAGGGGGTGCTCATAGCTGACCTTCCCCAATCGTACCCAAGTTCCCGAGCCGAGGTAACTTTGGTGATGACGGACACGTGGCCTTTGGCACCGAGTCAGGGTTTCCTAAATTTTCCAAAATAAAATATTTAGGTGGCGACTCTATATCTGGCAAAGCAGTCCAAGTTTGGCACTTCTTTTCTAAAAATCTGTTTTTCTCAAAACGATTTGCTGGATTTGGACTCTTTGGTTCAGATTAAGAACTGTGATAATTTGAGAGTCCGAACTGTAGTGAACCCACAAATGAACAGAACGGGACTCATCCTCCTAGGCGTTCGGGGACGTCTACAGTTTCTGGCGACTCTGCTGGGGAGTTTAGAGAACTTGACTCGAACTCATGATATCTTGTTTTGACTACACTATGTGTTTCTTTGCATTGCATGTGCATTGGTATGCCTAGGACACCGTGTTTGCCATCTGCTATTCCTGAACGGTTTGCCGGAGGCTTGCTTTGTCAAAGCATGCCATAAGGCTGACGGGTTGTGGGCTCTGCCAGTATGGGAACACAAACCCCGGTTTTACCGTGGCACCCTTTTCGACCATTCGACCTAGTGCATATTCGGAATCCATAGTGACCATTCCAAACTAGGCAGGTTGCTTACTCGATATTAGGTTGTTTGAAACCACTGCGTGCGTAGTGAAACCCTAGCTCCTGACAAAATAGGACAGGGAAACCCTACCCCAACATAGGGGTGTTTTGGCTCTCACTTTACTTGCTATGTGCTTTTAGAGTGTATTTCTATAGGAATGCACATATCAATTTGCAAGTTTAGTGCCAGGCCTGAGGGCATCAGTATCAGTGTTTTGGGGAATCGGTTATATCTGCGGGTATCAGATTCAGTTTTTTGGGGCAGTGATTTTGCGGAACAGTGATCAGTAGTAGAGTACAGTTATTCAGTTACGCCTGTGTCTGTTTCGTTTGGGCTGAAATGCTGCTTGTTTTCCCTTTAGGTTCAGAGATTTGGTGTTCTCCTTCGCTGAGACAAGGCAGACGTCTGATCCAACAATTGCCGGTTGCATAATCTCCGTTCAAGTTCAACGGACTTATGACGACCCAAAGTTCAGAGGAAATTGTGGTAATGGCAGCCGCGTTAGACCAAGGGATCATCTTGCAGGATGAGACCAATGTTGATGTACTGCACCCGCCCAGGTCGCCTGCTGCACACCCGATCTGGACCCCCCAGTTGTATCAGGCTCGTGAGCCCACCACGTTTGAGTTAATGGGAATGATCGACGACCTCCAGAGATCCGTGGCCGATCTGGCCTATGGAATGTCGGCTTCGCCACCAGCCACATCATATGCCTAGAATTTTGTACCCCAAGAGCCGCCGCTACTGGGGCAGATTGTGATCGAGCTCAGCCAACCAGAGGTTGCCTCCAGCTATAGCAACGACGTGTCAACAATAACCGAATTTCGCTCTGATGTAGTAACCCAAACCCTTGATCAAGCTGAGGCTAGAGGTAAGAATAAAGTGAGAACAAATGCTGATCCTGTTGAGCAATTGCTGTGGGCAGTGGAGGCTTTGAAAGCCGGGGGGATGAATAAGCAGCAAGTATTCGTAGTTGTGGCTAAAGTTGTGGATGATGCTTTCCCCACTCCAACCAAAGGAAGTTCAAGCTAGGTGGAAAATCGGGATAAGCCCCGCCATGCCAAGACAGTTCCTTTCATTCCCAACCCTGCACCAGGAAAAGATCAGAAAGCCAAGGCAGTGCCTGCCGACCCTTTCGCTAGTGCGTCTAGCAAGAACCCTCACACTTCGAAGTATCTGCCTCGAGGGCGCAGAGTCTTTCATGCCCTCTACATGCCTTTGTCTAGGGCATTTCAAATCTTGGCTAAAAAGGGGCATCTTGAACCTTTCAAGCCTCGGCCTCTCTCGAAGAATCTCCCTCTCTCACATGATGCTACCTTGTACTACGTGTACCACCAACAGTCTGATCACAGCACCGATGGTTGCTTCCGCCTTCATTATGAAGTGCAAGATTTGATCGACAATGAGGTCATCCTCCCGCCTACCTCAACAAAGTCTGTTACCACTGAGCTGTTGGACTTCGAGGATACTGTGAGTTTGTGATCAGGGGTTGGACCACCCGTGGGCGGCGCTCGGTGCATTTTGGATGTGGCGTCTGGCACGCACTTTTGAGCATCTACGAATGCCAATTTTTGTGGTTTCTGACTTAGGTGTTGAGTCAGTTCGGTGGTCTTGTTTTGAGTCTGTCTCTTTGTTTTAAGTCAGTCTTTTTGATTAAGGGTCTGTCTTGTCGCGTCAAGTTAGTCCCATTGTATAGAATGTCGGGTGATTCCAGAGTTGTTGCCTTGAACACCCTTTTGTTTTGTAATTACCCTTTTGTTTTCTTTTGAGTCTGTCTCTGCCGTGGAGCCAGTTGCAACCAGGGAATCTGAATGAAACAGCTGCGGCTATCATGTTTCCGTGCTTACTACTATTTTGAGCTAGTTGTGCCAGAGGATTTGAATGGAACAGCAGTACATTCCACCTGCTCTCTTGTGCCCTGGAAATCATTTGCATTGACCTAAGTTTTTCAAAACCTTTTTGAACACTGCAGTGAAAACGAAGGGGAAGGAATTCCCCAGGATTTGCAAAACTTTGATGAAACTAAGAGAAAGAGAGGCATGCTATGCCCTTAATGATTGAAATCATGCTTGTTAGCATGAGTACTGAGAAGGACCCTGGCTTGATCCAGACTGGTTCCACACTATCTTCGACGCGAGCGATTTGTCGCTTCTTTAAAAACTTTCAAAAACAAAATGTTTTGCGCGGTCCTGCGAAGACCTGTGTGGAATCGTTCTTGAGATTGTGCAGCTTAGGATCGCTCTCAGCCTCAAGACTTGAGCCCTTGCTTTCAAACCTTGGACCTTGGGTTTAGACTGTTCAACGATCAACCGCGATGTAAGGCTCGTGTGGCCAGATTTGAAGTGGCCCTCGAACAAGAGGCCCCAAAGTCAGATCAAGAAGATCAGACCTCATCAGAAGAAGCTCGCAGAGCTAAATCAGAAGCGCCCCTCGAGCTAAGGGCAAAAATGTCTGATGTACTCGAAGAGCCGAAGATGGGTCCTCCTGCAAATCAATACAACAGCCACTCTCCTGGATACGGACGGCTTCAAAACCCTAAAACCGTTTGGCATGGACTTGTTACACTTTTACCCTTTAAGAGGCTCGTTGGGCCGAAAACCCGGAAGGGCGACCAAGGCAAAAATTAGAGCAAGAGAAAAATACAAAAAGAGAAAAAAAAGAAAAATACAAAAAAGACAAAAAATGCGAAAGAAAAGAAAAGGAATGAACAAAAAAAGAAAAAAAAAAGAATTGAAAAGGAAAGAAGAGCAAAGCTCACAAAGACAAAAACCCGCAACGGGCGCCTTGGCAAAAGTTAGAGCCTAAAAAGTGAAGGTTAATACCCGAGTGTACCTTAACTGGAACTACGTAAGGCTTGATTCCCATGTTTGGGATACGTAGGCAGCTTTATCCTGAATTCCAGCCCCTAAAGCTTTCATAGCGACTAAGTCCATGTAATGGTTTTAATCATCCTTGATTCCCATGTTTGGGATACGTAGGCAACTTCATCCTGAAGTCCAGCCACCAACACTTTCAAAGTGACTGTGTCCATATATTGGTTTTGACCATCTTCGTCTTCTCTGTATCCGAGAGTTCAGTTGTAATCATCACTAATGAGGACTAATTACAGTATGTTGCGGCGTTATCCAGACAAGGGACAACTTTCTGTTGCCATGAGTCGCCGTTCAAACCAGGGGCAACTTTCCGTTGCTGTGCAGCTCTTTTCAAGCAAGGGGCAATTTTCCATTGCCTCCGATTTAAGAGGCTCGTTGGGCCGAAAACCCGGAAGGGCGACCAAGGCAAAAATTAGAGCAAGAGAAAAATACAAAAAGAGAAAAAAAAGAAAAATACAAAAAAGACAAAAAATGCGAAAGAAAAGAAAAGGAATGAACAAAAAAAGAAAAAAAAAAAGAATTGAAAAGGAAAGAAGAGCAAAGCTCACAAAGACGAAAACCCGCAACGGGCGCCTTGGCAAAAGTTAGAGCCTAAAAAGTGAAGGTTAATACCCGAGTGTACCTTAACTGGAACTACGTAAGGCTTGATTCCCATGTTTGGGATACGTAGGCAGCTTTATCCTGAATTCCAGCCCCTAAAGCTTTCATAGCGACTAAGTCCATGTAATGGTTTTAATCATCCTTGATTCCCATGTTTGGGATACGTAGGCAACTTCATCCTGAAGTCCAGCCACCAACACTTTCAAAGTGACTGTGTCCATATATTGGTTTTGACCATCTTCGTCTTCTCTGTATCCGAGAGTTCAGTTGTAATCATCACTAATGAGGACTAATTACAGTATGTTGCGGCATTATCCAGACAAGGGACAACTTTCCGTTGCCATGAGTCGCCGTTCAAACCAGGGGCAACTTTCCGTTGCTGTGCAGCTCTTTTCAAGCAAGGGGCAATTTTCCATTGCCTCCGATCCGAGGTTGCGTATCTCGAGAGCAAGTTCCGTGCTCGCTGAGCATTGATCGTTTGCAAAAATAGTTTTTGAAAATTTTTACTAAAGTTGACTATTTTCTCGAAAACTATTTCATTTTCCAAAACTGGACCATTTTTCTTGGACCCAAAAAAGGAAAATTTTCAGTGCTCATAGCCTGACTTGCATGATTTTCAAATCAAAAATCAAACAAGTATGTTAATCTAACTCTCATTTTGGTCAAGACTGTTTTAGTAGAAAACCAAAACAAAAAATGGTCAAAATGATGAACTAAGGGCATAGTTGAGTCAAGCTTCCTGTCTTTCCCCCATCGCCAGCATACTTGCCAAGAAGGCACAACTGAAGCTATCAGTAAAAAGGCTGAAAGCCCTCAACCTCCTCCAAGCAATGAGGTATCAAACCAAGTGCGAAGCACGAATCGGAATGGGTCAAGATACTCATTTCCCTTGTCTGGGGCATCGACCAAACGCCACCAGAAGAAATAGCCACGAGCTAACCATATCGGGTGTGAACCCACAACTTTCCATTCATCCATCAAACACCCCGGGGAGGGATAAAAAAATGAGAGAATGAAAAATAGAGAGGTGTAAGTTGAGAGAAAAAGCGAGCCAAAGAGCTTGAGAGAAACCGAGCTTGAGAGCCAAGTGATGTGAGAATCACACAAATGAGAAAGGGTGGGAAACAATACCCAGAGAAACTGGCTCCTCGTGATCTGAGGTCCCCCGTTTTCGTTAACACGTCTGTATGTCGTGTCTTTTGTTTTGTTTACCTCAACCTTTGTTTTGAATTTTTTTCGAGTGTGTCTCGTTGTGTTTAGGTTGTTTACGTTTTCGTTTCCACTGTTGAGTCTTTTTTACTGAGTTCCGTTGTAGGCTCAATACCCCAGTTTGAAAAACCCTCTTTCAATCTCAAAAATTTTAATCATGTTGTGCTCAGAGTGTTGTGCCATTCTTCACATTTATGCGAAGCAAAAAGGAAAAGGAAAATTTGGGGCATCTGAGTGTGCTTCAACTTCAGCCGATTCTACCTTTGTATTCCGTCTTGTCAGATTGGACTGTTTGTTCAGGATTTGCCGTGTGCAAAATAAACAAAATGGCCTATATGCAGATTAATCCCCAACAGAGTATGAGTTGAGTGTTCGGACTGAGCAGTGGGTCGTTTAAGTTGTTTTGCTATTAGCTGGTTCATTACCCGGATATTACAATACAAATGTTTGATTTTCAGACAGGAGATCAATCTCATTTACATCGAGGTGTAACATGGTGCAATGCAATGCAATATATAAAGTGTACAAATGTAACAATTTTTTTTTTAGACAAAAAGCTTTGTTTCGTTTCATCATCTTTTTCAAGTACAAAGTTTTGAAAAACAACAAAACCTGCCTGCGGCAGTACAAGGTACTCTAGCTACCAGCAAAAAAGAAAAGTACAAAAAAAAGGGAAAAAGAAGAAAAAAGCAAAAATTTGGATCAATGTCAAGCGACCTCAGGCCTAGGGGTCTATCCTCGTCCCCTTCTTAGACGAAGGTCCAGGAGCATCATCATCAGGGCCGTCATCTGAACCCGAGTCAGTGCCGTCTCCAGTCTCCTCCTCAGATGACTCCACTTCCGTCTCCGCCTCAGACTCATCGTCATCGGGGACTGGTGCCCATGAGCTACTCCCAACATGGGTACGCCCGCCTTGGTGCGAGGGTATACTCTGCCTTCTCCATCTCCCCCTCGAACAGGAGCGGATGGTCCAGCTGGAGCACCTCCTACAGTAGGAATCTGGAAGGGATGCTGAAAAGTACAAATGGAAAACACATCAGTATGCTACAGAATGCAGTATATGAATACAGTGTGTGAATACTGTGAGCAGTATGTTAGTGCAGAATGCAATGTATGAGTACAATGTATGAATGCCACGAGTAGTGCTGTGAACAGTCTGTGGGCTACAATATGTCAGATGCCGTGAGGGCAGTGTATCCAGTGTTGTGTTGTGCATCAGATATGTGTAACAGTTTATGTATGGTTTGAGACCGCGGTCAGAGAAACATACCGGAATGCTATAAATCACTAGAAGGTCGAGGCTCTGCTGGAGCATCCCCATCACAGAAGCGGTCAGCTCTAGGGACTGGCGAGTGTACTCAGAAAAGGCCTGCAAAAGAGTTAGAAGTATCAATATTCTGCGGAATATCTAACGAAATGAAATGAAATGACGATGCAAAATGCAGAAGTACATACCGGAGGCAAGTCGTAGAAACCGACTAACTCATGATCGGCCGGAGGAAGAGCGATGGGGATTTGGTAAGTCGCCCCATCCCGCCCTCTGCATGTCATCGTCGTAGGCAGTACTGGCCAACTAGCCCCCCGTCCTCTCCGAGCTCCACTCCTGCCACGGACTCGAGCTATCCTCGATGTCCCTGCCCCTGCTCTAGCTACCGGCGCCGCAGGTCCCCCCCTCTCAGCTTGGCGGCCACTACTCAAAGGACGCATGATATACGTCCTGACGTACTCTGAGTAGTCGCCTATGCCTCTGAAGCTTGTCATGTCCCAGCCGATCGTATAGTCAGCCATCTGCTCAGGAGTGAACCTCTTGGTATCCCTCATATGCTCAGGAGGGTGAACCGGGACTATCTGCTCCGGTAAACCCAGGGTCTGGCATAAGAAACGCTCACCCAGGTACCAGGCCCGACAAACCGGGCCCTCCAGCAGAAGCCTGAAGCAGGCAGTCTCCTCCGCACCGGCAAATCGATCACGAATCTCGGCTGGCAAGGGAGCCCAAGGCTGCCAGGTGATCTGTAAATGAAATGCAGTTTGTTATTTAATGTTATGAAAAATACAGTGCAGAGTGAGGCTTAAATGAACTACAAGTTCTAAACATACCTCTACGGGGGTGATGGTGTCGAAGTAACGGCGGAAGAATATGAACGTCTCCCGGGGTCTCTACACACACCTCACATCGAAACGGCGGGAGAATGGAACGCCGAGAGGGGTCTCCACGTTGGGCACTGGGGCAAGTCTCGGAAAGTAGGCGTAGACCCACAACTACAGAGCAAATATCAGTATGCTTATCAGATAAAGTAGAATGCAGAATAAAAGCAAAAATAGAAGGGTAGTGTACGGTACAGTGTATTGTGGCAAAGTGTACAGTGTGTGCAGTGTACAGTCAATGTAAAGCAGAGTATATGTGTGCTGTGTGTGCAGTATACAGTCAGCGTGAAGCAAACCACAGTATGTGCAGTGTGCAGAGTATAGGAAATGTAAAGGCAGAAATGTAAAACAAAGAAAGAGATGTACCTCCCAAGCTCGCCAGTAACCTCCGAGCAATTACCCACTGCAACGGGAGGTTGAGCTCATGTACCCGTAGAGTGTGGCCAAGGCTGCTCCACCCCAGTCATAGCGCAGGATCCTGGTCACGTCCACCAGAGCGCTCAGCAAGCAGAGGGGCACGGTGTTCGCCCGATCGGCGAAAATGGTCGTCCCCAGCAGAAACATGAGGAAGCCGCGTGCGTACTGCTCCTCCCCTGCCCGAGTGGTCGGCGCCTGATCCCGGAAGTGGCTCTCGAACCACGAATATTGTACATATCTTGCCCGAGCGAGTGGCGGCTGAGTGCCAAGCAAGTGTATCTGGGCAGCGTACCACTCATCCATCTCTGTGTCGAAGGGGATCGGATCACCACCTACCCCGATGCCGGTGAGCATCGAGAAGTCATAGGGAGTCATCGTCATGTCTCCCGCGACGGAGAGGTGGAATGAATCAGTGGTGTCCCACCACCTCCCTACTAGGGCAGCAAGGAGAGGTCTGCTCGCAGTAAGCCGAGAAAGTCCTCTGCAGAAGGCGCCGAAGCTCGCCTGATCGACAATGTGACGGACTACGTCCGGTAACTCCACGTACCAATCCCTGGCGGCAACATTCCTATACCCGCGGACAGTATGGGAATCTCCCTGTTCAAAAGCAAATAGTTACGAAGCGATATAAACTGTACAGTTTTGAAGAGTATTCAGAATTTGTGGCAATATAGCGTATGTGCACGTTTTCAAGTTCAAACAAACATCGGGTGCCGGTGTGCTAGCAGGGAACTACAGCATATGATGTGTCAGTGCGTTTGAGTGGTTCAGTACAGATATAGCGTGTGTGCACGTGTTCAGATTCAAATAGGTACCGAGTGCCGGTGTGCTCGCAGTGAACTACAACATGTGATGTGCCAGTGTGTTTGAGTGGTTCAGGGCAAATGCAGTGTGTGTGCACGCGTCCAGATTTAAATAAATATCGAGTGTAAGTGTATTCACAGTCAACTACAACATATAGTGTATCCGTTTATCCGGGCTAAGCAGTTAAAGAGCAGAATCAACTATGGCAGTTAAGTGTTCTACATTACGGAAAATAAAATGAGGGAGAGTATACCTCGGAAGCGCCATGTGATAAATGTGACTCCGGCTCACGCAGGAGAAGCTTTGGAGGCACCGTCCTATCAAAACTCCGGAACTGGCGAAGTCCGTCCAAAGGCAGTATGTGAATCATCGGCCGGTAGGTCGCCGGGTCGAACGGGCGAACGCTCAAGGGTAGGAGCTCGGCCTCGGGATCCATCTCATGATCCGGGGGAGTCCCGCCCCGTGGAATATCGTCAGCCATCGCAAAGAAAGTGTGAAAATAGCCGGGAGAGGGAAAACCGGGCGAGAATGTGAAAATTCAACGGAAAGTCAACCCCGAGAGGGTGGGAAACGGCTGGAAAAGCCGAAGTGTGGAAAAAGACACCGAAATAAAAAAAAAAACTAGAGGGAAACAAGCCCCGAGTGGTGGAAATCGCAAAAGCGACACCGAAACGAAGTTTCAATTGGTTCAAAACATTCGAAACGCGAAGGTATACGCGAATCGAACAACGAAACGGGGCCGAAAACACAAGAAAACGGGAGAACGAAGGAAGAAAAATACTCTAGAGAGAGAGAAAGAAATTTCGACCAAGGAAAAGTGGGAAATATAGAGCTAGAGGCCCTATATTTAAAGACCCGAGGCCAAAAGACCAAACTGCCCCGATTCAGGCATGTTTGGCCGGTTGGCCACACTGTTGGCCGGTCAGCCAAATATTTGGCCGGTAGACTTTTCTGATGGCCAGTAGACAGCCGGTGAGCTCCCATGATGGCCGATGAGCCTCCTACAACCTTTTTTGGGTCGTAAGTGTAGTTTGGGGCCTTTAATTGCTCAAGACAATGCAAGAAAGTGCATTTCTGAAGCTCCGCCGATCTCCGTTTCGACGTCAGACCATGTCTTCTATGCTTGGCACCTGAATACGGATGCGGTGTATCCTTTTGTCTCTTTCAAGATTCGAAAGTTGCCCCCACATGCATTGTCTTGCATTTGCATACCTTACTTGCATTGTTTTGCACCTTAAATACGCCCGGTCTGGCGAGACCTTAAACACACTCGGTCTAGGAGACCCTAAATCCTCGAAAGGTGCAAAACCTTTGGTTTTCGCATGCCTACATACGTCGTAACGAACACAACTTACATTGATGTGCACTGCTTACATGCGTTTTCATGCATCTTAAAAGCCACGCGTTGTCGCGCATTCCAAGATCATTTGCATTTTCATGCATCTCAAAAGCCGTACGTTGTCGCGCGTTACAAAAACAACATGCATCATTTGCATTTCAAAAAAAAAAAACAAAACAAAACAAAAAAAATGAACATGCATCATTTGCAAAGAAAAAAGAAAACAACAAAAATATGCATCACTTGCATTTCAAAAAAGTGCATTATCATGCATTTTCCGTTCATCATGTATTGTCATGCATTTACAAAACAACAAAAACAAAACAAAAAAAAACAACAAATAGTGCATATGTCATGCATTGCATCGTAAGTAGTGCATATGTCATGCATTCATAGTAGATAGTGCATATGTCATGCATCCCTTGTATACATTGCATATGTTATGCATTTCATTACGAATAGTGCATATGTCATGCATCACTGTAAATATCGCATTTACATCCATCCATTGCATATTTGTATATATTGCATTGTAGCTTGCATGCATCCACTACATCACATCCATCTACGGCTTGCGCCTTTCCATGTTAAGCTTGGTCTGGTATGGGCCCATACTTTTCGCGTTAAAGCACAGTTCTGTATGTGTACACGCCTATTCCACTGTTGATATTGTGGTTTGAGGGTTGCGGCACCTTTTCTGTGTTAGACGCGGTTTGTTCGTGTACATGCCTTTCCTAGGCAAGATCTGGTTTGGCCCGCGTGCCTTATTCGTCTTATCCATTGTATCCTACCCATCCATTGCATATTGTATATATTGCATTGTAGCTTGCATGCATCCACTGCATCACATTCATCTACGGCTTGCGCCTTTCCATGTTGAGCTTGGTCTAGTATGTGCCCATACTTTTCGCGTTAAAGCACAGTTCTGCATGTGTACGCGCCTATTCCACTGCTGATATTGTGGTTTGAGGGTTGCGGCACCGTTTCTATGTTAGATGCGGTTTGTTTGTGTACATGCGTTTCCTAGGCAAAATTTGGTTTGGCCCGCGCACCATATCCATTGTGTATATTACATTGTAGTGTAATTTGTTGCGTCCGGCATTTAGGATCATGTTCTTTCATTAGCGGGTCATTCCCCACTTATGTCATTCCATCCCAATTACTTGTTCTTGTATCCGTCTACATCACTCATAGTTCTGCATGTGTATGCGCCTATTCCACGCTAGTATGCTGGTTTGAGGGTTGCGGCACCTTTTCTATGGTAGACGAACTTTGCATCTCCATCAATCTATTTGACATTTGTGTGGTTTTGAACCGCTCATGATTAGGTCATGATTCAATTGCATTGTATATCGTTTGCATTGTTTATACATAGTTTTATATATTTTGCATATTATTTGCATTGTTTTTACATTTGTTTTGTAATTTTGCATATCATTTGCAATACATTAGATTCAATCACATATCATCACACTGTTTGTGCACCCCTTGGTCTAAGGAGACCTTAAATCCTACATTCGCGTTGTCGCGCAGCTTTCGATTGCATTGTTGCGCATGTTGCTAACGATATTGTACCTGTTGAGTTTTCTTTCTCTTTCAGGCACGATATTGTATGTACGGTTCATTTGAAGCTGGTGCAACCAGACGAGCCGCGTAGGTATTGTATCCTCCGCATGAGACGTATCGAGAATTACATAATTCTCTTACATCCTTTCTGCATCATATTGTAGTTAGATTTGTGTTTGATTGCTTAAAACTATCGCATGTATGTGCTTCGTTATAGCTTTTCTTTGCACGATCATAAGTTATGTTCGGCTTCTTACATTGTCAATTGCATTTTGCCCCTGTCCTCGGGTGCATATCTTTATTGTCTTGCATGCCTTGTCTAAGTCTTCGGCCTTGTCAAAAATGGGTCGTCTCTGGGCTTTGTCATTCACTCCCGTCATTTTTATGACTTTCGAGTTCTGTCAAAGAGGGACAACTGTAGACACCCCATTTTTGACTGTCCTCAAGACTTGGACGTCATCGTTTGAACACTCGGTGATCATCCTTGTTTGTGTTCGTCTTGAGTTTCCGGAGGTCTCGGCTACGCGCCTTGCCTCAAGATCTCTCGACTCGACTGTTTTGTGTTTGGTCTTGCACCAAACACTTGTGTTTTTGCTTTGGAGGGCAGGGAATGCCTTGTTGGCCATCTCCACACTCCACCGGCCATGGCTTGAGGCCACCAGCTGTGTCTTGTTGCCATCGGCCAAATGTTTGGCCAACCGGCACTCTAGATGGTCGACCGGCCATCTATTTTGGTCAAATTGCATTTTTGACCGGCCGACCACTGTTCATCTGCTTTTGCAGATATTTTTATGCCAGCTGTGCTAGCTGACATACACTTTGTTCTCCTCCATACTCGTGTATGGAGGGATCTCCCTCTTGACTAGCTTACTTGAGAGGCTTTGCAAGAGGGAAGCTCTATAAGAGGAGGCCTCTTCTCCCTCCATTAGGGTTACAAAAAAAGCTAGAGGAGTTTTGATATTAGGGTTAGGTCATAGTGTCTCTATCCTATCTCTATATTTCTCTCTCTCTCTCTCTTTTGCCTTGTATGTGTTTTTGTCTTACTTTTGTGCACAAACACCTAGTTCTACACCTTCTCTTGGTTGCTGAGGGTCCAGAGGGTTGTTCTTGGTGTTCTTGAGTGGTTTTGAGCTTTGAGGACCAGCTGGAGCATCATTCTTGAAGAAGGTCAACAAGGGTAAGAACTTACCCCTTTTTACCCCATATTTGCATAGTCTTTTTTCCCATCTTGCGATTATTTTTAGACTTTGTGTATAACATATAAAAGCCTTGTTTTTGCCTGCCCTAAATAGTTGTTTAAGGGTGTTTTAAGCTTTGGGGTTGTTTGACCCCTCTTAGGCCTGTTTGGCCACATTTTGTGCTATTTTTGGTGAGCTTTGGGACCACCTTGTTTGGCCCTTCTCACCACTAAAATCTTAAGGGATTTCAGTGGTGAGGATGGTGGTTTAGGGTCCTAAGAAGGAGAGGGTCACCCCCTCTCCTTGTTGTCCTTAAAAAGGGCCATTTTTACCTCATGTGTGAGCACCTAGTTTTGGTCCATGTTGGCCATGCCTTAACTGTTATTTGGTAATATTTTGCCATATATTACCTCTGTCTCATGTTGGTTTAAACACACCTTGCATGCCTTGCATACATGTCTTGTAATGCCATCATTTTGCCTTAACATGTACTTAACATGTAGATTACCATGCTCGCTTGTTTTGGCCAAGCTTTGTGAAGCTTTTAGGCTTGTTTTGCCATGCTTAAGGTCTGATGTAGGTTGTCTTAGCCATGCTTGCCATGCTTCGTATAGCCCTTTTGCATTTTAGCTTGTTGGCTTTAAGTGTATGAACCATGAGCATGCATTACTTGCATCATTTTTTAGTGGTTTAGCACCACTTATCATGTCATTTCAGTCCACTTAACATGCCCGCATGCTTGCATTTAATGCTCCTTTGATGCTTTAAGAGGTTGTGTTGTACACTCCATGTTTAAGCACTTGTGCATGTCTCCATGTGTAGATCATTTAGATGCCATCTAAGTGGTTTTTGGGGCTTGCCTTAACATGATTTGGGACTGATTTGATTCATTTTGATCATTTGCCTCGTATGTCACATGATCAAGATTTAAGCCCTTTGGCTTGTCTTGGATTTTGGGTTTTATTTGCATGCCATGTCTATCTTATTTACTTGGTTTGGCACCATTCTTAACATGATTTTCAAAGCTTAATGTGCATGCTATATGTCCATGTTTGCATCCTCTTAAGTGTGCTTGAGAGTTGCTCTTCAATGCCTAAGTGTTGGTCCTTGTGTGCATGCATGCTTGCATGTTATTTGGTCATCATTCTCTTAGCATTTGGCCACTGTTTTGGGCCTAGTATAAGGCTGTCCAAATCAGTTTAAGACCACCCCTTGCATGTTGATGCATGCTCACCTTGTGTGTTGTTGCATACTTGTGTGTGGTTGCATGCTTGAACATCTACATTGTATCTTGTATGCTTGTTGATTAGCATTGATGCCTCATACCTTGCATGTTTGCTTACATAGGCTGCATGCCTAATATGCATTGTGCATTGCTAGTGCCTATGCTCATGTTGCATACTTAGTCCACATATCTAGGTGCATTGCATTGGCATGCATGCCTTGCCTCTTGATCAAGTGATAGAGGTTGGGCCTCTTTGTTTGATTATGTGCATTGCATTTCATTTGACATCAAAGTGCATACTTGGTTTCTTGGGCCATCACGTATTGAAATGCGCGATTGGTGGTCCGAGAATCGAGAACCATGTCCCTTTGAGTCATAAACATGATAGGGGATGTGTTGGTGCACACATTTGCTTGAAATGCATTGCCATGCCCTGTTTTGTCCTCTGCTGCTGTCGAAACAAGATTCTGCAGGAGGCTTTGGCCGGCTTGACATCTATACTGCCGACCGACCAAATATGGATGGCCGAGAACCCAACAAATGGTCGATGACCATCTTGCTATGGCCGGTGATGATTTATCTTAGCCGGTGGTGATCCACAATGTCCAGAGAGTGTTCCGTGGGAATTATGCCATTCTCAAAGGAGCAGAGCAGGGAAAACAGAGGCAACTTGTACATGGCAATGGACTCCCAAGCGAAACCGAGCACACATGCATTGGACCCTCTTCCCGAGGACTTTTATCGCTTTCTTTACTTAATTGATTTGTTAATTAATTAGGTGGTCTGTAATATTTAATTAACTTGTAGGTTAATTAATTGTATTATTCTTTTGGTCCCTCTGAGCGAGGGCAAATTTGTAATAAGTGTGGGTGTGTATGTGCATGTCTTCCAACCCCCACTTCTTTCTCCCATTTTACTTACCTGCTTTGATGGTTAGTACTAGGACATATTTAGTTTAGCATCCTTATGCTATGCATGCGTACATCATTCATCAGTATTGCATGCATCGGGCTCGGTGCATCATACTAACTGCATAGTATTTCAAATCTAAACTTGAATATATGCATCAAATGGTTACATTTCACATGACATCCTAAGATTAGCCGGGCCTATCCTAATTTGCATTCTGTATGCGTTGCATTAGGCACTTAACATGGGCTTGGATCATATATTGATTGCTAACGAGTTCTTTGTTTTGGCTTGGAGTACCCTGTAAGTATTTTGTGCTTTAGCATCTCGCACGAGTGTGAATGTTAACATGACAGCATGCTTACCATGTGGCTAGATGCTTATGTGATATGAACTGCCTGAATGCCTGTGGGTGAAGGTTGGATTGCTTGAGTTGGAACAACTCATCAAAATCCGTGTTTTAGCCTACTCGCGAGTAGCAAATTTCAAAAACATTTTCCAAACAAACGGATATGCGATGCTTTGTTCCAAATTAGGCGATCTAGTCTATACTTGTTTGTTGTGCGCATAACATAGTAATTCTAGGCTAATAACCGGAATAGGAACACATAATGCTTTCAAAACAAGATATCACGATTAGTAGAGGCCAATCTTTGATCGGGCGAGAGGGGGTGCTCATAGCTGACCTTCCCTCAATCGTACCCAAGTTCTCGAGCCGAGGTAACTTTGGTGATGACGGACACGTGGCTTTTGGCACCGAGTCAGGGTTTCCTAAATTTCTCAAAATAAAATATTTAGGTGGCGACTCTGTATCTGGCAAAGCAGTCCATGTTTGGCACTTCTTTTCTAAAAATCTGATTTTCTCAAAATGATTTGCCGGATTTAGACTCTATTGGTTCAGATTAAGAACCGTGACAATTTGAGAGTCCGAACTGTAATGAACCCACAAATGAACAGAGCGGGACTCATCCTCTCGGGGCGTTCGGGGACGTCTACAATGAGCTGAAGACGGTGCAGACTATTGCCCTCCTCTCCTCTGTGGTCAAACTAAAGACTTGTGGCTCAACTGAACATACTTGAAACAAGCAATCCCACCATAACCACCTCTATCTAGCCCAGAACTCGGTACAGGAAAAGTGGATCTAGACTGAGCTCCCTGGATTTACTGTAGGGTGGAACCCCTCTGCCTCTTGTTGTCCTGAGTCTTCCTCTAAACCTCCTGACTCCTCTACCTAGAGCCCCTTATCCACTCCTCCTCCAACTGAACCACGATCACAAGATGAGTCGTCGCCTCCACAAGGCGTCCGTAATCCCTAATCATAAACCTAGCTACTTTAAAAAGAAGTCTGGTCCTCAATCTCTTCACGAACTCAATGCAACGGCGTTCCTCCATCTCCACGAGTTCTGGTGCGAACCTCGATAAACTAGTACATAAAGTCTTAAACTCGACAACCAGTGTATTCAACTTTTTGAGCTTCAAAACTACTCTCTCAACTTCTCCCTAGCAGTGGGAGGCAAAAACTTGTCCTAAAAGGTGTTGACAAAGGCCTCCTAAGTCACCCCAATGCATCCACGCGCATACTTTCACCACTGATCCACATCTCCCTTCAGTTGAAAGGATGTTAAGGTCACTCTTAGCCCATTGTCCTCGATGCTAAGCATCTCGAACGTCTTCACCATGTTCTCTAACCACTTATCCGGCATCAGTGGCTCCTTCGGATCTCCCAAGAACTCATCCAGATTTGACCGGAAGAACTTCCCCTTCAGAAAAGACGACCATGTCTCAGCAACATAGGTCTGGACTTGATTCTTAGCTTTGAGAATGTTCATAGATTCCTGCAAGGCTTTTTCCATTTCATGGGCTAAAGCACTTATGGCCAACTGACAAACTAGTTCGGCCACATTGGCCTGACTAACCCCTTTCTCCTATGTCGGAATATCATCTGGTAACAACACCTCCTGTCGTCTAGCCCTGCCATGCCTACCACCACCACGTCCACGTCCTGACATCCTAATGAAAGTAATATAAGAGATTAGCACATTTACAAATGTGTCAAAGCTAACTCATTCGTGTCCTAATGTAGTAACCAATAATTAATGCACTCCATATAAGCACGTAGTCACATAAACACATACGAATTTCCTTTCTAGATAATGATCGTCCCACGACATTACCAAAGTTCCAATTAGAAGTAGAAGTCATCAAGTGCTCTTCTAACAGGAATTCTAGAAACTCATAAACCCAATCAATATCTTAGAAATTAAATCCCATACACATCTAGTCACATAAGCATGTTATCACATAGCATATCACATTTGTTTCGAGCACAAACTAGCAAGATAACCATTGTAATAAAAATCACATCCCACAATCCCAAAGTATTCAAACCAGGTAGCTCTGATACCAAGTTGTAACACCCCCGAAAATAATAACCATAATTCATCTCGTAATATTTATTAAATAACAACATGTATTGAAATAATTGTCTTTCATTCATATGGTTCCATTTTACAAAATGTAACACATGCAGTTATCCATTCACAAGTCCTAACCCTGAATCTATAGCATGTGCCACAAGTTAAAGATATAAAATAAAAGTTAAACAGATAAATAAATGCCCTAATGGCTACAATTTTCCAAGACGATATTTGGTTACAACAAAAGTGAGTTTTAACTCAATACAGTTTAAGCCCTAGGCTTGTACAAAAATAATTACAATGATAACAAAAGAAGCTCTTGGCTCTTAATCCTCCCAAGGTACGGCATTGGCGTAGGCATATCATCAGCACCGAAAAATGATTTTCCACATAGGGTGCACCAAAGCCCAGTAAAGGTACTCTAACACAGTGTATGAATCTTAACCAAGCTATAAGGTGAATGCATATGCAATGCTTGTGCCAAAACATTTTATATCTCTTTCTAAAGCCATGCAATGCCAGGTTTATATCATAATTCATAAAAAAAAATTTCTTTACAATAGAAAACAGGGTAGTGGATACAATCACTGGGAATCTCTAGGTACGTGTCTACTAGTAGGCTATACAAGCACCACTAATTGCTATTTTTACCGGTACTAACCGAAAGGTTCGACACCTAACTGCCTGGGTTTCTGGACTTTCACCAAAGACACATAGGCCAACATAATACCACAACCACACCCCCTACCCAGATTCACCAAGGTATTCACCTATTTTTCTCAAAACAATATACATTTTCAATGTGTGAAGTATGTAACAATGCTCAATGCAAATGGATGAGAAATTAATTTCAATTCTTCTAATTCTCATGCAATTTCTATAACAATCATAGCTATCCACCACTAATGGCCTAAAACAGATCTCTCTAAACAGATAGATAATTTCCAACAAAGATAAACTTTCCGAAATTTCAAGATAGGAGTAATAATGCATATCCAACTCCACCTTCATCATCATCATTCCAACTTCATAAAACCCAACATCATTTCCATTTCCTCTTTACAAAATCAAATATTCACTTTTTAGGGTAAAATCTCATTTTCTTTATAAATCAATTCCAAGGATAAAATTCACCATTTGATCACAACTCAACCACATTTACAAATCCGCAATCATATTCAAGAACCCATTTGAAAAACCCCACTTTTGATTTTGAAACCAAAACTCTAGATTTTGTTCAAAAATTCCCAAATCATAATATTGTTTAAAAAAGTAAATAATCAAGTTAAAAGCCATACAAAAGTGTGAAGAAATCCTTACCTCAAAGCTAGAAGGCAAGAGAGTGAATGAAGAAACCCCGACAATGCCGAAAATCAACTTTATTCCAATTAGAAAGCAGCTCTAGGTGAGCTCTACCTTTTTATCAAAGGGGCTAGAGCATAGAGATCAATGGATGATAATGTATTTGAAGTTTAAAGATGGTTTCTAGAGAGAGGAAGAAAATCTGGATTTTTGGAAAATATATATAAAGAGAGAGAGAGAGATGAGAAAATGACTCAAAAAGTGAGCTTTTCGAACTGATATACGTGCAGATCACTCAAGCGACCGAAACACTGCTTGAGCGACCACGAGCGAACAAAGTTACCGCTCAAGCGCAAAATGACACCCTCCCAGAAGTTTTGTAGACAAAGGCTAACCGCTCGAGTGCAAAAAAGATTGCTCGAGCTAAAAACACCACCCTCCCAATACTTTTGCAGACCTGCGAAAGTATTGACAATTTCCCCAAAGACCGCTCAAGCGACCAAAGAACCGCTTGAGCGAACTGACCAAAATCTAGGCAAAGACTCCTTTCAAAAACGAACTCCCAACTTGTTCCAAACGCAACAACGACATCTAAATAACCAACTCAATCAAGAATAGAATGTATATGTATAAGGGTATGAACAACCAAATAAGACAATGAATCTAGATCCAAAACAATAAACGGGTTGGGTCTAAAGCAGAATCGTTATAATTAGTAAGGCTCAATCAGCCTTCTTGGGGGGTAGGAATATTTTGGATGGGGTGTTGATTGCAAATGAAGTTGTGGATATGTGGAAAAAAGTCAAAAAGAAGGGATTGTTGATCAAGCTTGATTTTGAAAAAGCATATGACTCTATCAAATGGGAATTCTTGTTTTCTATGCGCTCAAATTTTGGATTTGGTTCAAAATGAATTTCTTGGATGAAGGAGTGTATCTCATCAGCTAGAATCTCAGTACTTGTGAATAGGTCACCAACTAAAGAATTTAGCCCTCAAAAAGGGCTCAAACAAGGTGATTGTTTATCACCATTTCTATTTAATTTGGCTACTGAAGGTCTAAATATTTTATTGCTCAGAGTAAGAGAGATGGGACTGATAAAAGGGATAGAAATTGGAGCCAATGAGGTGATGGTATCACATCTACAATTTGCAGATGATTCATTACTCTTTAGTGAAGCTGATGTGGTGGAAGTGATAAATCTAAACAGAATCTTAAGGTGTTTTGAAATGGTATCTGGGCTCGAGATTAATTTTCATAAGAGTGTGGTTTGTGGGATTGGTATCTCTGATTCTACACTCAAGGATTTTGTTACATTGCTCAATTGTAAAACTCAGAAGTTACCACTACGATATCTTGGTCTGCCATTAGGTGCTTCTTCAAGCAGAAAAAAGACATGGAAACCAGTCATAGATAAGATAAAACTTAGCCTTACTGGGTGGAAAATGAGGTTCCTCTCTTTTGCTGGCAAAATGACTCTGATTAAGGTTGTGTTGTCTAGTTTACCTGTATATTATCTATCATTTTTCAAGATGCCAGAAGGAATTGCTAAGGAAATTGAAAGACTACAAGCCTCCTTTCTATGGGGAGGCTTAGAGTTGAAGAGAAAAATCTATCTAGTAAAATAAAATGAGGTGACCAAGAGTATTAGTCAAGGAGGGCTGGGGATTAGGAGAATTAGAGAGGTAAATGCTTGTTTGTTTATGAAGTGGTAATGGAGATTTGCTAATGAAGAGGGAGCATTGTGGAAAAATATGGTATGTGCCAAATACAAAACTGATGAAGGTGAATGGATTCCAAATTTGAGTATAGGGTTAAGATATTCTAAGATATGGATTGATATTTTAGCAGTGGTAGAGCAGAGAAGCAATCTTCTGTAGTTTTTTGTTAGTAATCTACAGATTATAGTGGGTAATGGGAATAGAGTGAGATTTTGGCATGATAAATGGTGTGGTGCTATTTGTCTCAAAGAGAATTTTCATAGGCTCTTTTCACATTCTACAGTCACAAATGGATCCTCGGGCTTTTTATTGATAGAAGGGCTTCTCTAAGTTATAGGATCTCAATTTTAGAATGCCTTTGTTGCAACGGAAGGTTGAGGAGCTATCCAAGATCTCAGATGTGTTAAGAGCAGCCCCTGCATTATGTTTGGACTTCAAGAATAAACCAAGGTGGTTAGCAGCCCATCCAGGTCATCCTTTGTTGCATCACTTTATAGGCAGTGAGAATTGGAGTTTGGTGAGTGTGTTAGTTCTAGTAGATTGGTGTGGATCAATTCTCTACCACCCAAAGTTCAATTCTTTGGGTGGCTAACTTGGAAACAGAAGGTCAAAACTTCTGTTTTTCTCCAAAAAATTGGAGTTCTTGATGAGAATGCCTTTACTCTGTGTGTTTTCTATTAAACATGTGCTTATTTTTTGCCATCTAGTTTGGAAGGTTTGGTCCAGTTTATTGCAATGGTAGGGAGTGATATGGGTGGCCTGGTTTAGTTGAGTCTTTGCTGCAGTGGAAGGTTGGAAATTGCTTCAAGAAAGCTGAAAAAAGGGTTTGGAATGCAATTCCTCTGGTTTCTCTTTGGTCCATTTGGAACCATAGGAATGATTGTGTTTAATGGTATTCATCCAGATATGGGGAAGCTTCAGGAGGTAATCATCATCAGATTAGCCATATAGCTGAAAGCTGCATCAAAGGATTACTAGTTTACTATAAATGATTTTCTATTCAATAGTTTGCATATTAGATATTGTTTAAGTAGAAAGGTGTAATCTTTGTTTTGTTCTTAAGGTTGTAATGGGGTGTATTGAGTTGAAACCTTTCTAACTCTTGGTGGTGGCTTTGGGAATGCACATAATAGTCTTGATTTGGGTGTCAATTTAGTTGAGATGCTTCGTTTCAACAATAATGCAAAATCTCCCTAAGCTAATTTTGTTTCTTTTCACTTTTAATAAAATTTCTTTGTTTGCCGTTCAAAAAAAAAAAAAAACATCATTAAATTGTTCCAAAGACATTAAATTCTTTAAGAAACTTTGATGCGCAAACTTTATTTTCATTTTTAAATATTAAAAACTTTGTTGATCAGGGCTTCCTGTTCATAACGTGTTTTGTTCCCAAGCAACCAATAATATATATTTTTGACAATTTAAATTTGAATTTTGCAAAAATTATACATAAACTAGAAGAAATCTAAAACATGTCCGTAAAATAGTAATGGAATAATGTTCTAGGCACTAATTAGTATACTAATTACAGTATCAATTGATGATGTGGCATAATTTAAGAGATTTTTTGTAGTTGTAATTTGTATAATGAGTGAGATCAATAATAACGTTATAACGAGTATTGGTACACTAGTTAGTACAATAATTGATTTATATAACACCACCGATAATAACGAGAAAAGCGAATGAGTTAGCTAGGCATTTAATAGTAATAAATGTCATTAATACAAAATCAATCCCAACTTATCCTCTCATCAACATGCAACCCAACAAAAAAAAATGCTTGGAAGCTTTGAGCCCCATCTGTCAAAATTGATGCCAACTAATCATCCACGGAGGCCAGAACCTAAATCCGTGATAAAATTTATCATAGAATTAATTACATAAAATAATCATGATAATACATATCAAATCATAGGGCCTGTCATTAAAGAGATGTGTTACTCATATTGTTTTTTTTTTTTCCTTTTTTTTTTTGAATGAAAAAAAAAAAAGAAGATGTTTCGTAGGGATATCATAACATCCATGGACCCTGACTTCTGAGTAACCGGTTGTCTGCCAGATTTAACCCAACTCATATGAAGAGATCCACACAAATGGAGCTCACCCACCTGCCACACAGAAGGCAGAATGTCAATTAAAATACAACGCGATGAGCCAAAGGAAATTAGTGCCCTCCGAAAATTGACCCCTGCTCAACTGGATGGAAGAGGTATGCGCAATCCATGGGCCACCACCCCCAGTGGTGTGTTACTCATATTGCTCAAATGGTAATTTTTTGTGATTAATTGTGTAGTACATTTTGTGATACATGAAAGAGTAATGCTATAAATAATATCATTTTTTTACATTTTGTTTTCTTATCACAAATCAATAGGACCTATCTTCATAAATGTATATAAGGCCCACTTACTTATGTCTTGAAGTAAAAAAAATGAGATAAAAATATAAAATTATATATAGGAAAATTCTAGACACACTCTTGAAAATAACGTACCATATGCATTCTTAATTATTTCATTTTTTTCTTTAATTATGACATTATTTTTGTTATAACTAATAAATTCTTTAGTTATATCTCATATTATGTTTAAATATGATATATTTTTTTAATTGTGACTTAGAAAATATAAAATTATATCATTTTTTTTTAATTATAGGCTACATATAGTATATTCCCTTTAATATTTCTCTCATATATTAGTACTTTCTAAAATGGTTTTTCCACATGGCACATGCTATAATATGCCTCACGACTCTCTAGTTACAATCACAATCACAATCGAACACACGCACAGAGAGGGATGGGTTTCACAGAGAAGCAAGAAGCTTTGGTGAAGGAATCATGGGAAGTGATGAAGCAAAACATTCCTGAATTCAGTCTTCGTTTCTTTACCTTGTAAGTACAGAGAGAGAGAGAGAGAGAGAGATTTCCCTCTCTCCCTGCCCCGCTATCTCTCTCTAGGTTCCTGTGTCTTAGTTTAAAACCTATGAATATGCTAAGACAATATGGTTGTTTTCATTTATTTATTTTTTAATTTTTGTGTTGTGTTGTGTTGTGTTGTGTGTGTGTGTGTGTGTGTGTGTGTTTGATGGTGGATTAATTAGGATCATAGAGATTGCCCCGGCGGCGAAGAACTTGTTCTCATTTCTGAAAGACTCGAATGAAGTCCCAAAGAACAATCCAAGGCTCAAGGCTCATGCTGTTAAAGTATTCAAGATGGTTAGAATTATTACACACTTCTTTGTCCTTTTTTTTCTCTTATATTCTTCTTCTTGTTTTTTTAAAAGTAATTTTCATTATTAAAAATTCAGGTTAATAACTATGTATAATCGTGTATTGAATTAGACTTGTGAGTCGGCGATTCAGCTGCGGGAGAAGGGGGAGGTTGTGGTTTCGGATACAACTCTCAAATATTTGGGATCTGTTCATGTTCAGAAAGGAGTGATTGACCCCCATTTTGAGGTGTTGAATACTGAAACTATAGTCTAATTAAGATGTAAATAAATTTAATATTAAAGGGTTAAGAGTGTCCTTTTGATTTAGATTAATTGTGTGATGTTTATTGGATTTATTAGGTGGTGAAAGAAGCTTTGTTGCGGACAGTTAAAGAGGCAATTGGGGAGAAATGGAATGAGGAGATGAATGGTGCATGGGGTGAAGCCTATGACCAGTTGGCTGCTGCTATCAAGGCTGAGATGAAAGAGGAGCTTGCTCAACTTAATCCCTCAACAACCCCTCTTAACTAAATAGTAAACTTTTTTGATGTGTGTATTTGGAGAGAGAGACTGTGTGAGAGTGTGAGAGAGGTGATGTTCCCATATGATATGTGGGCCTAGATATGGTGACATGAAATTGGAAATCATCTGTTAATAAGATCTTGCTTTATTTCTGTGTCTATTCCTTTGTTGGTCCTAAATTGTATATGCACCATTAGTTAAGATTTTTGTGTCTTTGGTTATAACTTATTGATGTTAATTATGATTCAAGAATTTTTTGCTATATCTTATGTGAGGTTGGTTATAACTCATTTTTTTTTTTTTTAATACTTATAACTCCTATAACATTGAGTTATGTCATTTGTGATAATCAAACTCACAAATGACATAACTTGCATTTGCATACGGTACACACTCTCAAAAAGAGTGCATACCATAGCATTACCCATTATTTACATGCTAGTGTATTTACTATATATATGTGTGTGCGCGCGCGCTTAGAATTTAAATGTATGGTGTGTACTGAAATATTTTTTTTATCAACATAATTAGCTTTTCTTAATTATGTGATTAAGTAACTAATTGTGCAATTCTTCTCTTGGCCCCAGTCTAGGATTAGCAAATTTGTGTGGAACAATAATATTCCTCCCAAAACACAATTCTTTTGGTGGTTGTATTGGAAAGAGAATTAAATCAGCTGATTTCCTATAGAAAATTGGAGTTCTCAGCCCCAATGCTTCCAACCAGTAAATTTTTTGCAGGTCTGAACCAGAAACAGCCAAGCATGTGCTCTGCTCTTTTGCCCATTCTCTAGAATATCTGGTTAGAATTGATGCAGCGGTGAGATTATCAATGGGTGATACCAGGCTCAGTTGATGGCTTTTTTCATTGGTGGATTAGCGATAATTTTAAAATTTTGGAAAGAAGAATCTGGAGGACTCTTCCTTTAGTTGTACTGTGGTCACTTTGGAAGCAGAGGACTGAATGTGTCTTCAATGGAGTGCAGCCCACTTGCTTTAAGTTGAGTGAGCTTTTCAAGTTAAGGCTAGCTCTATGGCTCAAAGCCTCATTGCAGGACTTCCACTACCCAGTGAATGATTTGGTGTTACAATCTCAGACAGATTAGGGACTGCATTTAACAGCTACAAGGGAGGGGGCTGCAGGTGTGGATTGTTGGATATCAGTTCAGGCCAGGGGTGGGGCTGCTGGTGTGGTTTGGAGGGTGTACTGTTTGGGTTGTTTCTTGTTTTTCTTTCCTATCTTCTTTGGTTGGTTTCTCATCAACCTGGGACTGAAGCACATGATCTAGTTTGGTGTGTGGGGCCATTCTAGTTGGGATAACTCAGTTTAGCTATGATACTAGTTGCTTTCCCCTTGCCTTATTGATGTTTGTATTATACCTTGTATTGAACTTAGCATCAATAAAATTCTTCTTCTTTTGTTGATAAAAAAAAGGTAACTAATTAAAAAATCATCCTCCATCCTATCGCGCTCTTTAATATGGACAAGTTTCATAACTGAAATTACTTATTTCAGTACACACTTAAATCATATCAAATTAGCACGAGAAAAATCGATCTATCAATACGAGTATAACTTGTTGCAATAAATATTATCAAATTTGATTTACTCAATTTCAAGAATGCTCTGCCAAACACAATCAATATATTTGTTACCAAGGGATAAACACAACAAAGGATATTAGTAAATTAAGGCCTGGTTTTGGATCTTTGAAAAAAGATAAAAGGACAAAAAGTTATTAAAAAAAGTTAAAAAATTATCACTATTCAACAGAAAAAATTATAAAAAAATAATTTTTATACAAAAAAAGGTACAAATCACGTTGCCGTGAGTTGCCTTTTGCTGACTTTGGTGAGAACAAATTACACAGGCGGAGGCAAGCTTAAGGACGGTGTTGTTCGGCTCGTGAGGGCCCATCACGGGTCTCGTTTTGATAATCTGAACCGTTGAATGCGTAGAACCCTTCGAGTACTATATGTCTGTAACAAATCACGTTGACCGGATATTGCTAACTAGATGATCAAATCAGTTTGTATAAAAAAAGAATAGTATTATAGTTAACAGTTGATAAAAAACTAATCCGATCAAATAGCTATCGATATCCGATCAATGTGATTTTTTACAAACATATAGTACTCGATGAATTTTACATATTGAACGGTTCTGATTACCAAAACGAGACTTATGGTGGCCCCCACGAGCTGAACATCACCGTCTCATTCAATACCCGAAAAGGAGGCAAGCATATCTATATGCTAGTCTGCCACATCTCTACCCAGCGTACAGCCTATTTCTCTCTCCCTTTTTCTTATACTAAATTATATAATTTTTTAATACACATTTTTTTGTAAAAAATCAAAAAGTTATCCCAAATAATCATAATTTTTTTCTCAACTTTATAGTCTAAAAATTCAAAAAATATATTTATTTAGGATATCCCAAACAACATTTAAATAGTGATGTTTAGAGAAAATAAATAAATAAATAAATAAATGACACGACACACTTAAGCCGAAAAATAAGAAAAAGAACAAACAAAGACAATGCAAAATTGAAATCCTCAATCAGGTATATATATTTTATTAAAGAATTGTTCAAGGAAACTATTAGTAAAAAAAGTAGTGATGTTTAGAAAAAATAAATAAATGACACGACACACGTGAGCCGAAAAATAAGAAAAAGAACAAACAAAGACGATGCAAAATTGAAATCCTCAAGGGATCGGGTCACTTTCAGGTATATATATTTTATTAAAGAATTGTTCAAGGAAACTATGACTCGAGGGGTAGTGTTTGGGTGTGTAACCCTTAAAGGCTGCATGCCATATGCAATTTAGGTATAAATTATTGGGTCAAAACAAATTGATCTTGACCCTTCAATATTTTAATGATTTAAAATGGGTGGCCTGTACCCTCTGATGGGTCTAACTCCTGCAGTGCAAGAGGGACCTCTTTTGTACTATCTTTGGTAAACTCTGCATTACTCTTTTTGTTCTATTTTTTTTTTTCTTTTTTTTTTTTTTGCAATACGGTCCTTAAATTACTTTATTATTTACACAAGTTTTTTGGTTCACAATTTTATATTATTTTTTATTTTAGTTTAAATATATTTTTTTTTATATTTTTATTATATATATTATTTGTTTATTTATTTATTTTTATTTTTATGCTTGAGATAGTAAATCTAGTGATTGTTGATAATATATAATTTCTTGATTTATTCTATCAGTTCTTTTTCTAGTAAATTCTATGTCTCTAACAACACTAATATTTAGTAAATTTTATAGAAAATTATGATGTTGATTATTTGAGATTAATACTAATAATTGATTACGATCTAAATAAATTTATAAAATATGCTATGCAATTTTGAAGCAATAGTTACATAATTATTATTTACAATATAATTATTCATAAGATAATAAATTAATTTGAAAGAATAGAAACTAAATTGAAATTTGAGTCAAATTATAGGGGTGAAAAGTATAATTTATTCCAAATATTAAGTGAAAATACAACAAAGCGATACAATGGATGGACAATTCAATTTGAAGTGAATTTCATTAGAATTGACATTGGAATCAAATGAACAATGAATTGGATGATTTGGACACCATTAATTAATTATTGATTGAATCACTTTGCCACCACTAATTGATTGGGCAATTGACTAATTGATTAAATTACTTGTACACCACCAAATGATTTTGTTAGGAAATTGACCCTTCCTAACCAAAATCAGTGAGATACGAAATAACAAATAAAGAAGAAAAAACGCATCAAACAAATCACACACAAGAACACAAGGATTTACGTGGTTCACCTCAGAATAGGGCTACGTCCACGGCTGCTGAGGTTTTTCACTATGATCAGAAAAATACAACTCTCTCTTTTTTTCTCTTACCTAAAAGAGGTGCCCTCATCTATTTATAAGTACAGAATTAGAGTTATACGGAAGCACATGGGAATTACGCAAGTATCCAAAAGTACTTATCAAGGTCCACCAACCCAGCAATCTCTCACTTGGAACCTAATAACACAAGCTCTCCATCATCTTTATCACATAGAGGAACGCTGCAACAAGTTGACCTTCATTCATCAATCTTGAAGGCCAACTGAAGTTGCACACAACTTCAGTTTGTCAATGGTGACTGTCTTGGTCAACATATCTGCTGGATTCTTACTGCCTTGGATCTGCTTAAGATACAAGACTCCTTCATCTACAAGTGAACAAATGAAATGGTATCGGAACTGAATGTGTTTCATCCTAGAATGAAAAGTAGAATTCTTTGCAATATGAATAGCACTCTAGCTGTCGCTATGCAAAATACTCATTTCTTGCATCTTACCTAACTCTACTAGGAAATTCTGTAACCGAGTCATCTCCTTCCCAGCTTCAGTAATAGCAACATACTCAGCCTCTGTTGTAGAAAGGGCCACATCTTTTGTAACTGTGAAATCCAACTCACTGCTGTACCACCCAATGTGTAAATATAACCAGTAGTACTCTTTCTGTTATCCATTTTACCAACCAAGTCTGCATCAACATAACCATGTAACTCGATGTCGGTTCATCTGAAACAAAGTGTCATGTCTGTAGTACCACTCAAGTACTGACGGATCCACTTCACTGCCTCCCAATACTGCTTGCCTGGATTACTCATGTACCTACTAAGCACTTTCACTGCATGTGCAATGTCTAGTCCAGTACAAACCATATCATATATTATGTTACCGATAGTTGAAGCATATGGAACACGTTCTATGTAAGCCTGCTCTTCTTCAGTCTTCGGAGACTTCTCTTTGGTAAGTCTGAAGTGGCTAGCCAATGGAGTGCTCACTGGTTTTGCACCATCCATGCTAAACCTCTCGAGAACTTTCTTGACATACTCTGTCTGTGACAACTTCAAACTACCATTTGCCTTGTCCCTGTGAATCCTCATACCAAAGATTTTGTTTGTAACTCCAAGATCCTTCATCTCAAATTGGTTGGACAAAAGTTTCTTCAATCTTTTTATCTCTTCAACGCTAGATCCTGTGATAAGCATATCATCAACATATAAGAGCAAAATAATACAACTTTTGTCAAACCTCTTGAAATAACAACAATGATCTGCTTGACATCTTGTAAAATCGTTGTTACATAAGCCCATCAAACTTCTTGCACCACTGCCTTGGGGCCTGTTTCAAACCATACAAGCTTTTTCGAAGTTTGCATACAAACTCCTCTTTGCCATATACCAAGAAACCTTGTGGTTGCTTCATGTAAATTTCCTCCTCCAAATCACCAAGGAAAAAAGTCGTCTTCACATCCATCTGTTCAAGATACAAATCTTCAGCAGCCACAATTCCCAGCACCAATCTGATAGTGGTCAACTTTACAATTGGAGAGAAAATTTCAGTGTAGTCAATCCCTTCTTTTTGCTAAAATCCCTTTGTAACCAATCTGACCTTGTAACGTTTTATTCCCATCATGTTCCTATTTGACCCTGCAAACCCACTTGTTGTGCAAAGCTTTCTCATTTACTGGTAATTCAGTTAACTCTCATGTCTGGTTTGCCATAAGTGAATCAATTTCATCCTGCATAGCTGACTCCCACTTAATTGAATCATCAACCTGCAAAGCCTCATCATAACTTTTGGGTTCACCTCCATTAGACAATAATAAATAATGTAAAGATAGAGACCAACGCTATGTAGGTTTAGACTCTCTTTCAGACCATCTCAACTTAGGAGTAGGAGTATGTGGCTCAATTTGTGAAATAAAATTTTCAGGATTATTCTGAATCCTACTATTCATATCATTCTCACTAATCTCCTCTAACTCAACATGTTCATGACAAGAAACAGATTCAAATTCAAATGCAGACTTATCTTTATCCTTATACATTACTTTCTCATTAAATATGACGTCTCTATTTCTAATTATTTTTCGATTTTTATCATTCCAAAACTGATAACCAAATTGATTAATGCCATACCCAATAAAAGTACATTTAATAGATTTCGGATCAAGTTTACTTCTATCAACAGAATCTATATGCACATATGAAACACAGCCAAATACCTTCAAAAAAGAAAGATTTACCTCTTTACCGTTCTAAGCTTCTCCTGGTGGCTCTCCATCCAATGGAACTGATGGGCCACAGTTAATCAGATATGCTGCAGTGTTAACTGCATCTGCCCAAAACATCTTTGGTAATCCGGTATGTATCCTCATACTTCTAGCACGTTCATTCAGAGTTCTATTCATGCGTTCTGCAATGCCATGCTGTTGAGGTGTCTTTCGAACAATCTTCTTCATTCTAATTCCACTTTCGGCACAATATTTCTTGAACTCATTGTCCTCATATTCTCCTCTATTATCTAATCTCAAGCACTTAATTTTCAGACCTGTTTCAGTCTCCACTAAGGCTTTCCACTTCTTAAAAGTAGTATAAACTTCATATTTATGTTTCAGAAAATAAATCCATACCTTTCTCATTGAGTCGTCGATAAAGGTAACATAGTATGATGATCATCCAAGAGATGAAACTGGTGCAGGTCCCCTCACATTTGTATGAACCCAACTCCAACTTTTCTGACTTTGGTTTCCTATTATCCATTGAAAAACTGACCCCTTTTTGTTTGCCGAAGATGCAATCCTCACAAAAGTCAATGCCCACCGATTTCAAATATGACAGTTTCCCTTTAGATGTAAGTACCTTCATCCATTTTTGACTCATATGCCCAAGCCTTTAGTGCCACAGATTTGAGTCTTCATTCGCACCAACAACTGCTACTGCATCCCTATTGTTCGTAGTCATGTAAATGGTGCCCTCTTTTTTACCACGAGCAACAACCATGGCTCCTTTGGTGATTTTTCACAAACCACCCATAAAGGTTACAACATGACCTTCATCATCAAATTGTCCAACAGAAATCAAGTTTCTTTTCAAACCAGGCACATGTCTAACATTCTGTATCTTCCAAACAGATCCGTTTGGCAACTTGATTATTACATCCCCTTTACCCACAATCTTCAAAGGTTCATCATCAGCCAGATAAACCTTCCCGAAATCACCACCAATGTAATTGTCCATGATTTCCCTCTGTGAAGTAGAATGGAATAATGCCCCAGAATCTAAAATCCAAGATTTAAAAGGGATGTCAATACTTAAGATCAAAGCATCATAAATCTCCTCTATTGCAGCATTAACAGACTTCTGATTTTGATCACCTTTGTTCTTATTTAATGTCAGGCAATCTCCCTTTAGATGTCTCTTCTTTCCACAGTTCCAGCAACTCCGTCCCTCTCCAGTTCTTGACTTGCTTCTGTGTTTGGATTTTGATCTGTTGCAGTTAGGGTTTTTTCCTACGGATCTTCCTCTAGCTTCTGTATTCAGGGCAGAACCTGATGTTTCCCCTAATTCCCTCATGCGAATTTCTTCACTCATAATTAAATCTCGAATATCATTGTAATTCAACTTTTCTTTTCACGAAGAATTACTCACTACCGTTACAGTACCATTCTAACTTTCTAGCAAACTAGATAGAAGAATCAAAGCTCTAACCTCATCATCAAATTCGATAGATACAAAACTTGATTGTGTTACCACAATATTGAATTCGTTCATGTGCTTAACCACCGAAGCACCTTCTGTCATTCTCAAATTAAATAATCTACGCATCAAATAAACTTTATTTGAGGTAGAGGGTTTTTCATACATGTTTGAGAGTGCCTCCATGAGACCCGCTGTAGTCTTCTTCTTCGTTATGTTAAACGTAACGTTACGAGACAACGTTAGCCAAATAACACCTAGTGCTTGGCGATCAAGAAAAGTCCACTCATCATCCTTCATCTTTTCTGGTTTCGTCCCTTAAAGGGGCTCAGACAGTTTTTTCTAATACAGATAGTCTTCAATCTGCATCTTTCAAAATTTGAAATTTGTGCCATTGAATTTATTGATTCTAACCTTTTCGTCTGTAGCCATCGCTCCCACTCGAACCAATGCTCTGATACCTTGACCCTTCTTAACCAAGATCGGTGAGACATGAAATAATAAACAAAGAAGAAAAAACAAATCAAACAAATCACAAACAAGAACACAAGGATTTACGTGATTCATCCTAGAATAGGGCTATGTCCACGGTTGCTGTGGTTTTTAATTATGATCAAAAAATACAACTCTCTCTTTTTTTCTCTTACCTGAAAGAGGCGTCCCTCGTCTATTTATAAGTATAGAATTAGAGTTACACGAAAGCACATGGGAATTACAAACGTACCCAAAAGTACTTATCAGAGTCCACCAACCCAACAGATTTCCCAATTAATTGCCTATGTGCCATTTACTCAACTGTGGCAAGCCAAAAGAAATAAAACCATTAGAGAAATGCATGATCTATTATGCAAGGTGACTAATGCAACACATACAAAATGCAACTACGAGGTTCAGTTTATTACATGACATATGGCTCAACTCAAAGCATGCAATAGCACACGTATTCAATTTAAATGGGAAATAACAAGATGGTTAGGATGATGAACCGAACCTAATGCATGCATGAATGAATACTTATACATGGTAATGATCTCGAACCAAAATATGATGCTACATGCAACCATCATAAGCAAGTAAATAAAAGGGAGAATGAACGGGAGTTAGAAGACATACACAATATTACAAGTTTGTACTCGTACAAGAGGGTCTAAATGTTCAAGTGTCCAAATCAACTACCTATTACAAATCAAGGCACACCTGATGTTTTTAACCGAGTGAAACAATAACCTAGCGCGTCTCACACGAAAAGACAAAAGATAGTGTAAACAACAGGCGCACCTGATGTTTTTAATCGAATGAAACAACAACCTAGCGTGTCTTATGTGAATGAAAGAAAGATGCTGTAAACAACAGGCGCACCTGATGTTTTTAACCGAGGGGATCGACAATCTAACGTGTCTCACGTGAAAGGAGGAAAGATGGTGTGAACAACAGGCGCACCTAATGTTTTTAACCGAGGGGATAGACAACCTAACGCGTCTCACGGGAAAAGAGGAAAGATGGTGTGAATAACTGGCGCACCTGAAGTTTTTAACCGAAGGGATCGATAACCTAACGCGTCTCACGTGAAATGAGGAAAGATGGTGTGAACAATAGGCGCACTTGATGTTCTTAACAGAAGGGATCGACAACCTAATGCGTCTCACGCGAAAGGAGGAAAGATGGTGTGAACAACAGGTGCACCTGATGTTTTTAATCGAGCGAAACAACAACGTAGCGCGTCTCACGCGAAACGAGGAAATCGAATTAAAAAAAGAGCGAATGAATTTTCGAAACTCAATACAGCAAGATTATCCCATCCCGAAAAGGACTTGGGGAATGAAGCTCATAGGATAACCCAATTCAGGGTACGAAGATTTGATCATGAGTTAGACAAACCAAAATGATACACAAACCAAAACGATACTTGAATTAATAATATGAAATCAATTCTGTTGATTTTGTTTTGAAAGTGGGCCTAATTTGCAATTAACATACCTCAGAATATAAAGAACTGAATGTAATTTGGATCACGATTCCGTAATGCTTTAAAGCCAGAACAAATTATGAAGAAAACAAAACAAAACACTCTTCCACTTTTCTTTCCTTTGTTTTTTTCTGTGTGTGTTTTTTTTCCCTTACCTTTTTTCTTTTTCTATTTCTTTGCTGTTTTCTTTTTCTTTTGATTCTCCTCTTTTTTGCTTTCTCTTTTCCTTCTCTCTCTTTTTTTTTCTTTTTTTTTTTTTTGAACTAAGAACCACCCAGACTAAACAAGATCACCCATTTACTGGAATAAATACCAGAATAAACAATCTGTAATGCACTTGGGGCCGGTCGGCCCAAATAAAGCACGATCGACCTCCAACAGATCCAGCCGGGCCGCGATATGGACAGAGGGAAAATTAGGAAAACCATAACCCGTGGTTAATTTAAACACATTCCAACCCTTATTCCGTCCACACCTAAGGCCGAAAACAAACCCTCTCCCTCTCTAGGATCCTCTTCTCTCTAGATTTCTCCTCCTTTTGCATTACCCAACAACCCTTTATAGCTTGGCCTTTTCGCGCTCCCTTTCAAAAACTTAAAATAAGTCCCATAGTTCAGACTCCCGCGGTTCTGAATCTAATCTGACAAGTGCAATGTGAAATTGATAAACACTAAAGAGTCCAACTCCAGCAAATCTTTTGGAAAATCGATTTTGAATCAAAATTGCCAAAATAGACTGCTTTGCCAGATACAGAGTCGCCACCTAAATATTTTTTATTTTAGGGAAATTTAAGAAACTTATGCCTCGTACCAAAGGCCACATGTCCATCATCACCAAGATTACCTCAGCTCGAGAACTTAAGTACGAGAGAGGAATGTCATGAATTGAGCACCCCCGCTCGCCCGACCAAAGATTGGCCTCTACTAATCACGATATGATTTTTATCTACATTATATGCTCTTGTTCCGGTTTATTAGGCTAGCATTTACTATGTGATGCGCACAGGTTAGTATAGACTAGTTTGCCCGAATTAGAACAACTCAATTTCATGTTTATTTTGTGAAAAGGGTTTGATTTTGCCACTTAACAAAGTGGGCTTGAAGTTTGTGATTTTGTCACTTGACAAAGTGCGCTTGAACGCACATTCATTTAATCATTCCAATTCAAGAAACAAACCTTCATCCACAGGCACTCAAAACAGTTTAACAAGTAAGCACTTAGCCTCATGGCAAGCATGCTAGTCATGGCAGTCACTCACACTCATGCAAGTATGCTAAAGTACTAAAAACTCACCTAGTACTCCAAGCTAAGATAAAACAAAAAAGTTAGAAAATATGCATGATATCTAACTATACAAGATGGCTAATGCAACGCATGCAATAATGTAATTAATAGGCTCAGCTACTAATGTGGCATATGAATTCAAGACATGCGGTCTAAGCACGTATTCAACGAAGTATTGAAATGACAATGCAGTTTGAATGATGCGCGGAGCCTCAGTGCATGCAATACAAGATGAATGGATGCAAGCATAAGGCATGCTAATTGAAGCATGCCCCTAATCTAACCATCAAAAACAATTAAATAAAAGGGAGAAAGACGTGGGGTTGGAAGACATTCACATTATTACATCACACTCCCACGAAGGAGAGTCTGAATCAATTAAGCTAACTAGCTAACTAAGCTAAGCTAATTAAGCTAATTATTACAAAACTTGAATGAATGATTAACTAACTATCTAACCTAATTAAATAAGAATTTAACTACGCTAAGCTAATTAAATATTACAACACAAACTAATTAGCTAGAACTAATTAATTTACAACAAACGCATAATTAAATGCTAATTTAAACTAATTAACTAGCTAACTAGTCCCGGGAAGCGATGGAGGCCCATGCATGCTGTCATGACCCGAACCCGCCCCCGTGGGTTAAGGATATAACCGGCCAGTAATCATGAGATTACCTACGGCCTCAAACCAAAACAAATGTATTTTAACAGAGTTAATGGGGGCCAAACGGAAGCAGTTCAAAACTTTGTCCATAGAGTTGTGCTTACATGGCACATCCAAACAACCAAATATATATATACATTAATAACTCACAACAGAAATACAGTAGCATAAGTTCTGTACAAATAGGATCATCCAAAAACTAAGTCAACCCATGAAAACTATATACAGACATATGCAAAGTCCTCGCCAACATGACAAAAATAACATAGCATAACAGAAAAGCGAAGACGAGTCTCGTGCGTGAAACGCTAAGGCTGACTCTCCAAAACTCGGTTGTTCCACACAGACTTCACTGGGGCTGGGTCTTGACCTCTCTTGGCTCACCTACAAACACATGAATGAGCGTGAGTGATAGCCCAGTGAATAATATCAAATAAGAAGATACAAACGATATGTAGAACAACATACTCCGAACGGCCTTGGGCCCAATTCACATTTTTATTTAACGTTTATATACACAGTTTAAGTCAAGTGACTGTGGTTTCAAACATATTGGCCTTTGGCCCATTTATCTTTCATTCCTGTCAAAACGGACTCTAGCCCACTCATTTATGTCAAAACGGCCTCTGGCCCATCCATTTGTCCACAATTCAAACTAGCAAATCATAAGGCATAAAGCTTATAAGAAAATAAGCAATTGGACAAATGACAAACTTCCAAATATCGATATTACTCACAATGATCGGTTGGTTGGTTTGCCTTGGAGCTCGACGCTACACAGCCCATGAACACAAAAAGGTCACCAACAATTCAATCTGTTCTTAAATTCACATTTTCCTCTTTAGGCTTTATTCTTATCTCTTTAACTCAATTTCAATGCTCAATGCATGCCTAAGAGTACTTAGAAGCAAAGGAGAACGGAAAACGATATACAGAACGATCACACAAAATTTTTAGAAACAGGGTCCCCGCTCAAGCGGACCCAATTGGTCTGCAAAAGTGTTGGTTGCATCAAATTCACGCTCGAGCGTGAACTCAGGCGCTCGAGCAGAAGGTCTGTCTACATGGCTCCCTGCTCGAGCGTCAACTTCCCTGTTCGAGCGGACACCATGTCTGCGAAAAATACTGGGAGCTCAAAATCCCTGCTCGAGCGGCGGTTCCCCTGCTCGAGCGCACATAAAAAATTCTGGGTTTTCCATAATGGTTCTTGAGCTCGAATCCAACACTCTAACCAACATTTCTTGCATTCCATGGCTCAAATTTCACATATTCATATACTAACATGATACCAACACCAAATTACCACACAATGAAGCTCAATTTCTTGAATTACTTACATGCATGCCTCAAATTAACCCAAGCTCTTCACCAACACATCAAATTCCAACATGCAAGGCTCATACCTCCATGATCTACTCTTGCATGTGAGAAATATTCATTCATATCAACTTAATTGGTGAAGAGATGATCAAATAGATGGATTCCATACAAGATTCAACATAGATTATGCACATTGTGTTCAAATATGGAAATTCATAGTAATTTCGTACATGCATTCATCTATTGGCTTCAAATACAACAAAATCAACTCAATTTCCTTATAATCAAACTAATCCAAGTTCTAGATCATTAATCAAACTTGAATTCACAAGATTACAACTAATATTCACAAATTCACTCACCTAGGAGCTTCAAACACCCAAGCTCTAGTCAATTCTTGAGTTAAATCTTCAAATCCCCAAGCTTGAGCCAAAAATTACACAATTCTCTCCCTCTCTCTCTCTCTCTATAGCCGGCCCTCTCTCTATCTTGAGTTCAATCAGCCAAATGAAGTTATAAGGAGAGAATAGAGGGTGTAGTGCCTCTTTACATAAGTTCCCATTAGCACCATTTAATAATAATAAATAATTGGGCATTAATTCACCAATTTAATCAACTTAATCTGGTTCAAATCAATTTTTCAATTAAACTTCACCGTAGGCTCTAAAAATTATGTCAATCACAATAGCGTAATCAATTTCGGGTTTTGTGACTGATAAGGCCCTCAATTTAATTTCCAAAGCAGATGGTCAAACAGATATTCCTACGGTGAACAGATAAAAATTTAAAACCACATATTTTCACATAATGGCACACAAAATCATATTAAACACATAATCATACTCATATTAAGGACCAATTAACATATTACGGAACAGGGTATCACACATGCTCAGTTTCCACCCGAAGAATATCTGATGTCTGCCCTCAAAAGCCTCTATTTGCACAACCCTTGCACTTTTTCCTTCTTCAGATCAACTCTGCCATGCTTCACAAGCACACTGCCCAAAATTCACAGGTGGCCGACAGGCCAGAAGTGGTGGCCGGCCGGCCATCGCTGAGGGGTTACCATCCAACACTGTTGGTATGTCGACCAGTAACAATGGGCGGTCGGCCACTGATAATCCACTTTTCCTTACTGCAATAGAGAGAAAACAGGGCAAAGAGAGGGTATTCTCATAGGTTGTTTGTACTGTGTATCTCTCCTTATCATCAAAACATCTCAAATAAGTAATACACTTGGTCCTCAAACCATCAATCAATCAATTTCATTACATGATGGTTAAGGAACCAGGATGTACAAGTTAATAAATACACAACAAGACCAAAAAAAAAACCATCGCCCTATCATGCATGATCAAAGGTAATAGAGACCTTGGAAACTTGGCGCACTTCATCATTTTGAGTATGAAATGCCCCAATTTTTCTTGTGTTCAATTAACGTCCGATTGAACACATCAAAACACAACCAATTTCTTATCTTGCACACTTTTAGTTTCAAATTTTTAGTTACTCATTTTAAACTTACCAACCCATTCTTTAACCAATTAAGTCCGTTGGTGAGAAGTCTTCTCAAGGGAAAGAAGTGTCAAGCAAGGGGTAGTTTAAGGCAAGAGAGAGGTTTCATGCCATTGGTAATGAACCCCCAAAAGAGAATTAAACCATTAAGCAATGAACCTCATTCTCAAGCTTAAACTATCCCAAGGTTGAAACAACCCTCAAAGCAAACAAAGAATGAAGAAATGAGGGGGATTGCAGAGATTATAAGTGCTAAAATGAAGTGAGAAAAGCACTAAAACATGCAATCAACTCAAACAAGTGGTGTCTAAAGGCCTAAAACACCAAGCTTATGAGGACTATTACACTAGAGGCATGCAAAACAAGACTCAAATGCAATAAACAACCAAAAACGGAGTTAAAGTAGTCTGAAATAGAGCCTAAAACATGCTAGAATTAAGCTACAAAAGGCTAGAAAATTAAGCTAACACGTGACGCTAACTAGGCTAGCAAACAAGACATAAGGAGGGAAGGCTAACCCCTCCAAGTTTGGACTTCAAAACATGATTTTTCCCACTGAAAATATGCTGAAGTTCAGTGCTAAAAGCCCAAGAAAAGATAGTTTGAAAGTGGGAAACAAAGGTGAAAAAGTCTTAAAAGTAAAGAATAAAGAATGGTGAGATACCCCCCTAACCTTAAATGGCCTAAAACACCAATTTTAGCCCACAAAAACAAAGTTTTCTATGGCCCCAAAATAGCCCAAAAACAGTGGAAAGAGATAGAAAAACAAGTATGCAAAATAAGCTTAAAAGGGAAATAATATACCTCTTGAAGCAAAGAACAATTCTAGGTGCTAATTCAAGCTAAAACCACCTTCAAGAGCTCCATGATGGCTTCAAGGAACCTCAGCTCAAAGATGATCAACTTTGATTAAGGAGATGTATGCAAAAGAGTAGTGTCAGTAGGATAATGTTCACAAACTAGCAAGAGAAAGAGAGAGAAATGTAGAGAGAGAGAGAGAGAGAGAGAGAGAGAGAGATTTTTGTTCCAAAAAATCTAACCCTCAAAAATGGGGGAGAAGGTCCCATATATATAGAAAAACAAGCATTTGGCTGAAAGAAATCCCTCCACACACGTGTAGGGAAGCCCATTGTGCCAATAGTTGGAACAGTTGTCAACAAAATATCTGAAAAAATACACTAGTGGCCGGCAGCCACCGAGGGTTACAAGCTTAAAGGTTTTGGTCCAAAACAAGGCACAGAATGGATGGGGTTTGAAGGCTCAAACACAGGGCAATCCGCTGAGGACTTCGAGCACTAAAACGAGAACAAATAGTCACAATCATCGAATGCACAAGCGATGACATCCAAGTCTTAGGGACGGTCAAAAATGGGGGTGTCTACATTCGCGTGAATTTTTTCTTAAAAACCCTTTCACTCCTCTTCATTTTGAACTGATTAGAATTGGTTTGGGTGGGATTTTAGGATTTTTCTTTGTTTTTCTTGGTTTCTCACGTGATTGCTCGAGTTTTACCTATCCTCTCTGTAGACACCCCATTTTGACCAGCCCTAAGACTTGGGCACTTTCTTTTGAACACCCCATGATGAAAATTAGAATATGCCATTTTATGAATTTCTCAGCAAAAAAATTAGATTGAAGCTTTAATCCCAAACCTCACCCATTTTGGCCAAATTATAAATTTGTAGTATTTTATAATTTTATGTATGTGTACATATTTTGAAGTGGTGTTATATAAATTGGTACATTTTAGCCATTTGATAAATCGAAAATAATACAAAAAGGAAAAAAATAGAAAATAATAAGGTAAAAAAAAAAACTAGAGGAGGTTTAGCAGAATGATGGGTTTTTTGGGTGAAGGATAAAGAAAAATATTAAGAAATGGTTAGCATGGGTTTGGGTTATGATGAGGGGAGTGGTGGAGGATATTGAGTCCGGATCCTCAGTCGTCTTCCCCTGTCGCCCTTCCTGCGGCGCCCCAAAACGACGTCGTTTGGGGCAAGTTTTCAAAAAAAAAGAAAAGGCCAGACCAGAAGCAACCTAGAGAGGGAGAGGGAGAAGAGAAAGAATGGAGAAGAAGGACAACAGAGAAAGAGAGGAGGAGGAATAAAGGAGTAAGAGGAAGAAGAAGAAGAGAGACGCCGGCGATGGCTTCGCCGACCTAATAGGAAGCCGCAATCTGGCCACTTCGAAGAAGGAGAAAGAGAAGGGGTAGAAGAAGAGGATCAAAACTTTTTTTTCCCTTTAACAATGGAGTTCGCAGATTTATCCAAACCCGGTACCAATTTCCGACCCAGGTCCTTCAAAATCAATCTCAACGAGACCCCCTGCCCTTTCATCGCGAAACCCTTGACGTTGCCCCGGGTTTGTGATGGTTGTGGGCTACCTAGTGTTAATTTCTCTCTCTCTCTCTCTCTCTCTCTATGTGTATATATATATATATATATCTTAGATTTGGTTGTTAATATGTATCCCAGAAGAACACCCAGTGTTAATTTTGAATGGTTGTTAATTTTGAACACCCAGAAGATCTCTCTCTCTCTCTCTCTCTCTCTCTCTCTCTCTCTCTCTATGTGTATATATATATATATATATCTTAGATTTGGTTGTTAATTTTGAACACCCAGTGTTTGTGGTGGTTGCGGGCTACAGTTTTATCATTTGGTTGTTAATTTTGAATGGTTGTTGGAATGTTTGAATGTTTGAATGGTGTTTGAATGCCTCTTTTTCGTTCTTTTTCTGCTTTCTCTTCTGGTTCTTGTCTTCTGTCTTTTTTTTTTCTTTTTTTCTTTTTTTGAAAACTTGCCCCAAATTGACATCGTTTTGGGGTGCCGCAGGAAGGGTGGCAGGGGAAGGCGACCGAGGATCCGGACTTGAGAATATTTTCTTTAAAAACAAAAAAAAGAGAATATTTGTAGAGACAGAAAGGAGAGACGGAGGGATGGTTTTTCGAAGTGGGTGTGTGTGGAGGAGGAGCTCAGATATTGGAGTTTTTCAAAACAAAAACAAAAAAAACAAGAGAGAGAGAGAGAGGGGGAAAGATGGGTTGTTTTTAAAAAAAGAATATGTTTTGAGAGAGAGAGAGAGAGAGAGGGAAAGACAAATTCAGTAAGGCTCTCTCCCTACAAGATACTCCTCAGTTTCTCTCTCTATATCTCACTCTCACTCCTCTCCCGTCATTATTGCCCGATCAAATCACGCATTCGAACGGGGCTCCCTCACTCCTTCTCAGCTAAAACGGTCCAAATCTCAGTGAATCCTCGTTTAAATCCAGAGACAATCGAAGAAGCTCTCGGCTTCATTGTCTGACAATGGAACTGCTCCGAAGTTGTTTGATTACGATCTCATCATCATCAAAGTTGGAGTCGGAGGCCACGGAGCTGCTTTGCATGCTGTGAAGAAGGGTCTCAAAATAGCTATCATCGAGGAAGATGTCATAAGGGGAACATGTGTAAACAGAGGCTATGTTCCATCTAAAGCTCTTCTTGCTGTAAGTGGTCGGATACGTAAACTTCAGAATGATCATCACTTAAAGGCTTTGGGGTTGTAGGTTTCAGCAACTGGCTATGATAGACAAGAAGAAGCATCCAAACAACAGATCCATTGCTGCTATTGATAAGGCTGGTGGTGACAAGGGCTGAGAATATTGAGAGAGAGAGAGAGAGAGTGGGGGAAGGAGTTCCTGCCGCCAAAGAGCTCTCTGTTTGGAGATGGAGAGCAAGACCGAAGCTTCTGCAGCACATGGTAGCTCCGCCGCCGAAGACGAAACGAAGCTTCTCAGCAACATCGTTCCTACATTACCGTTGTTCGCTGCGAAGGACTTGTTGTCAATCGGGGTATGCATCCGGTGCATCTTTCGATGTTTTTGGTGTTTCGAAGTGTATTTATTCTAACGCCTCACTCTCGACATCGGTCCTACATGCTGCTGTTAAAAAAAATAGGTTTGGAGGGAGATATGGTGAATAACGACCATCAAGCTTCAGGGATTGTTGACAGCGTGGGGCAAGGAGTATCTGAATTTTAGGAGAGGGACCATGTGCTTAAGTTATTTACTGGAGAATGCATGAGCTGCAGACATTGTACCTCAGGTAAAAGCAACATTTGCCAAGTACTGGGATTGAAAAGGAGAGGTGTAATGCATAGTGATCAAGGGGCAAGCTTCTCAGTAAAAAGGAGGCCCATCTATCATTATTGTGCGGTTTCAAGTTTCAGTGAGTATACAGTTGTGCACTCTGGATGTGCCATCAAAGTTAGCTCAGTTGCATCTCTAGAGAAAATATGTCTTTTTAGTTGTGGAGTGGCAGCAGGTCTGGGTGCAACTTGGAAGGTTATTGATATAGATGGAGGCTCACCGGTGGTCATTTTTCTGTCTTGGAACTGTAGGCCTTGCTATTGCCTAAGGTGGCAAACTAAGGGGAGCATCTCGAATAGTTGGCGTAGATACTAATCCTGAAAAGAATGAAAAGGCAAAGGTTTTTGGAATAACAGATTTCATCAATCCACATGACTATGATAAACTAATTCATCAGGTGGGGCCTCCATTGAAGATGAGTACATGGGTTGAGGTGTGTAGGCCTGATGGATTGAAGACAAATGGTTATTTGCTAGTTGATGAATGGTCGGGGGTTTTAAAACTTTATTTTTATTTTTTTGTAATATTTATTCATCTCTATTGGATCTGTAATATTTAAAGTATTGTAATAATTCCCCATCCCGCTTCTTTCTATCTCATTCTTTAATCGTTTTCCTTAACTGTATATATATATATCTGGCATGCCATGCATATCCATGCTTTGCATCCATGTTTCATGCATCTTGATCCAGCTAAATTTGCATCTTTGTATTTTAATTGATTATTATATGATTTTGTGCGTTACCTCATGTTCTTGAGATGATTCACTTGCCATATTTTTTAAGCCGGATCTTTAGAAGCATTCTTGTGTATGTATTGCATTTGGATTTTGTATATACGATCAGGCATATTTTACTAACTTTGTTTTGTAGCTTTTCGCGGTATGTCGGTAAATATGTGAGTTATTATGCTTTAACATCCCGCTTGTACATAACTTTCTTATTATGTTTAGCATCTTACCATGAGACTAAGTGCTTAATTGATAAACTGTTTGAATGCCTGTGGATGAAGGCTTGTTGCTTGAATTGGGATGATTCAACGAATGTACATTTTAAGCCCACTTTGCAGTGGCAAATTCACAAACATTAAGCCCACTTGAGGTGGCAAATTCAAACCCTTTGCAAAACAAACATGAAATTGAAATTGTTCCAATTTGAGCAAACTAGCCTTTACTTGTATGCTTCACATTGTAATTTTTAGGATTAAATAATCAAAACATAAACATATAAAGAAAATAAAATTCATATCATAGTTTAGTAGAGGTCGATCTTTTGATCGGGTGAACGGGGGTGCTTAATTAATGATCTTCCCCCTTCATACCTAAGGTTTCGAGCCAAGCATCCTTGGTTACGACGAACAGTAGCCTGGGCGCGAGTCACGGGTTTCCTAATTTGCCCAAAATAAATATAAGGTAGCGACTCTGAGATCTGATAACGCAGTCTATTTTTGACAAAATTGCAATAAAATGGATTTTCAATAAAAGTTGTCAAATCTGGACTCTCATCTATGTTTCACATTACATTCATGAGACTAGATCAAAGAAATTGAGGGTCCGAACTGTTTAACACGCACGGGTACCCCCTGGGCATGTTACAGTTTCTAGCGACTCCGCTGGGGATTTTATGAAACCTTGACTCGAACTCCATGATATGAGCTTTATTTTCTATTATATGTTTATATCATTGCATGCATTGGTGCACTTAAAGTCCCTGTGTTGCCCAGCTACAGGTGGAGCACAGACACACTTTTTGTGACACTACACCTATCTCTACGTTACTTTGGAGACCCTGTGTTATAATCTTTTGAGATCTGAAGGTTCTCAGACTTTGAAGATAGACTATATTCACTCTTCTGATTTCTTAAGATCTTCATTGGTTATGACCCAAAGGACTCTTTGGTAATGTCACATTGACTTTAACCCCTAAAGTAAAGCTAACCTTGTACATATAGTGAGCTATAGTACCTTTCAAAATTTGGACAGGATGCTCTCTCATTTCTAGGATGTATGATACCGCTTATTTGAATAGTGAATCCTAGATCATTTCAAAAGCTAGGACAGGATAACCCTACCCTCCATAGGGGTGTTTGTTCTCTTTCCTGCTATGTGTTATTTGCAATGTATTGGATCTATACAGGGGTTCTCAAATTCGAATGAGTGGTTCAGGCATTTCAGTTTGTGAGGTTCAGTGTGTTTTAAGTGAGGGCATAATTGGAAGTTCTGTTTTGTTTCTATAACTAGGGGAGTGACCAACTGTTGATTGCACGGGCTTTATTTTGAATATTGTGGATGGCCCACACTCTGACTGGCAATTTGAGAATGGTTTTATTCTGAGTGCTAAATTGAGTATTGGGTCTAAGTTTGATTCCACCAAGGTTGTAGAGTTGGGATCATGCTCGAGTCATTCTAGTGAGTCAAAGTATGTTGATTTCGAGAGTGCTCACCTAGACATTTCCTGTCTAGGTATTCTTTATCATTTTCTTTTGAGTCTGTTATCATCACTGGTCATCGCTAAGTCCTAGTTTCTTTTCAATAAAAGTGCCACAGAGTCTGCCTACTTATTTGTGCCTTTAACTCATCGCATTGACCAAAGTTTTTCAAAACATTTTCCAAAACTTTGATAAAAATGAAGAGGAAGAAATTCCTCGGGATTTGTAAATTTTGATCAACTGAGAGGAAGAAAGGTGTGCTAAGCCCTTGATGAATGAGATCATTTCTATTAATGTGGGTACTGAGAAAGATCCTGGCTTGGTCCAAATGGTTCTATCTTGCCTTCGTAAGAGCACGAGCAATTAGTCACTTTGTGAAAAGATTTCAAAAAATATTCTTGCGTGGTCCTAGGAAGACATGCTTGGAATTGATCTTGAGGTTATACAGCATAGGATCCCTCTTGACTTGACTTGAGACCTAACCTCCTTAGCTTTCAAATTGTGATTTAAAATATTCAATGATCAACCAAAGTGTGAGGCTTGCATAGCCGAAATGGAGGTAGCCCTTGAACTAGGGGCAATACGGTACCATCCTTGAGAGGCTCGCTGGGCTGAAAACCCGGAAGGGCGACCCAAGCAAAAGTTAGAGCAAAAAAATCAAAAAAAATAATAAATATATATATATATGAAAAAAAAATGAAGAGCTCGCGAGGCTGAAAACTCGAAAGGGCGGCTTTGGCAAAAGTTAGAACACAAAAGGAGAGTGTCAATACTTGAGTGAACCTTAGCCGGAACTACGTATGGCCTAATTCCTACGAAGTATGAGGCTTGCATAGCCGAAATGGAGGCAGCCCTTGAACTAGGGATAATGATATGATTTATATTGAAAACAGGCTTGAATAGCCGAAATGGAGGCAGCCCTTGAACTAGGGGCAATGATATGATTCAGATTGGAAACAACCCTTAAACTAGGGGCTAGGATGTGATTCAGATTGGAAACAGCCCTTGAACTAGGGGTAATAAGGTCAAATGTGCTTCATATTGGAAGCAGCCCTTGAACTAAGGGCGAACTAGGGGCAATAAGGTTAGATGTGATCAAAGATATAAAATTGAATCGTTTCCCAATGAAGACTGCCCAGAAAGTCAATACCCAGAATTTGAGAGAAGAAGGACAATTGAGTTCCTATCTACTACACTAGGTGTAAATTCAGACCCAATTAGCCTAGTCTGGTCAAATGTAATTTTGATGGCCTAGAGATCTCACACCCAATCAACATGGACAAGCGAAAACGAAAATACCAACCTTGAGAGGCTCACTGAGCTGAAAACCCGGAAGGGCGACCCAGGCAAAAGTTAGAGCAGAAAAACAAAAAAAAAAATTTGAAAGTAAAAAAAAAAATTGAAAAAAAAGAAAAAAAATGAAAATGAAAAGCTCGCAAGGTTGAAAACCCGAAAGGGCGACTTTGGCAAAAGTTAGAGCACAAAAGGAGAGTGTCAATACCTGAGTGAACCTTAGCCGGAACTACGTATGGCCTGATTACTATCTTTAGGATACGTAGGTAGCTTCATCTTGAAGTTCGGCCCTAATAATTTTTCAACTCATTCGTCTCGTTCATGTTTGATTGATGTATCTTTAGTCGACTTGGTTGTCCTATCTGCGTTTGTTTGGTTCGTCTTCGTGATGCTCGGTTCAGTTGGTTCGATTCAACTTCACTCCATTCGGTTCAGTTCAGTTCGGTTATCACCATTACTACAACAAAACCAATTCAGGATTATCTAGTTCGAGGCTATACATCCCAATGGTTGATTCCATGTTGGTTGGGTAGTGGCCATTTGCAAAAATAGGTTTTGATTATTTTGAATGAAGCTGACTAATTTTTCTCCAAAATTATTCTATTTTTGCAAAACTTGGACCATTCTTTGGACTTAAAAAAGGAAAAAATTTCAGTGCTCACAGCTTAGCTTACATGATTTCAAAACAAAATATGGAATAAGTATGCTAATCTAACTCTCATGTTGATCAAAACATTTTTACAAAAAAAAAAAAAAAAAAAAATCAAGAGAAAAAGAGAATCAAGGCAATAAAGTAAAGGCATAGTTGAGTTAGAGATTCTGTCTTCTCCCCCACTCGAGTCAACTATTCACCGCCGGAAGTTACTATTCATCTGGCGGGGTTCGATTCCAACCTTTTGGTCGGCTCACCAATATCAATTTCAATCCATCATGACAAACTGCAGTATCATTTAGGCTCAATGGTTGTGTTTTAGAGTCATTTTTTTTTAAGTTCCTTTCATACCAGTCAGTGTATATTAGTGTGTTTGGATCGTTTTGCTTCGTGTTTCTTTCGTTAAGTCATTCTTTGATTCGGTCAGTGTGGAATTAATGTCCAATTCAGAGGTCAAAATTCAATCAGTCTCAAAATCAAACAAATTGTTTTCAAGCTCAAAGTGATGTGCCAGTTACACCGTTGATGTGCAAACACGAAACTCTTTTTTATTGTAGTCAGGGGAGGACATTCCTAATTACAGAGACTCCAAAAAAAAAAAACAAACAAACAAACAAACCCAGCAAATACAAAAAAAAAAAAAAAAAAAAAAAAAAAAAAAAAAAAAAAAAAACCCAAAAAAAAAAAAAAAAAAAAAAAAAAAAAAAAAAGAAGAAGAAAAAACAACATGCCCAGAAAAATAAAATAAAAAAATTGAAAAAAAGAAATAGAGAGGATCTTCTTGGTTTTTCTGTGACAGCCATACGCCGACTTCACTTACGTAGCTCTTCCGCCGAGCTCTTTCTCTTCTTGTTGTCAACCCTTGAAAGCCCTGCCTCAGTGCTTACAGGACCACCAAGAGGGTTAACTCCCAACTGGCCGTCAAAAGCAAAGTACGAAGGTGCTCCAAATCGAACCATGACGGTGGCCTTCCATTTCAACTCTTTGTTCTCCGCCTTCAGTGCGCAAATCTTTGCTCGCGCATCCTTGTACATGCGCTAGAGCAGAGAGAGTTGGGCATTTAACTGTTGTACCTCGCTTGTCCTATTCTGTAGCCGGTGAGACAACTTGGAGACCACAATCATTGTCTCCATGCAGGATTTAAGCGCATAATGGTTGGCTTCAATATCAGATTGAGCGGCCATTCTTTGCTCAACTGATAACATAGGAAAGTTAAGAGGGGTAAAAGTAAGAGCAGGGGCACTCGGCCTAGGAGAACTTATGGGATCATTCAGGTCCAGAGATTGAGTGAGGGCACGGGATGAGGAGGCCATGGATTAGAGGTGAGAGGTGTAAAAGAAATGAGTTGCAGAGAAACAGCAGAGAATAGACTGAGTTTTGGCCTTCTCCGTTCAGTCTCTCTTTTTGTCTCTCGATGAGGAAGAAGAAACAGAAGAGAGTGATGAAGAAGAGATAGAAGAGAATGGTGGTGAAAAAGAAGGAAGAGTGTGTGATTAAGAAGACGGCTGAGGAGAAGAAAACAAAGAGGGAGAAAGAGCCGAGGCAAGCTTACAAATCAAGGTCTGCTTTTGTCAGCCATTGACGCAAAAGCAAGGCCGCGTGTCAAACACGGTTATCGAAAGAAGAGAGAGATGCGAGAGAGTTGTATGTGTATGCATATATGTATATATATTATATAGCTATGTATCATATATATTTGTTTGAACATTTGGTCACAAGAGTGGCTTAGGTTCAGTTGTGTGGCTCAGTGGTTAAGAAGTGAGAGGCTGAGAAGGTCAGAGGTTCGATCCCCATCGCCATTAAGTGTTTCTTTTGTTTTTGTTTTGGTTTTATGTATATATATGTCTCGTATACTTATATATATATATATATTTGTTTGAATTTTTTTGTCATAAGAATGGCTTGGGTTCAGTGGTTTGGCCCGGTGGTTGAGGATTCGGAGAGCCTAAGCCCGAGGTCAGAGGGTCGAACCCCCATAGCAACGAGTGTTTTTCTTGTTTTGTTTTGGTTTTATGTATATATCTCTTGTATTAATATATATATTTGTTTGCATATCTTCTCACAAGAGTGGTTTGGTTCGGTGGTTTGGCTCAGTGGTTGAGGGACCAAGAGACTAAGCCTGAGGTCAAGGGTTCGAAACCCCGTATCCCGCGTCCATGCATTTTGTGTTTTTTGTTTCTTTTTTGCGCGGTTTGCGTACGTGCACTGACGTCAACAAACGGAATGTGCCTTCTCAATAATGGCATCTTCTCGCTAACGGCCGCAAGCGGAATATTCCCCTCCTATATATGTCTGTGTATATATCCGTATATATCCGTATATGTATATGCATACCGTATGTACATATCTATGTGTAGTTTGTCTGTGTATGTATATGTATACCGTATGTACATATCTGTGTGTATTTCGTCTGTATAAAAGTATATATATACCGTATGTACATATCAGTCTCCATTTATGAATATGTGTATACCGTATGTAAATATCTGTGTGTATTTATATATATATATATATGTGTGTGTGTGTGTGTGTGTGTCTCTCCATATATGGTTTAGCTTGCATGTGTGTGCATGTATACGTATTTGTATGTATATGGTATATGTATACGATATTTGGTTCGAATTCTGTGAATCTATCACACAATAATCTCACTTCAAGCATCTACTGCACAATTTCAAATCAATCGCGCTATCTTGCGCACTCCAATTCAATTGCGCTATTTTACGCATCGCACTATCTTGTGCAGTTCAATTCAATCGCGCTATCTTGCGCATCACACTATCTTGTGCACTCTCAGGGGTCTAGGAGAACCTAAATCCTCTAGATGTGCAATTTCTTTGGTGTTTGTCGTGCCCGAATGACTTCAGGTGATCTGGTATAGCTACCTGCCTGTGTTTGCAATGAGTTCCTAGGGGACCAATTGCGACGGTGGAAACTAGAGTTCGAATGGCGATGTCTAGAACGCAAAGGTTTGGAATTTCCGAGACTAAAGTCTGGTTTAAATACCCAGGCGTGTATCCCCGTCTTGAAATTTGTATGGCAGCCCCATAGGTTGAAGTAGCATGTATGCGCCTCAATCTTGGATACTGAACCAACCTAGCCTGTCACCTTGTTGGAGAATAGGGAAAGCTGTGAATATGATCAAAAAGAAAAGCGTCATCCATGGCTTCTACATGTACGGTTACCTTAAGGGCCTTTGAACTGTGATTTAAAGGTAAGAGTTCGAAGAACACAAAGAACACAATAAACCTTGATTGTGTTTGTAATGAGTTCCTAGGAGACCAACAGCGACGGTGGAAACTAGAGTTCGAATGGCAATGTCTAAAATGCAAAAGTTTGGAATTTCCGAGACTGAAGTCTGGTTTAAATATCCAGTGGTGTATCCCCGGCTTGAAATCTATATAGCAGCCCCATAGGTTGAGGTAGCATGTATGCACCTCAATTCTAGACACTGAACCAACCTATTCTGTCACCCCGTTGGAGAATAGGAAAAGTTGTGAATATGATCAGGAAGAAAAGCGGCATTTGTGGCTTTTACATGTAGAGATTACCCTTTGTCAGCAAGAAATCAATCTACCATTCTTCCACTCACGTGAGACGCGTTTGGACTTCGAATTTACCTTTGCTCCTTTCACGTGAAACGTGTTAGGATATGACGTTCTCCCAGTTAAAACCTTCCCCCTCTCCATATGAGATACGGTTAGGTACGCCTGTTGGTTATACCATCTTTCCTCCATTCGCGTAAAGCGCGTTGGGATTGCAAGTTCACCCGGTTAAAACCTTTCATCTCTCTGTATGAAATACGTTAAGATACGCTTGTTGGTTACACCATTGTTATGCTCCTGGGTTAAACCTTTCCCTCTCTTTGTATGAAATATGTTGAGATATGCCTGTTGGTTACACCATTGTTTTCCTCCCCAGTTAAAACATTCCCTCTCTCCGTATGAAATACGTTGAAAAACACCTATTAGTTACACCATCGTTTTTCTTCTTAGTTAAAACATTCCCTCTCTCCGAATGAAATACGTTGAGATACGCCTGTTGGTTACACCATTGTTATTCTCCCCGATTAAAACCTTCTCTCTCAACGTATTACGTTGAGATACACCTGTTGGTTACACCATTGTTATTCTCCTTGGTTAAAGCCTTCCCTCTCTCTGTATGAAATACGTTGAGATACGCCTGTTGGTTATACCATCTTTCCTCCTTTCGCGTGAAATGCGCTGGGATTGCAAGTTCACCCGGTTAAAACCTTCCATCTCTTCGTATGAAAGACATTGAGATACAGTTGTTGGTTACACCATTGTTATTCTCCTCGGTTAAAACCTTCCCCCTCTCCGTATGAAATACGTTGAGATACGTCTGTTGGTTACACCATTGTTATTCTCCTAGGTTAAAACCTTCCCTCTCTTCGTATGAAATACGTTAAGATACACCTATTGGTTACACCATTGTTTTCCTCTCTAGTTAAAACCTTTCCTCTCTCTATATGAAATACGTTGAGATACACCTGTTGATTACACCATCATTTTTCTTCTTAGTTAAAACATTTCCTCTCTCCGAATGAAATACGTTGAGATACGCCTATTGGTTACACCATTGTTATTCTCCGCGGTTAAAACATTCCCTCTCTCCGTATGAAATACGTTGAGATACGCCTGTTGGTTATAACATTTTTATTCTCCGCAGTTAAAACCTTCCCTCTCTCCGTATGAAATACGTTGAGATACACTTGTTGGTTACACCATTGTTATTCTCCTTGGTTAAAGCCTTCCCACTCTCCGTATGAAATACGTTGAGATACGCCTGTTGGTTATACCATTTTTCCTCCTTTCGCGTGAAATGCGTTGGGATTGCAAGTTCACCTGGTTAAAACCTTTCCTCTCTCTATATGACATATGTTGAGATACGCCTATTGGTTACACCATTGTTATTCTCCATGATTAAAACCTTCCCTCTCTCTGTGTGAAATGCGTCGACATACGCCTGTTGGTTATACTTGGTTAAAACCTTCCCCCTTTCCGTATGAGATACGGTTAAGTATGCATGTTGGTTACTCCACTTTTGCTCCTTTCACGTGAAACGCGTTAGGATTGCAAGTTTACTCAGTTAACACCTTTCCCCTCTCCGTATGAGATATGGCTAGGAACATCTGTTGGTTACACTGCTATTCCTCCTCTCGCGTGAGACGGATTTGGATCTCAAATTCACTTTCCTCCACTTGCGTGAGACGCGTTTGGATCTCAAGTTCACTGTCCTCTACTTGCGTAAGACACGTTTGGATCTCAAGTTCACTTTCCTCCACCCACGTGACATGCATTTGGATCTCAAGTTCACTATTCCTCTACTCGCATGAAACGCTTTTGGATCTCAAGTGCACATTTGTATGCAATGCACGTCCTTCTTTCATTTGTGCAGTATGTACATTTGTATGCAATGCACTATTCCCCCCATCGCGTGTGACGCATTAGGTTTGCAAATTGGTTAAAAACAATAGGTGAGCCTGTCTGATTACACCACCTCTCCTCCTCTCGTGTGTGACGCGTTAGGATTGCAAATTGGTTAAAAAGAATAGGTAAGCCTGTCTATTTACACCGCCCCTCCTCCTCTTACGTGTGACGCATTAGGATTGCAAATCGGTTAAAAACAACAAGTGAGCCTACCTGTTTACACCATCCCTCCTCCTCTCGTGTGAGACGCGTTAGGTTGTTGATTTACTCGGTTAAAAACATCAGGTGCACCTGTTTGTTTACACCGCCTTCCCCCTCTCGCGTGCAACGCGTTACGCTCTTGAGTCCTCAGTTATAAATGTCGGGGGCGTCCGGTGTTCACACCAACCTTTCCTCCTGTCGCGTGAGACGCGTTGTCCTCGATTTTAGAAACTTCAGGTGCGCCTGTTGTTCACACCATCTTTCCTCCTTTCACGTGAGATGCGATAGGTTGTTGATTTACGTGGTTAAAAACATCAGGTGTGATTGGTGTTCACACCATCTTTCCTCATTTCGCGTGAGATGCATTCGGTTGTTGATTTTTCTTGGTTGAGGTCTTCCCTCTTTTTTCATATGCAACGCGAGGAGATGTTTCTGATTGGTTACACCATCTCGTTATTCGCTTACTTCTTTCCGTGTGAGACATGGCTTGCTTTTTGTTTTGATTCACATTGCTCATTGCATGATCATGAATTTTCAAACAATCAGCTTCGTCAAGCGTGTAAGTCCAACTTTCAAACTGCATTTTAAGCATGTCACTTGCATTCTGTCCTTGAACTACGCTGGTTTGATTCCTTACAAAGGGATACATAGGCAACCTTTTAGTTCAACCACTTGCATCTGCATCTTGTTTGTTTGTCTAAGTCTTACGACCTTGTCAAAACAGTCGTCTTTGGGCTTTGACATTCACTCACGTCATGAAATGTCTTCGAGCTCTATCAAAGAGAGGCAACTGTAGACACCCCATTTTGACCAGCCCTAAGACTTGGACATTTTCTTTTAAACACCCCATGACGAAAATTAGAATATGCCATTTTATGAATTTCTCAGTAAAAAAATCAGATTAAAGCTTTAATCCCAAACCTCACCCATTTTGGACAAATTATTAATTTGTAATATTTTATAATTTTATGTGTGTATACATATTTTGAGGTGATGATATATAAATTGATACATTTTAACCATTTAATAAATAGAAAACAGTACAAAACGAAAAAAATAGAAAATAATAATAAAATTAAAAAAAAAAAAACTAGAGGAGAGTCAGCAGAATGATGGAGGTGAGCATATCAAAATTTTGGTCTTTGACCAATATCTGTCTGCCATTAAAATATTAACGGTTCAATTCTATTACCAGATTACCATGCCGTAGCCAAAAATTACAAGCAAGATCATTTACCAACGGAAAATGCTAGAGGTCTCAAATTTTTTACTAAATAAATGATCAAATGTTTCACATGGGTGTGGGGCTCACAAAATTACAGACCCCACACCTATGTGAAATATTTGGTCATTTGTTTAGTAGAAAATTTAGTGTCCCTAACATTACTCTATTTGTAGGGACAGAAAAGAGAGACGGAGAGATGGTTTTTCCAAGTGGGTGTGTGTGAGTGTGTGGAGGAGGAGCTCATATATTGGAGTTTTTCAAAACAAAAGCAAAAAAAAAACAAGCGAGGGGGGGGGGAAGACAAGTTCAGCAAGGCTCTCTCCCTACAAGATACTCCTCAGTTTCTCTCTCTACATCTCACTCTCACTCCTATCCCGCCATTATTGCCCGATCAAACCACGCATTCGAACGGGGCTCCCTCACTCTCTCTCAGCTAAAACGGTCCGAATCTCAGTGAATCCTCGTATCGATCCAGAGACAATCGAAGAAGCTCTCGGCTTCGTTGTCTGACAATGGAACTGCTCCGAAGTCGTTTGATTACAATGTCATCATCATCGGAGCTGGAGTCGGAGGCCACGGAGCTGCTTCGCATGCTGTGAAGAAGGGTCTCAAAATGGCTATCATCGAGGAAGATGTCATAGGGGGAACATATGTAAACAGAGGTTGTGTTCCATCTAAAGCTCTTCTTGCTGTAAGTGGTCGGATGTGTGAACTTCAAAATAATCATCACTTAAAGGCTTTGGGGTTGCAGGTTTTAGCAGCTGGTTATGACAAACAAGGAGAAGCATCCAAACAATAGATCCATTGTTTCTGTTGATAAGGTTGGTGGTGACAAGGGCTGAGAATATTGAGAGAGAGAAAGAGTGGGGGAGGGAGTTCCTGCCGCCAAAGAGCTCTCTGTTTGGAGATGGAGAGCAAGACCGAAGCTGCTGCAGCGCACGGTAGCTCCGCCGCTGAAGACGAAGCGAAGCTTCTCAGCAACACCGTCCCTACATTACCGCTGCTCGCTGTGAAGGACTTGTTGTCAATCGGGGTATGCATCCGGTGCATCTTTCGATGTTTTTGGTGTTTCGGAGTGTATTTATTCTTACACCTCGCTCTCGACATCGGTCCTGCATGCGGCTGTTAAAAAAATAGGTTTGGAGGGAGATATGGTGAATAACGACCATGAAGCTTCAAGGATTGTTGAGAGCGTGGGGCACGGAGTATCTGAATTTAGGAGAGGGACCATGTGCTTAAGTTATTTACTGGAGAATGCATGAGCTGCAAACATTGTACCTCAGGTAAAAGCAACATTTGCCAAGTACTGGGATTGAAAAGGTGGGGTGTAATGCAAAGTGATCAAGGGACAAGCTTCTCAGTAGAAGGGAGGCCCATTTATCATTATTGTGCGGTTTCAAGTTTTAGTGAGTATACAGTTGTGCACTCTGGATGTGCCGTCAAAGTCAGCTCAGTTGCACCTCTAGAGAAAATATGTCTTTTTAGTTGTGGAGTGGCAGCAAGTCTGGGTGCAGCTTGGAAGGTTACTGATATAGATGGAGGCTCACCAGTGGTCATTTTTCGGTCTTGGAAGGTTACTGATATAGATGGAGGCTCACCAATCTTAGGGAAGCATCTCGAATAGTTGGCATGGATACTAATCCTGAAAAGAGTGAAAAGACAAAGGTTTTTGGAATAACAGATTTCATCAATCCACATGACTATGATGAACCAATTCAATAGGTGGGGCCTCCATTGAAGATGAGTACATGGTTGAGGTGTGCAGGCCAGCTGGATTGAAGACAAATGGTTATTTGCTAGTTGATGAATGGCTAGGGGGTTTTAAAACTTTTATTTTTATTTTTTTGTAATATTTATTCATCTCTCTTGGATTGATAATATTTAAAGTAATGTAATAATTTTCTATCCCGCTTCTTTCTACCCCATTCGTTAATCGTTTTTCCTAACTATACATATGTATATGTCTGACATGCCATGCATATCCATACTTTGCATCCATGTTTTATGTATCTTGATCCGGCTAAATTTGTATCTTTGTGTTTTAATAGATTATTATATGATTTTGTGCGCTACCTCATATTCTTGAGATGATCCACATGCCATATTTTAGAAGCCGGATCTTTAGAAGCATTCTTGTGTATTTATTACATTAGAATTTTGTATATAGGATCATGTATATTTTACTAACTTTATTTTGTAGCTGTTCGCGGGACGTCGGTAAATATGTGAGTTATTATGTTTTAGCATCCCGCTTGTACATAATTTTCTTATTATGTTTAGCATCTTACCATTAGGCTAAGTGTTTAACTGATAAACTGCTTGAATGCCTGTGAATGAAGGCTTATTGCTTGAATTAGAATGATTCAATGAATGTACGTTTAAGCCCACTTTGTAGTGGCAAATTCACAAACCTTAAGCCCACTTGAGGTGGCAAATTCAAACCATTTGCAAAACAAACATGAAATTGAAATTGTTCCAATTTGAGCAAACTAGTCCATACTTATATGCTTCACATAGTAATTTTTAGGATTAAATAATCAGAACATGAACATATAAAGAAAATAAAATTCATATCATAGTTTAGTAGAGACCGATCTTTTGATCGAGTGAGCGGGGGTGCTCAATTAATGACCTTCCTCCTTCATACCTAAGGTTCCGAGCCAAGCATTCTTGGTTATGACGAACAGTGGCCTGGGCACGAGTCACGGGTTTCCTAATTTTCCTAAAATAAATATTAGGTGGTGACTCCGAGATCTGATGACGCAATCTATTTTTGACAAAATTGCAATAAAATGGATTTTCAATAAAAGTTGCCAAATCTGGACTCTCTTCTATGTTTCACATTGCATTCATGAGACTAGATCAAAGAAATCGAGGGTCCGAACTGTTTAACGCGCACGGGTACCCCCCGGGTATGTTACAGTTTCTTAAGATCTTCTGATTTCTTATGATCTTCATTGGTTATGACCCAAAGGACTCTTTGGTAATCTCACATTGGCTTTAACCCCTAAAGTAAAGCCAACCATGTACATATAGTGAGCTATAGTACCTTTCAAAATTAGGACAAGATGTTCTCCCATTTCTAGGATGTATGACACCGCTTATTTGAATAGTGAACCCTAGATCATTTCAAAAGCTAGGACAGGATAACCCTGCCCTCCATAATGGTGTTTGTTCTCTTTCCTACTATGTGTTATGTGCAATGTATTGGATCTATACAGGGGTTCTCAGATTCGAATGAATGGTTCAGGCATTTCAGTTTGTGAGGTTCAGTGTGTTTTTAGTGAGGGCATAATTGGAAGTTCTGTTTTGTTTCTGTAATTAGGGGAGTAACCACATGTTGATTGCACGGTCTTTATTTTGAATATTGTGGATGGCCCACACTTTGACTGGCAATTTGAGAAAGGTTTTATTCTGAGTGCTGAATTGAGTATTGAGTCTAAGTTTGATTCCACCAAGGTTGTAGAGTTGGGATCATGCTCGAGTCATTCTAGTGAGTCAGAGTATGTTGATTTCAAGAGTGCTCACCTAGACGTTTCCTGTCTAGGTATTCTTTATCATTTTCTTTTGAGTCTGTTGTCATCACTGGTCATCGCTGAGTCGTAGTTTCTTTTCAATAAAAGTGCCATAGAGTCTGCCTACTTATCTGTGCCTTTAACTCATCGCATTGACCAAATTTTTCAAAACTCTGATAAAAACGAAGAGGAAGAAATTCCTCGGGATTTGTAAATTTTGATCAACTGAGAGGAAGAGAGATGTGCTAAGCCCTTGACGAATGAGATCATTTTTGTTAATGTGGGTACTGAGAAAGATCCTGGCTTGGTCCAAATGGTTCTATTTTGTCTTCATAAGAACACGAGCGATTAGTCACTTTGTGGAAAGATTTCAAAAAATATTTTTCCATGATCCTAGGAAGACATGCCTGGAATTGATCTTGAGGTTATACAGCATAGGATCCCTCTTGACTTAACTTGAGACCTGACCTCCTTAGTTTTCAAACTGTGATTCAAAATATTCAATGATCAATCAAACTGTGAGGCTTGCATAGCCGAAATAGAGGCAACCCTTGAACTAGAGGCAATACGGTAGCACCCTTGAGAGGCTCACTAGGCTGAAAACCCGGAAGGGCGACCCAGGCAAAAGTTAAAGCAGAAAAATCAAAAAAAAAATTATATATATATATGTGCGGGGAGCAAATATTCAGGCAAGCCCGCACTCCTTTCTTCCAAGCTCCTGTCTGTCCGATCGACCTGCGAGCACAACGGCGGTGAGCTACCCGGCGGTGTGTGGCCGGAAAACCCCTCCGACATTCAAGTTAGACACACACACAGGGATAGAGAGTGAAAGAGGACTGAGTTGAGTGTAAGTATTTTTCTTACCAAATGTTCATCTGTCCAACATGGGGGGTACAGACTTGCTTATATACCTTCTGTGCCCCAAATCTACTTCCAGTGATCTCTCGACACATGGTTCTGCTATCCCATCTGTCAGCACAAATCTTGCTAAACATCACCTAACCCGTCTACCAGCCCACTCTACTGGGAGCTCGGCAGCTGGGCTGAATCTTCTCGGATGTCGACGACCGTACTGTGTTCCATGCCCAATTGCTCCAAGAACTGAGATCCTTTCCAGCCATGCTTGGCAGCATTCCGGCGGAGCCAACCTTCAGACTGGTCATACCGGTCAACCAAAGGCCATCCAGCCGGGCTTCCGGCACAAACTTCTCGACCGGGCTAACGGTGCGCGCCATTGACCGTGCAACGCGTTTACGCGGTTATCACCCGCGCAGATCCAAGTGGCTCGGTCCATCTCCGAGCAGCCCCGAATCCGGGCAAATCCAAAGTTATCGCGGCCCAACGCACCATTGGGCCTCCAATTTGCTCGGCCTCTAACTCAGCCCATAACCGGCTCATAATTCTCCCTCTCAATTGCCCCTTAATTTCGTCCGCACAAGCGTGACCGGGATTACCAAATCTGACCGGAGTAACACTTCCTCGGTCCTCGGTTTGCAATATGGTGACCAGGCTACTTGACATGCCTGTCTTCAAAACTTGCCCGGTCGATACCTCGATTCACCATCCTGTCTCTTCAGTACTGACGCCACCGTCAATAGGGACGCGTGTCGTGGGTTGATTGGCCTCAAGCAGTCAAACATCACGTCCGTTCAGATTCAAATTTTTGGCGGTCATATTCATCCCTATAAACATATTGAACCTTCTTTCATTTCAATCTTACCGACTCTCTCTCCGCCTTGCCGATCCAGAGCTTCTGCCTACGTTTGCTTGCCATTGCTGAGTTCGTCTTCGAAGAAGAAGACTTTGCCCTCTCCTGGTAAGCTCTCCGAACCCTTGTTATTACTGGTTTCGTTTCATATTTTTCTTCTTTATAGCACCAAATCCGTAGGTTGAGGGCCTCCCCTAACCAAAACCTTCAATACCCCTTAGTTTCTTCACTGTTCTTCAATTTCCCTGATAAACAATGAAGATTTGGGGCGGACCGGGCTCCAGATCTTCATTCGATCCAAAAAATCACTCAGACCGAGCAAATCCATAGTTTGTTCCAACCTTAGGAGAAACCGGGGTAACAAGAAGGACTTGGCCGCTCGATCGGGCTAATCTCTGGTTCGCTCGGGCGACCGAGCTCCTTGGCAAACATTTACGACCGAGGTGGTTTAGCACAATCCACGACCGAGCTCAATTCTAGCTCGCTTCGCGCCACCGCGCTCCCACTTACAATTACCCTCCGTTTTCCTGCAGAGTCCAAGGGGACCAAAGACCAATCCTGAGGCTCTTAAGGACCGAACAGCCATTAATTCCCAGCCTGTGCCAAACCACCTCAGTTGAGCTAGAATAATCAGTCAAACATGGGGAAATTTCGTTTCCTTGTGGACACACCTGCTGCCTTGGCTGCCTTCAGGGAAGAATACGGTATCCCGGCAGACGTCCACATAGAGCTCGCCGAGATGAAAACAACCCCTTAGGGCAGGCTTGACTAATGCCCCTTCACTGTGCTGTCATTAATTGAAGGAGGCCTCTGTTTCCCGGTCAACCCTCTGATGACCGAATTTCTGCGCCGCACCGGGCTAGCACCCACCCAGGTTTCGACCAACACCTACCAAATAATCAATGGCGTGCACGAGCTAAACAACCAGCTAGGAACAAACTTAGGTTTAGCCGAGATACTACGACAATACACCCTTGGGCACACCGGCGACAGCCTGGCCTATTATTTAAAAATAAGACCGGGTAAAGAGAAGATAGTAACCAGCACCCCGGACAAGGACTTACATGATGATGACTTCTTCTGGGTGTCTGGCAATTATGAAACAGCCGACGTACCAGGCTGGTTAATCAGCAAGAACTTTGGTTCCATATGTAAGCCGCGCTAATTTGCTCGGTTAAGTCCCTGCCTTCAACATTCTGTACTTATTATTTTTCCTGTTTCTTTTGCAGCAATTCAAGCCTTGCAATCCAACTACCAATATCCCAACGTTGAGGCCATCCGAACCGTGCTCCGTTACAGCCACCAAGATTGTAACGAGTTGCTCGGCTACACTCCAACTTACAGATACTCAACTCCACGCCGTAGCAAAGTTATAGACTTTCTCTGTGCTCCAACACCTCCTACGGACCCAACTCTACCGGACATGCCACTAATCCGGCTGACCGAAGAACAAGAGATGGAAAAACGAAGCCGCATCAAGAACCTCCTAACAGCCACCTCAGCCGAGATACCGAGCATCACCACACACTCTCAAGCTACCGGACAATCTAGCGGCCCCGTGGTCGCCTTGGTGTCTCCAGGTGCCGAGCAACCAAGACAAGAAGCTCGCTGGGCTGGCAAAAGGCCTCGCGCAGACCCATCCGCCGAGCTGGTTGCCGAGCTAACGACCGAGCAACCCACCGTCACTGTCGACCCAACACCTCCATGGCGACCGCAGTTGAAACACCGGGGAAAGGACATTCCGGCTACCGCTTCCATCAAGGGCGACAAAGAGCACCTGCTCGCCTTTGACCTTTCCAAAGCCCTTCTCCTACCGAGCGACGTGGTCGGCAACGACCACGTTCCTGACACCCGGTTGGTGAAATCTTCTGTTAAGTCCATGGCCAGGGTAAGTCTCAATCTTTCACTAAAATTTTTACCAAGTGTTTGCACGGTTTCTTCTCTAATCAGACTTTCTTCTTACAGGCCATCCAGAAGCAACACTTGGTCATGGAGCGAATCCATCGACTGCGGCAGAAGGCAAATGACACTGCCGGCCAAGTCCAGAGTCTGCAGACCGAGCTCGACCGAGCAAAGTCCTCACTTCAAATTGCCAATGCTGACAACAACAGGTTGCTCGGCCAACTTGAGGAGGCCGAGAAGAAAAGAGATGAGCTCCAGACTGAGCTGGACGCACTCAAGGCATCAAGGGAGAAGGAGTGCAAAAATGCCAACAACGCCGGCTTCAAAGAAGCCGAGGACAACTACAAGAAGCAGGTCTTCGCAACTCAAGACATTTACTTCAAAGCGGGCTGGAAGTCAGTCTGCGAACATCTCGGTCAAGGTCCTGACACCGATGTATTTACCGCTCCCCCGGCTGCCTTTCTACCGAACTACCTGGTGCCCTATGCCAACGATGTCTTTGGCGCGTTGCAAGCTGAGGCTGAGGAAGAGCTCGCCAAAGAAACCGAGGCCAATACCAAGGAGGGAAGCAACCAAGAGCAGCCCGGAGAAACTGAGACCGAGGTCCAAGAGCGAACAACGGTCGACCGGAAGCAGCTGATGACGAATTCTCCAATCTTTTCCCCCTTGTGTAATTTTCTCTCATTTTTTGCTTTGCACATGTAACCAGGCTCTCTGCTTCTCCTTTTGTACTTTTCTGTTTAATTAATGAAAAAGATCTAGTTTTACCAAGTGTTTGCACGGTCCTAGAGCTGAGTAACTTCAACCGAACATAATGTGTTGGCAAGACAAAATTCATTAATTAACTCATATAACCGAAATAAATCATCTCAGTTGTACACCCAGAGTCGAGCAAAACTTCAAGCCTTTCAACCGGAGTGAACATCTCAGCTGAGAATACCTAAGTTGAACAAAACATCAACTCTTTTAATCGGAGTGAACATCTCGGTTGAGAGTACCTAAGTTGAACAAAACATCAACTTTGCAGCCGGACTAATCATCTCGGTTGAGAGTACCTAAGTTGAACAAAACATCAACTCTTTCAACCGGAGTGAACATCTCGGTTGAGAATACCTAAGTTGAACAAAACATCAACCCTTTCAACCGGAGTGAACATCTCGGTTGAGAGTACCTAAGTTGAACAAAACATCAACCCTTTCAACCGGAGTGAATATCTCGGTTGAAAGTACCTAAGTTGAACAAAACATCAACTCTTTCAACCGGAGTGAACGTCTTGGTTGAGAATACCTAAGTTGAACAAAACATCAACTCTTTCAATCGGAGTGAACATCTCGGTTGAGAATACCTAAGTTGAACAAAACATCAACTTATTCAACCAGAGTGAACATCTCGGTTGAGAGTACCTAAGTTGAACAAAACATAAACTCTTTCAACCAGAGTGAACGTCTCGGTTGAGAATACCTAAGTTGAACAAAACATCAACTCATTCAACCGGAGTGAACATCTCGATTGAGAATACCTAAGTTGAACAAAACATCAACTCATTCAACCGGAGTGAACATCTCGGTTGAGAGTACCTAAGTTGGACAAAACATCAACTCTTTCAACCGGAGTGAACATCTCGGCTGAGAATACCTAAGTTGAACAAAACATCAACTCTTTCAACTGAAGTGAACATCTCGGTTGAGAATACGCAAAACTCAAAGCAACAAAAATGGCAAGGCAAAGATGAGTCACTTCTATATATTGACAAAAATGAATATTACATGAAGTGTACGGCAAAAAATTTCTTTGCACAAAAAAGAAAAAGAGCAAAAGCTAGAAATAATACAACTTGAGGTTGGCTGCATTCCATGGCCGGGGTATTCCTCTACCATCCAAGTCTTCCAAGTGATATTCCCCCTTACTTGCCAGACCGGTTATCTTGTAGGGTCCTTCCCAATTTGCCCCTAGTTTGCCTTCGCCTGGCACCAGGGTATTGCCCGTGACCTTTCGCAAGACCCAATCACCCACTTTGAACGGTCTGGGGTGCACAGTTTTGTTGTATTTGCTTGAGAGCTCTTGTTGGTAGGCAGCCATATAGACGAGAGCCTTTTCCCGATGCTCTTCCACTAGATCTAGTTCAAGGGCAATGGCTTCAGCGTTCAGCTCGGGTTCAAAACTTTCCAGTCTGAGGGTGGGCATGCCGACTTCCAAAGGTATGACTGCCTCCATGCCATAAGCCAGAGCAAATGGGGTTTCCCCGGTAGACCGCCGCGGGGTTATTCGGTATGCCCAAAGGACGCTGGGGAGTTCCTCAGCCCACTTTCCCTTGGCCTTTTCCAGCCGTTTCTTCAACCCATCAAGTATGATCTTGTTTGACGCCTCGGCTTGGCCATTGGACTGTGGGTAAGCCGGAGTTGAGTTGTAGAATTCAATCTTTAGATCTTCACAAAACCCTCTGAATAGGCGACCGTCAAACTGGGTGCCGTTATTAGATATCAGAATTTTGGGAATGCCAAACCGTGTGACCACGTTCTGCCAAACAAATCGCTTCACGTCTTTCTCCTTGATGGTTGCCAAAGGCTCCGCTTCAACCCATTTGGTAAAGTGGTCGGTGGTCGCGATGAAGAACTTCCGGTTGCCTGGTGCTGTTTGGAGCGGCCCCACTATATCTAGCCCCCACATCGCAAAGGGCCAAGGGTTGGTGAGGAGAAGAAGTTCCCTGGCCGGCTAATGGATCTGGTAGGCAAACTTTTGGCATTTTTCACACTTACGAATATATTTCTGGGCGTCGGCTTGCATGCACGGCCACTAGTAGCCTTGTGAAATAGCACGGTCGGCCAAGGACCTGCCCCCGATATGACTGCCACAGATGCCTTCGTGAATTTCGTAAAGGAAGGCTTCCACGCTGCTCGGGTGCACACACTTCAGGTAGGGACCGGTGAAAGACTTTTTGTATAAAGCGCCTGATGGAGAGAGCCAAAACCGCTCAGACTTCACCCGCACTTTATGCGCTTCCTTCTTGTCAGCTAGAAGGGTCCATTCTCTGAGAAAGAGGATTATAGGGTCCATCCAAGAAGGACCTAGCTCGGCGCAGAGTACTTCTATCTGCCCGGTTTCCTCAATGTTGGGCCTTGGAAGGAATTCAACCAAAAGAGGGTTGGGAGATGTGCTGTCGACCATAGAAGCAAGGCCGACCAACTCATCTGCTCGGCCGTTTTCTTCTCGGCCAATCTATTGGACCCTGATCGCTTGAAATCGCTTGATGTGGTCTCTGACCAGAGCTTGGTACTTCATCATTTTGTCATCCTTTGCCTCGTAAACCCCAGAAACTTGGTTAATCACAAGCTAGGAATCACTATAAACCATTAGCTCGGATGCTTGCATCTGAAGCGCGCTCTTGAGACCGGCCAATAGCGCCTCGTACTCGGCCTCATTGTTGGATGCTGGGAAGCCAAGGGTGATAGAATGTTCGATAGTTAGTTCGTCTGGCGAAATCAACACTATACCCAGCCCGGCACCGTGATGGTTCGAGGCTCCATCAACAAAAAGTTTCCACATTTAGCCGACAAAGAGCTTCCAACACTCTGAGAGGTCTTGGGAAGCTTGAAGGTTGATGGGATCACGGTTGCTCGGCTGTTCGGCTTCCGGTCCTGTGCTGAGCGGTTCCACTTCAGCCCCCCGTGGTGATTCGGCGCCGGACTCAGCAGGTTGATCCATAATGTCTAAGTCTGTAGGCAAATCGCTAGGTTGCAGTATTATGTCGGCCGCAGGCTCTGTGCTAAGCGGTTCCACTTCTTCCCTCCTCGGTGATGTGATGCTGGACAAACCAGGTTGGTCAGTGATATCCAACTCCGTCATCGCATCACCGGGCTGCAGTATCGCATTAACTGAAGGTGCTTCGGCGGGGCGCGCAAGTTCCGTGTCGCCAATGCCACCAAGCTGTGGTATTTCGGTCGGGCTGGCGTTCACCTCTTCGTCTGCCTCGAAAATATCGACCGGGCATACCGAATGAGTTCCAGGTGAGAATTCAGCAACGAAGTCGTAAGGCGACCATGCGAAGACTTCGATATTGGCCATCAAAAACTCAACCATGTCGGTCCTTTCTTGGGCTGTAAGGCTAGAGCCGAGCAAGAAGAACCTGTCCGGATGCTCTGTATCGACGCACTTCCACCAATTCCTCGACAGCTTTGTCCTCGGCCTTGGTGCCCACATCGTCAAGGACTCCCCGGTCTCCCAGTCCCTCAATCATTTGAACGAAGCCTTTAGCAGCTCGGCTCCCATTAACTGTCACGAAGCATTGCTTTGACATGACTTGATCGCCCCAAATCTCCTCGATTGCCCCCATAACCGAGGAGAATCTCATCACCTGGTGATAGGTCGACGCTACGGCTTGCATAGCGTGAAGCCATCCCATTCCAAGGATCAAATTATAAGTGGATGGCACTTACAACACCTAGAACTCCACTTGTTTGACAACAGATCCCGCTTTGACCGGCAGGATAATCTTTCCCAAAGGCCACTCCAGTTGTGAGTTGAAACCAACCAGTAGCGATGTTGCCGGGGCCAAATCCGTATCCCGGAGCTTGAGCTGTTTGAAAGCGTCGTAGTACATGATCTCGACCGAGCTTCCCTGATCGATCAAGATCCGTTTGACATCAAATTCTTTGACGTGGAGTGTAACCACTAGGGCATCGTTGTGCGGTGTCTGAATGCGCTCTAGGTCTCTTGAGAAGAAACTGATCACATCTTTCTCTTCGGTTTTCCCCCTCTTGATCGCAGGCTGAACCGACAAAACTTCCCTCATGTGTTCTGCCTTCTTGATCATACCTCGGAGCTCGCATACACGCGCCGATTCAACTATGCCATGGATAACATTAACAACCCCTTGTGGAGGTACATCTCGGTCGTCCGGTCCCCGCGGGTCAACCGGAGCTTGATTGGCCTTCACGCCCCCATCAATGTACAGATCCAGGTGTCCGGCTGCGACTGGCTCTTCCAAGTGTTGCCTCAAAGGCAAACAGTCCTCTGTCCGATGGCCTCTCTCCCGGTGAAACGTGCAATGGTACCTCGGATTGAATCCCTTCTGTCCGTCGCCCAACTTAGCAGGAAACCGGACATACTCCTCGTCACGGATTTCACTAAGTATGTGATAGATTTGAATCTTAAAGACCGTGGTGATACCTGTCCTGGCCTTCAGCCTTCTGTTTGCATTGGCCACATCATCCCGGGGGTAGTCATCCTAGTCATTCCGACGTCCCCTACCCCGATTTTTGCGGTTTAATCCTCGGTCCGATTCCTCAGTGCAGTCATTGAACGGCTGGACTCTTGTCCAACTGCATGCACTTTGCCAGCCGACCTCTTGTTCGATGCTACCAGGGTTGGCTTCGCGGTAGATGCTGACGCATCATCCTCTTCCCAGATGTGTTCATTGATGCGCTGCATTAACTGGCCCATGGATGTCGGCTGGTGCATGGTAAGCGAGTCCCACAGTCTATGTCCGACCGGGAGACCACGCTTGTATTGTGTGATTGCAAGGTTGACCGGGCAATCCAAAATCTCGTTGAAGGTCTCCCAATATCTGGAGTTGTATGCCTTCAATGTATCGCTCGGTTCCATTTTGACACTTAGTAGGTGGTTAACTTCCTTTGGTGTTTTTGTGTTGGTTTTGAAACGCGTCACGAAGGCCTCGGCCAACTGATGCCACCTTTCTATGCCCCCCTCCGACAACCTCTCGAACCATTTCAAGTCCAGTTCGCCTAAACTTGACAGGAAGATAAGGCACATTAGTGCGTCATTCCGCCTATGCCCAGCCATGACCTGTCGGAAGTGACTCACATGCATGTAAGGATCGGTTTTTTCATCGTAAAGTGTGAATTTAGGCTGGTGGAAGCCTGTCGGAAGCGGTGTTGTTTCTATCTCAAGGGAGAAAGGGGTGCCGCTCAGCCTTGCCAAGTCTGTATCTACAAGGAGTGGCGCTGCTTGGCGGGGTGGAGGCATTCTGACCTCCTTGCTGGCGTGAACCCCATAGGATAGCCGCTGGAACGCCGGCACCATCTGAGCCTCCCGCCAGCGAGCTCGGTCCTTCAAGACTGCACGCAAATCCTCTGAACGAGCGGAATAAGAACACCTCGACGTCGTCGCCGGACGTGAGGGTCGATAGGTGCTGTCTTGCGCGCTGGACTTCTCTTCATGTGGGTCGGAATCTCCAACCTTGTAACTTCTAGTGATAGAAATGGACGCAGTATGTCGCTGACTTTGACTACCTGAACAGCGGGGTTGGGTGCGCTCACTGTGGTCTCCCACTCCAACTACACCCTTCCCTTTAACATGCCGCTTTAGCTCCTCCATCTCCACCGCCATTCTCCGGATGACGGCGTCCTGGTCTCTTAACTTGTGTTCCAGACGTCTGGCATGTGATTCTCTCCGCCGCCGATAACCGTCTGGACTCCATAAATGATCATAGCTTCTTCCGCGCTTATCCTGCGTATCTCTTGAGTGTCCTCCTGGAGAAGTCTCTAGGTCCGCCATGAGGAACGATGGTGGGATGCCCTTCTCTCTGTCTGCCTGACTCCAGGGTAACTCCGTCGACGGCAGACAACGGAATCTCGTCATTGTTTGCCATGGACGATGATTAGATGAGCCTGGAAGACAAGGTTTTGTCTTTCAAAAAGTTCCCACAGACGGCGCCAATTGTGCGGGGAGCAAATATTCAGGCAAGCCCGCACTCCTTTCTTCCAAGCTCCTGTATGTCCGATCGACCTGCGAGCACAACGGCGATGAGCTACCCGGCGGTGTGTGGCCGGAAAACCCCTCCGACGATCAAGTTTGACACACACGCAGGGATAGAGAGTGAAAGAGGACTGAGTTGAGTGTAAGTATTTTTCTTACCAAATGTTCATCTGTCCAGCATGGGGGGCACAGACTTTGCTTATATACCTTCTGTGCCCCAAATCTACTCCTAATGATCTCTCGACACGTGGTTCTGCTATCCCATCTGTCAACACAAATCTTGCTGAACATCACCTAACCCGTCTGCCAGCCCACTCTACTGGGAGCTCGACAGTCGGGCTGAATCTTCTCGGCTGTCGACGGCCGTGCTGTGTTCCATGCCTAATTGCTCGAAGAACTGAGATCCTTTCCAGCCATGCTCGGCAGCATTCCGGCGGAGCCGACCTTCAGACTGGTCGTACCAGTCAACCAAAGGCCATCCAGCCGGGCTTCCGGCACAAGCTTCTCGACCGGGCTAACGGTGCGCGCCATTGAACGAGCAACGCGTTTACGCGGTTATCACCCGCGCAGATCCAAGTGGCTCGGTCCATCTCCGAGCAGCCCCGAATCCGGGCAAATCCAAAGTTATCGCGGCCCAACGCACCATTGGGCCTCCAATTTGCTCGGCCTCTAACTCGGCCCATAACCGGCTCATAATTCTCCCTCTCAATATATATGAAAAAAAAAAAAAAAAGAGCTCGCAAAGTTGAAAACTCGAAAGGGCGGCTTTGGCAAAAGTTAGAGCACAAAATGAGAGTGTTAATACTTGAGTGAACCTTAGCCGGAACTACGTATGGCCTAATTCCTACAAAGTATGAGGCTTGCATAGCCGAAATGGAGGCATCCCTTGAACTAGAGGCAATGATATGATTCAAATTGGAAACAACCCTTAAACTAGGGGCAAGGATGTGATTCAGATTGGAAATAGCCCTTGAACTAGGGGCAACAAGGTCAGATGTGCTTTATATTGGAAGCTGTCCTTGAACTAGGGGCACTAAGGTTGGATGTGATTAAAGATGTAAAACTAAATCGTTTCCCAATGAAGACTGCCCAGAAAGTCAAAACCTAGAACTTGAGAGAAGATGGACAATTGAGTTCCTATCCACTACACTAGGGGCAAATTCAAACCCAATTAGCCTAGTCTGGTGAAATGTAATTTTGATGGCCTAGAGATCTCATACCCAATCAACATGGACAAGTGAAAACGAAAATACCAACCTTGAGGGGCTCATTGGGCTGAAAACCCGGAAGGGCGACCCAGGCAAAAGTTAGAGCAGAAAAACAAAAAAATAGAAAGTAAAAAAAATGAAAAAAAAAGAAAATGAAATGAAAATGAAAAGCTCGCAAGGTTGAAGATCCGAAAGGGCGACTTTGGCAAAAGTTAAAACACAAAAGGAGAGTGTCAATACCTGAGTGAACCTTAGCCAAAACTAAGTATGGTCTGATTCCTATCTTTAGGATACGTAGGTAGGTTCATCTTGAAGTTCGGCCCTAATAATTTTTCAACTCATTCATCTCGTTCATGTTTGATTGGTGTATCTTTAGTCGACTTGGTTGTCCTATCTGCGTTTGTTTGGTTCGTCTTCGTGATGGTCGGTTCAGTTGGTTGGATTCAACTTGACTTTCTTCGGTTTAATTCAGTTCGGTCCAATTTCGCTCGACTTCATTTGGTTCTGATCGGTTCGGATCGGTTATCACCATTGCTACAACAAAACCAATTTAGGATTATCTAGTTCGGGGCTATACATCCCAATGGTTATTCCATGTTGGTTGGGTAGTGGCCATTTGCAAAAATAGGTTTTGATTATTTTGAATGAAGCTGACTAATTTTTCTCAAAAATTATTCTATTTTTGCAAAACTTGGACCATTCTTTGGACTTAAAAAAAGGAAAATTTTTAGTACTCACAGCTTAGCTTACATGATTTCAAAACAGAAAAATGGAATAAGTATGCTAATCTAACTATCATGTTGATCAAAATAATTTTACAAAAAAAAAAAAAATCAAGAGAAAAAAGAGAATCAAGGCAATGAAGTGGGGGCATAGTCAAGTTAGAGATTCTGTCTTCTCCCCCACTCGTGTCAACTATTCACCGCCGGAAGTTACTATTCATCCGGCGGGGTTAGATTCCAATCTTTTGGTCAGCCCACCAATGTCAATTTCAATCCATCATGACAAACTGCAGTATCGTTTAGGCTCAATGGTTGTGTTTCAGAGTCATTTTTTTAAGTTCCTTTCATGCCAGTCAGTGTATATTAGTGTGTTTGGATCGTTTTGCTTCGAATTTCTTTTGTTAAGTCATTCTTTGATTCAAGTCAGTGTGGAATTGATGTCCAATTCAGAGGTCAAAGTTTAATCATTCTCAAAATCAAACAAATTGTTTTCAAGCTCAAAGTGATGTGTCAGTTACACCATTGATGTGCAAACACGAAACTCTTTTTATTGCAGTCAGGGGAGGACATCCCTGATTATAGAGACTCCAAAAAAAAAAAACAAACAAACAAACAAACCCAGCAAATACAAAAATAAATAAATAAAATAAGAAAAAAAAAGAAGAAGAAAAAATAGCAAACCCAGAAAAATAAAAAGAGAAAAAAAGAAACAGAGAGGATCTTCTTGGTTTTCCGATGACGGCCACACGCCGACTTCACTTACGCAGCTCTTCCGCCGAGCTCTTCCTCTTTTTGTTGTCGACCCTTGAAGGCCTTGCCTCAGTGCTTACAGGACCACCAAGAGGGTTGACTCTCTGCTAGCCGTCAAAAGCAAAGTACGAAGGTGCTCCAAATCGGGCCATGATGGTGGCCTTCCGTTTCAGCTCTTTGTTCTTCGCCTTCAGTGCACAAATCTCTACTCGCGCATCCTTGTACATACGCTAGAGCAGAGAGAGTTGGGCGTTTAACTGTTGTACCTCATTTGTCATATTCTGCAGCTGGTAAGACAACTTGGAGACCGCAATCATTGTCTCCATGCAAGATTTCAACGTATAATGGTTGGCTTCAATATCAGATTAAGCGGCCATTATTTGCTCAACTGATAGCATAGAAAAATTAAGAGAGGTAAAAGTAGGAGTAGGGGCACTCGGCCCAAGAGAACTTATGGGATCGTTCAGGTCCAGAAATAGAGTGAGAGGACGGGTTGAGGAGGCCATGGATTAGAGGTGAGAGGTGTAAAAGAAATGAGTTGCAGACAAATAGCAGAGAATAGACTGAGTTATGGCCTCCTCCGTTCAGTCTCTCTTTTCATCTCTCAACAAGGAAGAAGAAACAGAAGAGAGTGATGAAGAAGAAATAGAAGAGAATGGTGAAGAAGAAGATGGAAGAGTGTGTGATTAAGAAGAAGGTTGAAGGCGAGCTTACAAATCGAGGTCTGCTTTTGTCAGCCAGTGACGCAAAAGCAAGGCTGCGTGTCAGACACGGTTATCGAAGGAGGAGAGAGACGCGAGAGAGTTGTATGTGTATACATATATGTATATATATTGTATAGCTATGTATCATATATATTTGTTTGAACATTTGGTCATAAGAGTGGCTTAAGTTCAGTGGCGTGGCTCACTGGTTAAGAAGTGAGAGGCTGAGAAGATCAGAGGTTCGATCCCTATCGCCACTGAGTGTTTCTTTTTATTTTGTTTTTGGTTTTATGCATATATATGCCTTGTATACTTATATATTAATATCTATACTAGTTATATAAATATATATACTTATTATAATATATATATTTGGTTGAATTTTTTTTGGTCAATAGGAGTATATATGGCTTGGGTCAGTGTTTGGTTTTGGCCCCGAGTGGTTTTGAAGGATTCACAAGAGCGTCCCTAAGCCCGAGTCAGAGAGTCGAACCCCCATAAGCAACGAGTGTTTTTTTTTCTCGTGTTTGTTTTGGTTTATCGTATGTTTGTTATGTCTTGCCAAATTATATATATATATATATATTAGAATATAAGTACTTCTGTTTCGCATTATCTTGTCAAAGAGTGGTTTGGTTCGGGTGGTTTTGCTCAGTGGTTAAGGGACCAAGAGACTAAGCCTGAGGTCAAGGGGTTCGAAACCTCATATCCCGTGTCCATGCATTTTGTGTTTTTCCTTTCTTTTTGCACGTTTGTATACGCGCCTAAACGTCAACAAAGGAATATGCCTTCTCCAATAAGGCATCTTCCCGCTAAACAGTCGCAAGCGAATATCCCCACCTGTAATATATACCTATATGTTCATGTATATATCCGTATATTCTGTATATGTTATTATTGTATGTACTACGTATGTAATATCTGTGTGTATTTGTCTGTGTATGTATAATGTATACGCATGTACATATCGTGTGTGTATTTGTCTGTATATAAGTATATGTATACCGTATGTACATATCTGTATACATTTATGAATGTGTATATACCGTATGTAAATATTGTGTGTATTTATATTTTTTTGTTTTTGTGTGTGTGTGTTGTGTGTCTCGTATATGGTTTAGCTTGCATGTGTGTGCCTGTATAGATGTATATGTATGTATGTATATGGTATATGGTATATGGTGAGTTCGATATGTGTTCGAACGTGAATTTATCGCACAATAATTCTCACTTCAAGCATCTACTGCATCAACAATTTCAATCAATCACGCTATCTGCAACATATCGCACTATCTTGTGCACGCAATACACACAGAGCGCTATTTTGAGCATCGCATATCGCTGTGCAGTTCAATTCAATCGCGTCTGGTCATCAATTATCTTCGTTGCTGCACTCCAGGGGTCTAGGAGACCTTAAATCCTCAGAGATCAATTATTTGTGTTTTCTGCCCAACGACTTCAGGTGATTTGGTTAGTCACCACACTTGCAACGTTAGGTATGACATGCCTGTTTGCCAATGAGTTCCTTAGGAGACCAATCCGCTGTGGGAAATAACTAGAGTTCGAATGGCGATGCTTAGAATGCAAAGGTTGAAATTTCCGACCTAAAAGTTGGTTTTAATACCCAGAGGGTGTATCTCCGCTTGAAATCTGTATGGCAAGCCCATAGTGTTGAGGTACTGTATGCGCTCAATCTTGGATACTAAACCAACCTAGTCTTCGATCACGCCGTTGGAGAATAGGGAAAGTTGTGAATATGATCAAAAAAGAAAAGGTCATCGTGGCTTCTACATGTAGAGGTTACCTCTAGGGCCTTTGAACTGTGATTTTAAAGGAAAGAGTTCGAAGAACACAAAGAACACAATAAACTTGGTTGTGTTCTTGCAATGAGTTCCTAGAGAGCCAACTGGACGATGGAATTAGAGTTCGAATTGGGATGTCTAAACAACCAAAGGTTGGAATTTCCGAGACTAAAATCTGTTTAAATAACCAGTGGTGTATCCCCAGCTTGAAATCTGTATGCAGCCCCCATAGGTTGAGGTAGCGTGTATGCGCCTCAATCTAGACAACTAACCAACCTAGTCTGTCACCCCGTTGGAGAATAGGAAAAGTGTGAATATCATCAGAAGAGAGAGCGGCATCTGTGGCTTTTACATGTAAAGATTTACCCTTTGTCAGCAAGAAATCAGTCTACCATTCTTCCACTCACTTAAAACGGTTTGGACTTCGAATTTACCTTTGCTCCTTTCACTTGAAACGTGTTAGGATGTGACATTCCCGCAGTTAAAACCTTCCCTCTCCATATGAGATACTGATGGTACGCCTGTTGGTTATACCATCTTTTCTCTTTCGACGTAAAACATGTTGGATTGCAAGTTCACACCGGTTAAACCTTCCTCTCTCATGAAATACGTTAGATCGCCTGTTGGTTACACATTGTTATTCTCAGCTGGTTTAAAACTTTCCATCTCTTCGTATGAAATACGTTGAGATATGACTGTTGGTTACAGATGTAACATATGTTTCCTCACCAGATTTCAGAGAGTCATTCTGGGGTCTCTCCGTTATCGAAAGCCTGAGGTCAAGGGTTCGAAACCTCGTATCCCGTGTCCATGCATTTTGTGTTTTTTTTCTTTTCTTTTTTGCGTGTTTTGCGTACATGTGCTGACGTCAGCAAATGGAATATGCCTTCTCAGTAATGGCATCTTCCTACTGACAGCCGCAAGCGAAATATTCCCCACATATACATATACCATATATGTCCGCATATAGCTATGCATATACCGTATGTCTTGTTGTATATGTCTATGTGCATATACCATATATCTCTATCATATATGGTATATCTCTGTCTATATACCATATATCTCTGTCATATACCGTATATGTCTGTGTATAGATCCGTATATGTCTATGTATATATCCGTATATATCTGTATATGTATATGTATACCGTATGTGCATATCTGTGTGTAATTTGTCTGTGTATGTATATGTATACTGCATGTAAATATCTGTGTGTATTTCGTCTGTATATGAGTATATGTATACCGTATGTACATATCTGTATACATTTATGAATATGTGTATACCGTATGTAAATATCTGTGTGTATTTATATATATATATATATGTCTCTGTGTGTGTGTGTGTGTCTCCGTATATGGTTTAGCTTGCATGTGTGTGCCTGTATATGTATATGTATTTGTATGTATATGGTATATGTATATGGTATTTGGTTCGAATTCTGTGAATCTATCGCACAATAATCTCACTTCAAGCATCTACTGCACAATTTCAATTCAATCACGCTATCTTGCACATCGCACTATCTTGTGCACGCCAATTCAATCGCGCTATTTTGCGCATCGCACTATCTTGTGCAGTTCAATTCTATCGCGTTATCTTGCGCATCACATTATCTTGTGCACTCCCAGGGGTCTAGGAGACCTTAAATCCTCTAGAGATGCAATTCATTTGGTGTTTGTCATGCCCGAACGACTTCAGGTGATTTGGTATAGTCACCTGCCTGTATTTGCCATGAGTTCTTAGGAGACCAACTGCGATGGTGGAAACTAGAGTTCGAATGGCGATGCCTAGAATGCAAAGGTTTGGAATTTCCGAGACTAAAGTCTGGTTTAAATACCCAGGGGTGTATCCCCGACTTGAAATCTGTATGGCAGCCCTATAAGTTGAGGTGACGTGTATGCGGCTCAATCTTGGATACTAAACCAACCTAGTCTGTTACCCCGTTGGAGAATAGGGAAAGTTGTGAATATGATCAAAAAGAAAAGCGTCATCTGTGGCTTCTACATGTAGAGGTTACCCTAAGGGCCTTTGAACTGTGATTTAAAGGTAAGAGTTCGAAGAACACAAAGAACACAATAAACCTTGGTTGTGTTTGCAATGAGTTCCTAGGAGACCAACTGAGACGGTGGAAATTAGAGTTCGAATGGTGATGTCTAGAACGCAAAGGTTTGGAATTTCCGAGACTAAAATCTGGTTTAAATAACCAGTGGTGTATCCCCGGCTTGAAATCTGTATGACAGCCCCATAGGTTGAGGTAGCGTGTATGCGCCTCAATTCTAGACACTGAACCAACCTAGTCTATCACCCCGTTGGAGAATAGGAAAAGTTGTGAATATCATCAGGAAAGAAAGCGGCATCTGTGGCTTTTACATGTAGAGATTACCCTTTGTCAGCAAGAAATCAGTCTACCATTCTTCCACTCACTTGAAACGTGTTTGGACTTCGAATTTACCTTTGCTCCTTTCACGTGAAACGTGTTAGGATGTGACATTTACCCAGTTAAAACCTTCCCCCTCTCCATATGAGATATGATTAGGTACGCCTGTTGGTTATACCATCTTTTCTCCTTTCGTGTAAAACATGTTGAGATTGCAAGTTCACCCGGTTAAAACCTTCCCTCTCTCCATATGAAATACGTTGAGATACGCCTGTTGGTTACAGCATTGTTATTCTCCTGGGTTAAAACTTTCCATCTCTTCGTATGAAATACGTTGAGATATGACTGTTGGTTACACCATTGTTTTCCTCCCCGATTACAACATTCCCTCTCTCCGTATGAAATACGTTGAGATACACCTGTTGGTTACGCCATCGTTTTTCTTCTTAATTAAAACCTTCCCTTTCTCCGAATGAAATACGTTGAGATACGCCTGTTGGTTACACCATTGTTATTCTCCCCGGTTAAAACCTTCACTTTCTCTGTATGAAATACGTTGAGATACGCATGTTGGCTACACCATTGTTATTCTCCGTGGTTAAAGCCTTCCCTCATTCCGTATGAAATACATTGAGATACGCCTGTTGGTTATACCATCTTTCCTCCTTTCGCGTGAAATGCGTTGGGATTGCAAGTTCACCTGATTAAAACCTTCCTTCTCTCCGTATGAAATACGTTGAGATATGCCTTTTGGTTACACTATTCTCCTTGGTTAAAACCTTCCCTCTCTCTGTATGAAATACGTTGACATACGCTTGTTGATTATACCTGGTTAAAACCTTCCCCCTTTTCGTATAAGATACGGTTAGGTATGCCTGGTGGTTACACCACCTTTGCTTATTTCACGTGAAACGCGTTAGGATTGCAAGTATACTCAGTTAACACCTTCCTCCTTTTCATATGAGATACAGCTAGGAACATCTGTTGGTTACACCAATATTCCTCTACTCGCGTGAGACGCGTTTGGATCTCAAGTTCACTTTCCTCTACTCGCGTGGCACGTGATTGGATCTCAAGTTCACTATTCCTCCACTCGCGTGACACGTGTTTGGATCTCAAGTTCACTATTCCTCCACTCGCATGAGATGGGTTTGGATCTCAAGTTCACTATTCCTCTACTCCCGTGAGACGCGTTTGGATCTCAAGTTCACTTTCTTCCACTCTTATGAAACACATTTGGATCTCAAGTTCACTATTCCTCCACTGTTGTGAAACGCATTTGGATCTCAAGTTCACTATTCCTCCACTCATGTGAAACACGTTTGGATCTCAAATTCACTTTCCTCCACTCACGTGAAATGTGTTTGGATCTCAAGTTCCCTATTCCTCCACTCGCGTGGAACGCGTTTGGATCTCAAGTTCACTTTCCTCCACTCACGTGAGACGCATCTGGGTCTCAAGTTCACTATTCCTCCACTTGCATGAAACGCGTTTGGATCTCAAGTTCACTATTCCTCCACTCGCGTGAGACACGTTTGGATCTCAAGTTCACTTTCCTTCTCTCGCATGAGACGCGTTTGGATCTCGAGTTCACCCCCCTCTTACATTTGTGTGGTATGCACATTTGTATGTGATGCACACCCTTTTGCATTTGTGCGGTATGCACATTTGTATGTGATGCACTCCCTTTTGCATTTGTGCGGTGTGCACATTTGTATGCGATGCACCCTGTTTTGCATTTGTGCGATATGCACATTTGTATGCGATGCACCCCATTCTTGCATTTGTGCGATATGCACGTTTGTATGCGATGCACCCCCTCTTTCATTTGTGCGGTATGCATATTTGTATGCAATGCACCCCTTTTATTCATTTGTGCGGTATGCACATTTGTATGTAATACACCTCATTCTTTCATTTATACGGTATGCATATTTGTATGCAATGCACTATTCCTCATCTCGCATGTGACGCATTAGGATTGCAAATTGGTTAAAAACAGGAGGTGAGCCTGTTTGATTACACCACCCCTCCTCCTTTTGCGTGTGACGCGTTAGGATTGCAAATTGGTTAAAAACAGCATGTGAGCCTGTCAGTTTACACCGCCCCTCCTCCTCTCACGTGTGACGCATTAAGATTGCAAATCGGTTAAAAACAGCAGGTGAGCCTGTCTGTTTACACCATCCCTCATCCTCTCACGTGAGGCGCGTTAGGTTGTTGATTTACTCGGTTAAAAACATCAGGTGCATCTGTTTGTTTACACCATCTTTCCCCCTCTCGCGTGCAACGTGTTAGGATCTTGAGTTCTCAGTTATAAATGTTGGGTGCATCCAGTGTTCACACCAACCTTTCCTTCTCTCACGTGAGACGCGTTGTCCTCGATTTTAGAAACTTTAGGTGCACCTGTTGTTCACACCATCTTTCCTCCTTTTATGTGAGACGTAGTAGGTTGTTGATTTATGCGGTTAAAAAGATCGGGTGTGCCTGGTGTTCACACCATCTTTCCTCCTTTCGCGTGAGATGCGTTCGGTTGTTGATTTCTCTTGGTTGAGGTCTTCCCTCTCCTTTAGTATGCAACGCGAGGAGATGTTTCTGATTGGTTACACTGTCTTGTTATTCGCTTACTTCTTTCTGTGTGAAACATGACTTGCTTTTTGTTTTGATTCACATTGCTCATTGCATGATCATGAATTTTCAAACAATCGGCTTCGCGAAGCATGTAAGTCCAACTCTCAAACTGCATTTTAAACATGTCACTTGCATTCTGCTCCTGAACTATGCTGGTTTGATTCCTTGCAAAGGGATACGTAGGCAACCTTCTGGTTCAACCACTTGCATCTGCATCTTGTTTGTTTGTCCAAGTCTTACGGCCTTGTCAAAAGGGTCGTCTTTGGGCTTTGACATTCACTCACGTCACGAAATGACTTCGAACTCTGTTAAAGAGAGACAACTGTAGACACCCCATTTTGACTAGCCCTAAGACTTGGGTATTTTCTTTTGAACACCCCATGATGAAAATTAGAATATACCATTTTATGAATTTCTCAGCAAAAAAATCAGATTGAACCTTTAATCCCAAACCTCACCCATTTTGGTCAAATTATTAATTTGAAGTATTTTATAATTTTATGTGTGTGTACATATTTTGAGGTGGTGTTAGATAAATTGGTACATTTTAGTCATTTGATCATTAGAAAATAATACAAAAAGAAAAAAATAGAAATAATATTAAAAATAAAAATAAAAAATAATTAAAAAAAAAAAACTGGAGGAGGGTCAGCAGAATGATGGGTTTTTTGGGTGGAGCATAAAGAAAAAAATTGAGAAATGGTCAGCATGGGTTTGGGTTATGATGAGGGGGTGGTGGAGAATATTTTCTTTAAAAAAGAAAGGAGAGAATATTTGTAGGGACAGAAAGGAGAGACAGAGGGATGGTTTTTCCAAGTGAGTGTGTGTGAGTGTGTGGAGGAGGAGCTCATATTGGAGTTTTTCAAACAATCTTGCTACATACCTCTAGCAAGGATCCTTTAGAGTTTTTTTTTTTTAGAGTTTTTTAGAGTGGTGCATTATATGGTTGAGATTTAATGACAAGTCACATTAATTTTTCAGCATTAAATCTCAACCACACAATATACCACTTTAGAAAACTTTAGAAAAAAAACACTCTAGAGGATCCTTGGTCTCTAATGAGAAGTCATTCTGTACAGCTCTAATAAGCTGTCCGACAATAAAAAAAATAAAAAAAATAATGATGTAAAAGACAAAAACAAGAAAAGAAAAAGACAAATTAGAGGCACATTAAAAGTGTTTTTTAGAAGTTCAAATCATTTTTCTTTTTCAAAACAAAAACAAAAAAAAAAAACAGGAGACAGAGAGAGAGAGAATGGGGGAAGACAAGTTCAGCAAGGCTCTCTCTCTACAAGATACTCGTCAGTTTCTCTCTCAACATCTCACTCTCACTCCTCTTCCGCCATTATTGCCCGATCAAACCACGCATTCGAACGGGGCTCCCTCACTCCCTCTCAGCTAAAACGGTCCGAATCTTAGTGAATCATCGTTTCGATCCAGAGACAATCGAAGAAGCTCTCGACTCCGTTGTCTGACAATGGAACTGCTTTGAAGTCGTTTGATTACGATCTCATCATCATCGGAGCTGGAGTCGGAGGCCACGGAGCTGCTTTGCATGCTGTGAAGAAGGGTCTCAAAATAGCTATCATCGAGGAAGATGTCAAAAGGGGAACATGTGTAAACAGAGGTTGTGTTCCATCTAAAGCTCTTCTTGCTGTAAGTGGTGGGATACGTGAACTTCAGAATGATCATCACTTAAAGGCTTTGGGGTTGCAGGTTTCAGCAGCTGGCTATGACAGACACGGAGAAGCATCCAAACGACAGATCCATTGCTTCTGTTGATAAGGCTGGTGGTGACAAGGGTTGAGAATATTGAGAGAGAGTGGGGGGAGGGAGTTCCTGCAGCCAAAGAGCTCTCTATTTGGAGATGAAGAGCAAGTCCGAAGCTGCTGCAGCACACGGTAGCTCCGCCGCCGGAGACAAAGCGAACCTTCTCAGCGACACCGTCCCTACATTACCGCCGCTCGCTGTGAAGGACTTGTTGTCAATCGGGGTATGCATCCGGTGCATCTTTCGATGTTTTTGGTGTTTCTGAGTGTATTTATTCTTACACCTCGCTCTCGACATCGGTCCTGCATGCTGCTGTCAGAAAAATAGGTTTGGAGGGAGATATGGTGAATAACGGCCATGAAGCTTCAGGGATTGTTGAGAGCGTGGGGCAAGGAGTATCTGAATTTTAGGAGATGGACCATGTTCTTAAGTTATTTACTGGAGAATGCATGAGCTGCAGGCATTGTACCTCAGGTAGAGGGCCGGCCCTGCCCTAAGGCAGGTACAGGGCCGGCCCTGCCCTAAGGCAGGTAAGGCTTGGGCCTTAGGCCCCATATTTTGGCCTAAAAATAGGGTTTTCAAATTTAAAAAATTATTATAGGTTCAACTTTTCTTTTTTTTTTTTTTTTTTTTTTGGTTTTAAGATCAATTTAAAGAGCCCCAAATGTTTTATTGGGCCCATGTAAAATTTAGCCCATATTTGTTTATAAATGTGTTTGGCCCATATGTATTAAAATGAAAATATATAAATAAAAAAATAAAAAACAATAGGGCCCCTAAATTTTGGTAAAACATATAAACATATATAACATAGGGCCCCTAAATTTGGCCCCAAAATAGGACCCCTAAATTTGGTAAAATATTATAGGCTCAATGTTTTTTGTACGGGGAGCAAATATTCCGGCGTGCCCGTATTCCTTTCTTCCAAGCTCCGTCGATGTCCGATCACCTGCGAGCCAATAAAGGTGAGCTACCCGGCGGTGTGTGGCCGGAAAAACCCTCCGACAATCAAGTTAGCACACACCTTAGGGACGATAAAGAGAAGGGAGAGAGTGTTTTGAGTGTAAGAAATTCCTTACAGAGTGTTGGTTCTTTTTTTTTTGTATGGGGGGCGCAGACATGCTTATATACCTACTGACCCCCATATCCACTCCCTGTCATCTCCTGACACGTGGCTCTACTATCCCATCTGTCAGCATAAACCATGCCATTCATCACCTGCTCTCAACTGCCTGTCAGCACAGCTGGAGCTCGGCAGCCGAGCTGCCCTACCTCGGTCATACCATGCTTCATACCTCAAGCGCCTAACCGGATAAACATACGGAGGACCGGGCTAAGCGGCATCCCGGCCGAACCTAGCCCGGATACTTACTTTGATCGGCCTTCCTGCCGATCATACGGTCTCCTCGGCTGACCACGCCTTTCCGGGCACCGGCCTTTCAACTTCCTCGGTTGTCCATGCCTTCCTGGGCGCCAGTCTCTCGGCCAATCCGGCTTTGGCCATCCTCGGACCGAGCATCCCGGTCCGACCGAGCACTGCCTTGCCGAGCAGTTTCTGTCCGGTCCGGGGTGACACTCAGCCCGAAGTCTGCCCGGCCCAAGTTCTGGCAGCCCATTTTGGGCAAAAAGTCGACCATTTCGGACCCATGCACCGTTGGGCCCTCAACTTGCTCGGCCGTTACCTCGGCCCAACTTCGGATCACAATTCACCCTCTCAATTGCCCCTTAATTCCGTCCGCGGAAGCGTGACTAGGATTACTCACTTCGACCGAGATAACATTTCTCCGGTCGTCAAGACGCCAAGCCGTCAGCGAGCTAATCTGCTATCCTTCCCCGGTCATGTTCCTCGGCTTACAGCCTTCTCGTCGAAAGTAGCTCGGCTGGCTCTTCGTCTCTTCATCCCGTCGCTTCAATCCTGACGTAGCCATAAATGGGGACACGTGGCGAGCTCCCATTGGTCATCGAGAAGCCAACCCGCCATTCTTGTCAGATTTTGAATTTGGGCGGTCTCTTTCGCCTATACAAACTCGCCCCCCCATCGTTCCATTCCTTCCTACTGCTACCTCCATTTCTGACGATTCTGAAACTCAAGCTCGACTGCCATTCTGCCATTCTTCGTGTTCGAAGGATTAGGTCCTACTCTTCACTGGTAAGTCAATCCATCCTCATTTTGTTGTTATGTTCCTTCATATTACACACATTAGGGTACAAAAACATAGATATTAGGGCATAGGTCGTAGAATCTGTATTAAAACCTTTCTCTGTTCTTGGTGTTCTTCATATTTCTAAAGAACACTGATGAACTGGGGTGAACCGGGCTCTGGGCCTTCTTTTGATCCAAAAAACCAACCAAACCGGGCAAACAACATGTTTGTTTCAACCCCAGCGAAAACCGAGTTAACAAAAGGACTTGGCCGTTCAACCGGGCTAACATCTGGTCCGCTTGGGCGACCGGGCTCCTTAGATAGAATAGACAACCGAGGTGGTTTGGCGCCCTTAATGACCGAGCTAAAATTCAGCACCTTTCGCGCGACCGCGCTAACACTTAACACTTGCCATCCTTTTCCTGCAGAGTCCAAGAGGACCACCGTCATTCCTGAGGCTCTCAGGACCGGGCAACATCCAATACCCAGAGCCAAACCCCTCAGCCGGGATACACTAAGCCGGCCAAAAATGGGGAAATTCCGCTTCCTAGTGGATACTCCGGCTGCGCTGGCTACGTTCAGGGAGGACTACGGCATCCCGGCCGATGTCCACCTGCAGCTCGCAGAAGAGGAGACCACACCTTGGGGTAGGGAGGAGTGCCCCTTCACCGTGCTATCCATCGT
>NW_021028473.1:1071943-1174021 GCF_004153795.1 Camellia sinensis
AAAAGAGAGATGATATGAGCTTTGAATGCATGAAATGGCTACATTGGTAATGAGTTGGTGGAAAATGAGCCATGCATGTAAATAAATTATGAAATTGAGCTTCAATAATGTTGTAATTCTATGTTGTACCAATGTTAGTTATATGATTATGTGAAATTTGGCCGAAATCATGCATTTAGAGCCTTTGAATGTCATGATGAAGCTCAAGAACTCAATCTGGAAAAACCCAGATTTTCGATGTACGCTCGAGCGGGTGAAGTTATGCTCGAGCGGAGAAAATCGAGCTCCCAGCATTTTCTGCAGATGTGGTGTTCGCTCGAGCGGGGAACGTTTTACGCTCGAGCAGGGAGCTGTGTAGGCAGGCAGTCCGCTCGAGCGGCCTAGTTTCACGCTCGAGCTGGAATAGAAGGCAACCAGTACTTTCGCAGACTTAGGGTCCGCTCGAGCGGGTAAGTCCACGCTCGAGCGGGGACCCTATTTTCTGAAATTCTGTTTTTGCATTTTGTGTTCTGTTTTCCGTTCTCTTTCACTTGCAAGCACTCTTAGGCATATATTAAGCATTGTAAATGAGTTAATGAGATAATAATAAAGCCTAAAGAGGAATATGTGAATTAAAGAACGGATTGAACTGTTAATGACCTTTTTGTGTTCATGACGTGTAAGGGTCAAGCTCCAGGGCAAATCCACAAGCCCGATCACTGTGAGTAATATCAATATTTGAAAACTTGTCAATGTCCAATTGTTATTCCCTATAAATATTATGAGTTGTTAATTGGGATTGTGGACCAAAAGTCTGACAAGAATACATGAATGAATGGGCCAAAGGCCGTTTGACATGAAACGAATGGGCCAAAGGCCGCTTGACATGATTGAATGGTCAAAGGCCGTTTGACATGAATGAATGGGCCAAAGGCCGTTTGACACTGAACGAAATGGGCCAAAGGCCGCTTGACATGAATGAATGGTCAAGGCCGTTTGACATGAATGAATGGCCAAGGCCGTTTGACATGAACGAATGGGCCAAAGGCCGTTTGCATGAATGAATGGGAAAGGCGTTTGACATGAATGAATGGGCCAAAGGCCGTTTGACATGAATGAATGGGCCGAAGGCCGTTTGACATGAAATGAATGGGCCAAAGGCCGTTTTGACATGAATGAATGGGCCAAAGGCCGTTTGACATGAATGAATGGGGCCGAAGGCCGTTTGACATGAATGAATGGGCCAAAGGCCGTTTGACATGAATGAATGGGCCGAAGGCCGTTTTGCCATGAATGGAAACCCGGATGGGCCAAAGGCCCAGAATGTTTGGAACTACAGCTACTTGACTTGCATTTCGTATAGTTATATATATTTTGCTGTTAAACAGAAGTATGAATTGGGCCAAAGGCCGTTTGGAGCATGTTGATCTACATATTGTTGATGTAACTGTTATATTTGATATTATTCACTGGGCTATCGCTCACGCTCATTCATGTATTTGTAGGTGAGCCAAGGGAATCCAAACCAGCCCCAAGTGAAGTCTGCTAGGAACAACAGGAGTTTTGGGAGAGTCAGCCTTGTGGCCTCGCGCATGAGACATCCTTGCCCCTTTTACTATGTACCTATGTTTTGTCTTGTTGGCAAGGACCCAAGTGCATGTCTGTACATAGTCTGTTATAGGTGACTCGTTTTGGACGATCCTGTCTGTAATGAATTTGTGTGAAGCTGTACTTTTGACGTGAGTTATTAACGTATCTGAGTATGGGTTTGTTTGATGTGCATATAACACGGCTCTATGGACAAAGTTTTAATTTTGCTTCCGTTTGGCCCCCATTAACTCTGTTAAAATACGTTTAGAACAGTTTGAGGCCGTAGGTAATCTCATGATTACTGGCCGGCTTACGTCCTTAACCACGGGGGCGGGTTCGGGTCGTGACAATTTTGGATGTGTTTATTTAGACCCACTAGATAAGGGCATTAGAATTTATCAGACTTGAATTTTGAAATTGTGAATCTCTCGAATTAATTTAATTGGGTTGGATGTGTATTTCATATTTGTTTTTTTCATGAGATTAGATGTCTGGATATGACTATTTTCAATGATCTAATGTTTGGTTGAAAAATTGAATAGAATAAATGAACAAAAGACTATTTTAACCATTTTTCAATTGTTTACTAAGTAAAATAGCAATATTAAATATATCTTTAATATTTTAAATTATTTTTAGCTAGATTAAATAAAAATTTATTTATTTTATTTTTTACACAATTAAATTAATTTATTTTTTAAAATTAAATAAATAAATATCAATAAAAATATATGTTATTTTTAATTAAAATTTTAAATAAATTTATTTTAAAAAAATAATAATTCATAACAATAAAATTAAACAAACATCTATGAAAAATTTAAATAATGAAATTAAATAAAATATAAACAAAATTTTAAAATAAAACATCAATAAAAAGTTAAAATAAAATTATTTTATTTTTAAATTAAGACATTTAAATTTTATTGACCTTTACTAAATATAACATAATAAATAGTTGATGGTCAAATTTAGTCATTTCACCACCTAATCTCAATAGTAAATTATCCCCTTTGGATACAATAGTTGTCACCCCCAAACCCGGGTATGACCGGGCCGTGCCCACAGGGCCTTAGTCCAAGGCAACAACGTAAGCGTAAATACGAATCCATACCCATTGAATAACTATAAAATAGTCCTTTAAAGAAATAACCAAAACTCAATCCAGTGTCATGCCACAAGTATAAGCGGCAAAATCAACCGTAATCAATACATCCAAACTTATGGGATATAAACAACCCACATATCAAATAATCCTAAATGAACCTTAATAAAATTAAAATATAAATATGCACAAACTTGACATAACAGTCTAAAACAAAATAAATGAATATCCTAAAGGTCCATGCAATTGAGTCCCTGCTATCGCATGAGTCCACTTTAAGTCCTTCTAACCCTGGAAAATGGTAACAACTAAGTCACTGATAGCTCAGTGAAAAGCAACATGGATAGTATATACAGTTTTAAAACAGAGATCAATTCCCAAAATAAGACATATATCACAGAAACTAGATTAGCACACAGTTTGGTAAAGAGAATCTTTTTTCAAAAAGAAGGTTCCACAGTTCAATAGTTAAAATAACCCATGTCTCTCAAGAACATGATAAATGGCATTTTTTCACTTAAAACAGATTACAACATGAACACCAATAATTTTTTGTGTACCAAGAAATAATAAGTAACATGCCACATAGCTCTCAAGGCTATAAGCCCCCGTTGGATCCAATACCAAACTAAGAGTCATCCTCAGGGTGGCAACCTGGGCCTTTTCTCTAAGACAATCCGATTGAAGGCCACCTAGCTTAACCTAGGTCTTTTCCTTACAATTGTTGAACACTAAAGTCACATCACGGCCCAACCCGAATCTGTTCCCTAGTGGCCAGAAACCACACAACAGTGGAATAATTTCCCTGGACTAAATATAACAGATGGTCCCAATAATCAATACACATCAGTTTCACAAAACATAAGTAGTTCACCCTTATAAACATGAGACCAAAACAATAGTTTACAGTATGCCAAGTTCACACATATTTCAGAAATAATTTGATTCCATTGATAATATAATATTTATCAAAACAGTTTAGTCCTGAAACAACAATTAAATTTTCCAACAGTTCAGGGTAGGGGAACGTTTATAAAAATATGTAGCATGAAACTACTCACTTGGAAACGAAATAATTTAATCCTCAAATAGAGTATAAAAGTCCAACTAGTGCTCTAAACCAAGTATGAAAACTACATGTCACTACTAATTTAAAAATACTAAAGAATAAGAAACAAAGTAACCCCAAACTAAAGCGCACTAACACGGCTCAACCCAACTCACTGTTACTTCTTAAATATTACCTAAGCTCATGTTCTTCAAGGTCTAAATCAACCAAGACATGGGTTCAAATTGAAAACTTAATTAAAAGTAATTTTAAGATAAAACATAATTTTAAACAAGCCTTCCCAATCTATTCGCTAATTTTGAAATACAAAAACTATAGCGATCCCGGTATTCCCTATTGTTTGAAACGGTAATCCGGACATGGTTCCGTAGATTAGTTGATGTCTTATCCTCATTTTGATCCTTACTCTTTGTTGTAGAGCCTTGGGTTGTGTTGGGCAAGTTGGGAATAACTTGGCTGTGTTTTAAAGCTTTGAATCTTTGCCCAGGTTTTGTCTCTCCGCTCGAAGCGGTGATTTGACGCTCGAGCGGGCTTTTGTTGTTGCCTTTCCGTTCGAGCGGCAGTTTGGACGCTCGAGCCTGAATTTCCTTCTCTCAGCATTTTGGAACGTCTGAGAAAAATTCTGGGAGAGTGCATCCGGCGCTCGAGCGGATCTTTTGGACGCTCGAGTGTGAACCTGTGTCTGACGCTCGAGCGGGGTGTTGTACGCTCGAGCGGACATGTTTTTATATCAGTCCGTGGAATCACCTTTTTGATCACTTTTTGATTTCCTTTCTCTCTCTTACTTTTTTAAAACCTCCATTGGAGAGCACCTCACTCTAAAACCTAACTTCTCTCTTAGGATTGATCTAGCTAGAGTGTTTTCCTCACCTTGGGCTTTTGTAAGAAGTGTGTTGATCGTCGAGGGCTTCGTTGTGATCCAAGAAATTGTGGATTTGGAGCACTTTGATTTCGGTTCATCTTCTCTATTTGGGTTCTACATTTGAGCTTGGGATTCTCCTTGTTCTTTTTCAATACTTCGTCTATAGATAGACATGTGGTAATTTTTGTATTGCATGAAAATTGTATCATGTTGGATTTGTTTGAAAATCATGAAATAAACCTAGGGTTGGTTGTGTGGAGAATGGTTTTGGCTTCATTGATTGTTTTCTTGGCTAATTAAAATATAAATTAGCATGTTGTAGTTGATAAAGGAAAAGGCTCTAAATCATATTTTGATTGATAAATTAAAATGGAGGATAGTGAACCTATAATGTAAATCTCTATTGTTGATGTGAGTCGGGTGAAGGTGTTAATGCCTAAGGGGTTAACTTTGGCTTTGGAATGGGTTTGAAATGAATGTAGTGGGCTAATGTGAGTTATGGCTGTCTTATTGGTAGAAATTGGTTTTTGTAAAACAATAAGGATGGATTTGGTTTTGTGACAAAAAAAGAGACGGAGTTGGTTTTGTTAAAACAAAAAGGGGAAATGGAACTTATTTTGTGAAATGGGAAAAGTATTTTGAAATACGTATGAAAACTGGATTGTTGTTTCATGAGTGTTGAACACACACATGTGTGGAATTGTATCTTGAACTACCATGTTAATGTTGTTGTCGGGTTTGTGGTCTCATAGTAATTGGGTCTTTAATAGATGTACTAAATATTTGCATCTAGAGGTTTTATCCTTGGTCATCGGTGGAGGATGACGTGGTTGTGTTGAATTGTCATGTATGCATCATACCATTATTGATTGAACATCGTATGTGATGAAATGTTGAGATGCATTTTATATGTATTCTTGTTAGGGAGGAGAAAGGGGTTGTACTCCAGTGAGTGTGTGTGTGAGAAGATAGGGGATGGACTCCACACACCTATGTGTTCATATACCGTAACACATTGTTGGTATCCTGATAGTTTATATGTATGTTTTACACATGTTGGTTATGCCTTGTTGTATTGTGATTGTTGGTGTTATACCCTGCGCTGATAATCAGAGGTACCGTTACCTTCCAGCTAGCGCCTAGAGAACTGAATGCGCTGAGAATCTAAGGTACCACACCCTTCCAACTAGCGCCTGGTAAACTGGCATGTTGTTGTGAGAGGTGTATCTTTGGCTTACTATCTGTATGTTGTTATTGTCGAGGGCCATGTTGAGATCCCTACTGGACTATATGTTCATCCCACGTTGTTGAAATCTTTTTCAGGTGTTGAGCTGAATGCGGTGCAAGATTTGGATCTTCTTATTTGTTGGCCACGGGGCCTCCCTTGTATTGGCAGAATGCCATATGTGTAAAAGGGTTGTACCCTTCTTCTTGATTCATTAATGATGTAAGCCCAAGGGCAATTTAATTGTTATACTCATGTTGTATTTACTTGCATATGAACGAGAGTAATGTTATTCACTTCTATGAGTTGAATATACAAGTTTATTTCCGCATGTTATATCTGAAATGGAATTAAGTAAACGGAATTGGTAATACTTCGAGTAATAAAAAGTGGGGCGTGACAACTTGGTATCAGAGCGAGCCGGGTTTGAATACTTTGGGCTCGTGGGAAGTGGTTTTTACCACAGTGGATTTACTACGTATAGTGAGGACGTTGCATATAGATATCATGAAAATTAGGACTTATGTGTTTCATTTATGTGAGCATGGGATTTAGTCTCTCGGATAGTATTCATAGCCGGTGAACTTGCTTTGAGGTCCTTTTGGAAACACGCCTGATCAACGTGGTTTCTGATAGGAATTCCTTGAGAGTTCCGGGATGAGTGGCTATCTTTGTGGACTTGATTCGATTATGTGTTTACATGTTTAGATGTTTATATGCAATAGAGGTGTGTACTTTGTGACTAGTGAGTCTTGCGACTTAATAGTAGTGGTGTGTGCCTCAGAGAAGGCTATTGTGTTGTGCACTAAGCGTGGCATTTGCTTTTGTGCTTTATAGGATGTCTACACGCGAAAGTAGAGGACGGTTGAGTAGTAGGAGTGTCGGTAGGGGCACAGCAGCTCCTTTAGCACCCGCCGTTGCAGCATCGGCTGTTGGTGAGGACGTCGCACATGAGATTGTGAGAGTAGTGCAAGACGCCCTAGCTCGCACTGAGGGCGGCAGCGGGCATGCTCTCAAGCTTACTAAAGAGTTTTTCCGTTCCGACCCACCAGAGTTTCTGGGGGAGGCTAAACCGTTGGAGGCACAGAGTTGGTTGGAGCAGATTACCAAGACTCTTGATATGCTCAGAGTCGAAGAGGAGGAGTTGAGGGTTTTTTTGGCGATTTTTCAATTGAAGGGCGATGCGAGTTATTGGTGGAAGTATGCTAAGAATACCGTAGGTAGCACGTGGGTTGCTTTTACCGAGGCTTTTTGGGCCAAGTATTTCCCTCCTTCTGCTCGGGAAAGGTTGAGGGATCAGTTTTTGGAGTTGCGTCAGGAGGATACTCCTGTGGCACAGTTTGAGATGCGGTTTGCTAGCTTGTCGAGGTTTGCTCCAGAGTTGGTGGCAACAGAGGAGCGTCGTTGTTTTGAGTTTGAAAGACGGTTGTGTTTCGATATTTGGGAGAAGGTAGCTGGATCCTTTTGGAAGGATTATTATTATTTAGTTGAGGTAGCGGCCCATGTGGAGGCCATGGCTGTGAGTGATGATGGGGTTAAGGAGGAGACCATTGCGGTAAGTCCTTTGGTTCCTAAATACTCTAGGCTCAGTAAGGGGTGGAGGCGGAAACATGCTCAGTTGGGGGCTGGTTCTTTTTCTTCGTCAGGGGTTTCGGACACTTCGGTTGGAAGGTCCGGGGAGGTGCAGGTTTCAGACCAGTCTTAGAGCAGGGGGCCTGGTGGTTGTTTCGTTTGTGGCTAACAGGGCCATGGTAGACGTTTTTGCCCTTTGCATGTGAATTCTTCGGGTGTTTCAAAACCCAGTCAGACTCAGTCGTGCCCGTCCAGTCGGGCACGTTATCGGTACCAGAAACGTGCAGGCCAGGCTTCGAGAGCCTCGCGAGGGGCGACTTATTAGTTAGCCCTATAGTATTACCCTGGAAGGGGGACCTTTGTGTTGTTGGTCAGTGGTGTATCATGTGAATTATCTTGTTATTGACTGGTGTACTGTTGGATGCTGAGGCACCATGTTTATGTATCGTATATGTATGCACTTTGTTGTTTGTTGAATCCTCATGTATTGGGGAGTGTATATGGAATTTCGAACCCTCTATTATGTTTATTGAGAAGTTGTTAAAGGGAATCAATGATCTTGATGTTGTTGCTTGCTTGGTACTTGAATGTTGTTCGTGTTTTGGGCCTTGCCACTTAGTGAGTCCGTGGTGACTCCATCGATTGTATAGGGGTGGTGTTTGTAGTGTGACTGGTTATCAATTGTGGGGGTATGGTTTGTGAGTGGATGCTGGCAGCATTTTTCGGAGGAAGAATAGTTTGAGTTCTAGAGAAATGAGAATAGCGTTTGTCAAAATTGCCCTTCGTGATTGGGTTGTAGTAATTGAGGTTTACCAAGTCGGTTTTCGATCGAGGAGATGAGCAGGCTTACTACGTAGCCATGGGGGGGGGGAATAGTAATTTCCTTAGACACAGTGTTGGTGTGGTTTGATTTTAGGAGATCCAGTGAGATTCCAAAATTTGGGGGCTTGTGTGGGGAACTCCGTGTGTGGGGTTAGTGGCACATCAGTGTGTGGTTTACTGAGAGTGGTGGTTTGTTGAGTTGATTAGTCAGCTTTTGGTATCGTGTCTTGGGTTGACATCGGTCACCGTGAGGTTAGTCTCTTTCGTTGTAGACTTTGTGTGTTGATTAAGGAAAACTGAAACTAATCGTCCGGTTGTGTCAGTGAACTTGACGGTTATATTAATACAGCAAATTTGTGTATTGAATGATCATTGTGAATGATTGGATTTTTTTTATATATACATTATATATGTATATTGTTTGGGAGGAGATAGGGGATGGACTTCGATGATACAACACCAAAATGTGTATCTGTTGAAAGATTGATATAGCTCATATGCTTATCTATTGTGAAGTGAAAAATGTTTTATATGAGTTACTATCTCATTTAATTGTTTGGCCAGGTTCTGAGCCAGGTGTAGATTGTTATATTGGTTAAGTAAGGGGAGGCGAGATGAAATTGCAAAACCACGAATTTCTTATGCCTTATGTGTTGATAGTACTGTTGTTATTTCTATTAACTATCATTATAGAAATGTTATGTTTCGTGTTGGTTGTGGCATCACTGTGTGAGTGATGGTTGTTGATGGTGTTTTCTTTGGAAAGAAATGGAAAACAAAACTTTTCCTAGTATTTGGGGCACCTAAGGGTGTTGTTGAGAAATTGATTTAATTCAAGGGTTTTGAGGAATTTTAAATGAATGATTTTTGGCAAATAAGCAATGAATGATTGTGTTTTGGATAACACCGTGTTGGTGAAAAAAAAAATGTATACAAAGTTTTTGAGTTTTGCGTTGAAAATGCAAGGTTTATTTTGAAATGTCTCATGAGCAAGAAAATGTTTTCCTTATATTAATGTGAAAGATTTGCCTTGAGTATCCTTTTGTTGGAAGTAATGGTTGTTGAGTAGTGACTTAGCTTGAAGAGCTGGTCAGATGATGGTAAACTGTTTCGGAAGGGTTGGTCTTGTTGTAGCTTTTGTGCCTACAGTGTTGTCGTTTGGAACGTGTTCCCATGGTTAGTCTCTTCCTTGGTAAGAGTGAATCGGAAGTTTGTAGGGAGAATAGTTTCTTTCCTAGTACTCGGATGTTGGGCGCTGTGTGATCTGTTGGCCTTGTGCTTTTGGCGTGTTCTAAATTTCGGGGACGAAATTCTTTAAGGGGGGAAGGTTATAGTGATCCCGGTATTCCCTGTTGTTATGAAACGGTAATCCGGACTTGGTTCCGTAGATTAGTTGATGTCTTATCCTCATTTTGATCCCTTACTCTTTGTTGTAGAGCCTTGGGTTGTGTTGGGCAAGTTGGGAATAAGTTGGCTGTGTTTTAAAGCTTTGAATCTTTGCCCAGGTTTTGGTCTCTCCGTTCGAGCGGTGATTTGATGCTCGAGCGGGCTTTTGTTGTTGCCTTTCCGCTCGAGCGGCAGTTTGGACGCTCGAGCTTGAATTTCCTTCTCTCAGCATTTTGGACGTCTACAGAAAATTCTGGGAGAGTGCATCCGGCGCTCGAGCGGATCTTTGGACGCTCGAGCGTGAACCTGTGTCTGATGCTCGAGCGGGGTGTTGTACGCTCGAGCGGACCTGTTTTTATATCAGTCCGTGAAATCACTTTTTGATCACTTTTTGATTTCCTTTCTCTCTCTTACTTTTTTAAAACCTCCATTGGAGAGCACCTCACTCTAAAACCTAACTTCTCTCTTAGGATTGATCTAGCTAGAGTGTTTTCCTCACCTTGGGCCTTTGTAAGAAGTGTGTTGATCGTCGAGGGCTTCGTTGTGATCCAAGAAATTTGGTATTTGGAGCACTTTGATTTCGGGTCATCTTCTCTATTTGAGTTCTCCATTTGAGGTAGGGATTCTCCTTGTTCCACACCCTTCCAGCTAGCGCCTGGTAAACTGGCATGTTGTTGTGAGAGGTGTATCTTTGGCTTACTATGCACATAGCTAGTAGAGCAAAGTTTTGTTGTTGATGTTTCAGTGTTTTGGGAAATATCATGGATTGTGTTGATTATGGTTTTGGAGGGCCGAGTTGCCTCATTGGTTTATCTTACGCATGTCGGTGAGTTGTTATCTCTATTTATAACAGTGCATGTATAGATTTGATTGTATCGGGAAGAAGCCAAAATGTCATCTTTGTCTTTTGGAAAGTGTGAAGAAAACGGATTTTCTTTAAAGAAATTATAAATTTTGAGAAGGGTTATCTGTGTATGCTTGGAGAACGAAAGAGAGTAATGGGCTTAGTGAATTTATTTCCTAAGGTATTGTTAATGTTATGAAAGATTGGGAACAGGGATTAATGAAAAGAAAAGGAAAGATGAATCGCCTATGGCGTTGATTGAAATGGTTGTTTTCAAGAAAAGTTCTTACCTATGTATATTTTGTATAAACTGTCACATTACTATTCTAGTATGAGATTGAGCATTCATGATCATAGCTATCTGTATGTTGTTATTGTTGAGGGCCATGTTGAGATCCCTACTGGACTATATGTTCATCCCACGTTGTTGAAATCTTTTTCAGGTGTTGAGCTGAATGTGCTGCAAGATTTGGATCTTCTTATTTGTTGGCCACGGGGCCTCCCTTGTATTGGCAGAATGCCATATGTGTAAAAGGGTTGTACCCTTCTTCTTGATTCATTAATGATGTAATCCCAAGGGCAATTTAATTGTTATACTCATGTTGTATTTACTTGCATATGAACGAGAGTAATGTTATTCACTTCTATGAGTTGAATATACGAGTTTATTTCCGCATGTTATATCTGAAATGGAATTAAGTAAACGGAATTGGTAATACTTCGAGTAATAAAAAGTGGGGCGTGACAAAAACCCACTCCACGCTATTCGAAAAATTCCAAAACCCTCCAGATATCAACTAATATATCCTAAGTTTCAAACCCAATTGGTTTTAATTGACTTTCTTGTCAAAATTATAGCGATCCCGGTTGTCCCTTTACTGTTCTGTTGTATTCCGGACTCGGTTCCGTGGAGTTGGTAGTTGTATCTATCTTGTTGTCGTCCTTTAATTCCATTTGTTTGAGTTTTAGGATGTGTTGGGCATGTTTCGAACAGGTGGGTTGAACCTTGGTCTGAAATCTTGTTGCCAGGTTTTTGGTCATTCCACTTGAGCGGGCCTTGTTGTGCTCGAGCGGAGATTGCACGCTCCCAGTATTTTGGTGCTCTGCAGAACTTCTGCAAGCATGTTTTTCACGCTCGAGCAAGTTTCTTTACGCTCGAGTGGTGGCGTTCGAGCGGGTACTCTAGCGCTCGAGCGGGTAGTACTTTTTGGTGTAAGTTCTGGAAGAGGGAAATCTATGCTCGAGCGGACTGGTTTTCGCGCTCGAGCGGATGTACTTTATTCTTGTGTCTTGGCGCTCGAGCGGGCCTTATTGCGCTCGAGCGGACCTAGTTTTCTGTTCTTGACGCTCGAGCGTTGTGTTCTCCGCTCGAGCGGAAATGTCGTATATCAGTTGGCAGTTGAGCATTTTAAAATCACTTTTTACAGTCTCTCTCTCTCTCTCTCTCTCTCTTACTTTCTAAAAAGACATTTTGAGAGTTCCTCTCTCTAGAAACTCCCTTCTCTCTAGGGTTTGATCTAGTTAGAGTGTTTCCTTTTCCTTCGGCCTTTGTAAAAGTTGGGTTGATCGTCGAGGGTTACACTTTGATCTGAGAATATTGAGTTTTGGAGCACGTTGAGTTTCTTCACCTTCTTTCCTTAAGTTCCGAATTTGAGGTAGGCATTCCTACTTACTCTTATGGTCTTTGACATAGATTTTTGGTTGTTTTGATAAAGTGTTGAAGTTGGGTAATTTTGGGACTTAGGGTTTCAAAATGTTAAAAGAGGGTTTTTGTTATTTTGATTCTAAGAATGTGTATTATGAGTTTCAAAATAATGATATTGTTGTTGGTGGTTGATATATAGACCGTTGGGTCAATATTGGGAAATGGGGTAGAAAACCCTAATTGGTTGTATAAATTAATTGTTATGATTAATTTGAGAAAATTGTGGTTATATGGAATTGAGTTGGAAATAATGAAATTGACTCATTATAAAGTAGAATAGTGGAGTTGGATTTGTTAATAGCTCAATTTTGAAAACATTGATATTTTATCTGTTGGAGCTTTTATTATCTGTTTAGAAATAATTGCTTGGACTACCGGTGGATGGTAGTTTTGATTGTTGTACACAATGCATGATGATTAGGCAAACTAAAACTAATCAATTGGATATGTCATAGAGTATGACGGTTGATAGAATACATTAACGTTATGTATTGATTGATTGTGTATATGACCTATGTGTATATACGCTGTGTGTATGGGAGGAGATATGGGATGTACTCCACGGTTTAGGGGAAGATAAGGGATGGACCTCTAAATCGGATGTTGTTTGGGAGGATATAGGGGATGGACTCCACTGATACAGCTCATATGCTTGTCAGTTAAAGTGTTGATACAGCTTATACGCTTATCTATGAAAGTGTTGATACAGCTCATATGCTTATCTTTGGAAGTGTTGGTATAGCTAATATGCATATCTGTTGAAATGTGGATACAGCTTGTATGCTTATCTGTTGAAATGTTGATACAACTAGTATGTTTATCTATTGCAAAATGGGAAATGTCTAATATGAGTTACTGTCTCATATAAGTGGTTGGCTAGGTTCTGAGCCGTTGATGTAAATTGTGAAATTGATAAGAAATGGAAACTGAAATGAAACATGAACATAGCAGTCACGAAATGGAAATGGATTATGAATTGATTTATGGAACTTGAACATTTATCAATTGTTAACGTCTTAGTCATTGCTCATACTGTGTTTAGCATATTTCTACTGGGCGTTGGCTCACCCTATATGGGACATCATTTTCAGGTACAGGTAGTATGCCACCTCCAAGGACATAGCTTGGATGATGATGAGAATTGAAGACTCTTTTGTTTTTTTTGTTTGTATTACATGTATATCAAGCCAAGGGCTTATTTTATATAGAGTTAGTACTCTTCTTTTGTGTAACCAGGTGTTGACTTGGAAAGCTGTAAGCCCATAAGGCATTTGCTTTTTAAGAACTACTCTGATGAATATAAATGGTTGGTTTCTTTTATATAATTGCTTGTCTAGTGATGGGTTTTATGTATTATTTTGAGGGTGTTACAAAAATAATTATTTACAATTAATTATATCCAACTAGATTGTTTTCTGCAGCACTTTAAAGAAAATAATGGTTCTTTTAGTATACATAAGCAATCAACGCAAGGTCAAAAATGTAAGAAACTAGACTCCTAACTAGGGGTGTAAAAATGACCTGAGGCCCGTGGGTGGCCCGAAGCCTGCGGTGGGCCCGGCCCGTTTCGGCCCGATTAGGCCCGAGGTTGAGCCCAGCCCAGTATATTGGGCCTGGGCCGTCCACTCGGGCCCAAAAAAATTTCGAGCCCTGCGAGCAGCCCGGCCCACCCCATCTGGCCCTCTTTTACTAAAAAAAAATTCAAAAGTAAACTGTGTTAGGCTATGATTTTTTAAACACAGATTTAAAAAAAAAAAATTAAAAATCATATATACATGTATATTTTAAAATCATATATATATGTAAATCAAAATCAAAATTATTTTAAAAATCAGATTTTTTAACACAGATTTTTTAAACTGTGTTTAGTTATTTTAAACTTGTTTAGTTAATATGAAGTGATATATATATGTATATGCATATATACATGCTCTTAGTTTGATATATATATATATATATAATATACATGCTCAATCAAATCAGCAGACTGCACTGCAGTAGTGATAATGGGCCATGTCCATGGTACAAATAATCCGGTGGATGCGCATGATATTTAGGACAATGCTGTTGGGTTTGTGAGGGTCCATCACAGGTCTCGTTCTAATAATTCGAACCGTTCAATATGTAGAACTAGTTGAATGTTATATGACTGTGAAAAATCAAGTTGATCGGATATCGATAACTATATGATCATATCAGTTTTATATCAAAAAAATGGACAGTGAACAAATTAATAGTTGACAAAAAACTTATCTGATCAGATAGCTATCGGTATTCGATCAATGTGATTTTTACAGACATATAATACTAGATGAATTCTACACATTCAACGGTTTCGATTATCAAAATGGGGCCCACTAACGGGACTCGTAGTGGGCCCCCACAGGCCTAACAATACCTGTGAAGCCTCATCCTATATTCATATGATATATGTTAAGTTATCAACTTACACCATTTTGACAGGAATCCGTAGAAGAAGGAAATAGTTTGAAACAATAGAAACTTATCGAGCCTAGCCTAGCCTAGTCTCATCAATCACTCAATTCAAGTTTCAAACGGTAATATACAAACGGTCATAATTAAAATTACTATAAATATCTTTCATTTTTCAAAATAAATCTCACAACAAATAATTCTCTTTCTCTCTCTCTTAAACTCTCTCAATCTCTCCTAAACTCTCTCAATCTCTCCTAAACTCTCAATCTCTCTCAACTCTCAATTATCAGAAGAAGCAAATTTCTGTATCGTATTCACCAGTCGGTAACATTAATTAGTTTAATTAAATTTATTAGCTACTCATTTTTTTCATTAATTATTTGTGCACATATATTAATTATTATTTTTTACTGATTGTATTTACACATTATTTAAATTAATTGTTAATTCTTATATATTGTTTTACTTGCATTACTATGGATCCTAATATACCTAATGTTTATGTCGATATTGATACATATGCTACACCACATGAATCTGTTAATTCTCCTTCTAATATCCCTTTTCCAACAGTTGGATCATCATCTATGAGCAGAAGTGGTAGTGTTTGAGAACATTTTGAAAAAATATCTATAAATAATCCTGATAGCACAATTATATTTAAAACAAAATATAAATATTGTGCACGTTTACTTAGTGCTGCATCTGCAGGGGGTACTAGTCATTTAGAAAGGCATTCTGACAAACATTTACAAAGTAAACAACCTGATATTCGAAGTCAAATGCAATTAAGGGCTTCATTAACTGGTAATTTGCAAACATTTTTATATGATCCTATACATGCACAAAATTCTATAGTTGATTATATTATTAAAAAAGAACAACCTTTTAGTACTAATGAATATCCTGATTTTACCAAAATGATTCACGAAAATTTTGCACCGCAATATCAAAGTTTTTCAGGAAATACTATTAGAAATAGGATTTTAAAGAAATTTGAAGATATTAAAAATAAATTATTTGATATCTTTAAAAATTTGAATGGAAGAGTTTGTTTAACATCTGATATGTGGTCAAATAATGGAATATCAATGTATCACTGCACATTTTATTGATAATGATTGGAAATTAAATAAAAGAATTATTTCATTTAAATTAGTTGAACTTCCATACACTGGTCATTCTCTTGGTGTACAAATAAGAAATATATTATATGAGTGGACTTTACAAAATAAAATGTTTACGATTAGTTTAGATAATGAATCATATTATAATCAAACTGTAGCCCATTTAAAATCAACTTTACAATTACTTGTTGATGGTGATTTATTTCATGCTCGTTGTTGTGCCCATATTTTAAATTTGATTGTTAAAGAAGCTATGCATGTATATGAAACTTCTGTACTTGTAATAAAAAATGCAGTTGTTACTATTATGTCTTCTGGTAATCAAATTTCAAAATATAGAAAAATTTGTCAACGAGAAAATATGTCATTTAAAAAATTAATTTTAGATGTAGATAGTAGGTGGAATTCAACATATAATATGTTAAAAATAGCTGGTAAACAAAGAAAAACAATAAATTTATTTTTTGCAACAACATCAATAGTAGGAGTATTAACACTCACTGAACTTAATTGGCACCAAGTAGCCTTGTATAAAGATTTTTTAAAATTTTTCGATACTTCAACAAAATTATTTTCTTATATATATATCTCTACTTCACCATTTGTTTTACATATGTTAGCAGAAATAATTAAAGTTTTCATAAAATATATGAGTAATGAACTTTATGTAACCATTATTACTTCAATGAAAGAAAAATTTGATAAATATTTTCATCATCTGCCTCATCTATTAGGTTCAGCTATAATAATTGATCCTAGATGTAAAGAAGTTGGTTTACAAGAATTTTTAGAGCGTATTTTCGCTGATCAAATACAGTTTGCCCCTATTATGCAAACATGCAACATATTATTTCAAGAATACGGGGCAGCTGCAGTTGCATCTGCATCTGTAAATACACCTACACACACTTCACTAGCAGTCCAATCTCGAGGCGGGAGATTAAGTATTTTCATAGCAATAAAAAGTAGAAGAATATCTCAATATACAAGGGTAAGTATTTCTGAACTACAACGTTATTTGGAAAGCCCGTCAGTGGATGATTCCGATAATTTTGACATTTTGGAATGGTGGAAACAAAATGAATCTATGTGGCTTGTGCTTTCACAGATGGCTCGTGATATACTAACCGTTCATATTTCTACAGTTGCTTCAGAAACAGCTTTTAGTACAGGTGGACAGGTGCTGAGTGACTACAGGAGCAGGCTTTCACCCAAAATGGTTGAGGCATTGATGATATCCAGGAATCATATACACGCGCTTACAACAAGACAAAATTTTAGTGAAAAGGAGCGAATTCAATATGATGTAAATGACATATCATCGGACAACGCGACTGAAATATCTGTCTTCTCCGATGATTGATCAACAATTTATTTTTTAGTATTTTATTTCATTTCGTTTTTTTCTTGGTTTTTGTTTTTGTTTTTTGTTTTTTGTTTTTATATTAGATTATTGAGGTGGAGTATAATGCAAATGATTGGTAGGTTAGTAGGTGCCAACCTAGTTGGGATGTACTTGACCTATAGTGATGCAATTGCTATACCATCATCAGTAATCTACACCTAATTTATTTAATAATATCAAATTTTGTAATATTTTATTTCATTTTGAAATAAAAATTATTCTGTCACGACCCCAAACCGCCCCTAATAGTTTGGTTCCATGATGGCCAGTAATCCGAGATTACCGAAGGCCAACTTTCAAATTTTCCACACAACAGAGTATAAATCTATGGGGCTCACAAGTACGAAAGCGATACATGCAGTCAGATTAGTCCATAAGAGCTGTGCATAAGTCAAATGAGATAGCAACCATCTACATATGGGTTATAACTTAATTACAAACAAAGCAAAGTACAATTTACATCTTACATATTAGCAAAGGGCTCCATAAGCCGACATAAACAAAATGTACGAATTACAGGCCTAAGAATACAGTCTGCCAGGTTGCCGACATCTTCTTTGCCGACATAACCATCATACAAAACACACATCTTGATCAAAAGGCTTCTCAAGCCGACGTATGCAACATACAAGTAATACAAATCGAGAAGCATAATTTTCAAGACTGCCGACGTAAATACAGGTTAAGCCGACATAATCAAAAACCCAAAATAAGCTCCAGAATCACATCTAGGCGTCACCGCCTTCTTGTTCATCACCTACATATATATAGAGAGGGTGAGCTTGGATACTCAGTGAATGATATAAATAATAAAGAGGTTTGCATGAATAATAGCCGAAGTCCTTTCAAAACAATACAAGACAAAACTTTATATATAACAAGGAATGGACCTCGTCCATCTAACAAATCTTCAAAGCTTCAAGGGATACTTGCTAGCATCACGTATTACAAATAATAACATTCCGGCAAACGTATCCACGCGGTAAACCGTCCGTGGCAAAACAAGACAAAGCAAGAGAGGAATCTCAAACAAGGGTGCTACAAAAGTTTAGAGTCCTCTAGCACAAGGGACCTATGTTACAAAGGCCCGTAGCCTTTTAGCACGAAAGTGCTGCGAAAGTTTAGAGTCCTCCAGCACAAGGGACTTTCAAGGCAAGATGTGCTGCGAAAGTTTAGAGTCCTCAAGCACAAGGGACTTTCAAACGAGATGTACTGCAAAAGTTTAGAGTCCTCCAGCACAAGGGACTTTCAAACGAGATGTGCTGCAAAAGTTTAGAGTCCTCCAGCACAAGGGACTTCCAAAGAAGGTCATCACGACAAGATCATACTTGATATACAAAACAGGGACAATTATTCATGCTTAACAAACACTTTCAAAACAAAGCAAAAAAAAGTCTTTATCAAAACGTATAACATAGCTTTATTAAAAATACCACTTACCTAGTTCGTCAAACGTCGGGGTCGAGGCAAGTCCCAGTCCTACAAATACATGACAAAGTCTATTGAATGCACTTCTCAAAACAAGTCTAGCACGCATGCAAATGACCTCGACATTCTTCAAAAACTAAGTCAAACCAAGTCAAAACACAGTTTCTTATCTTTGGAAAAACAAGCTGGGCAACCACCAGGTCTAGGCCGAAGTCCCACACCTCCTTGCCGAGGTGTGGCCTCGATGGCCACATTCAAAAGCGAAGTCGGGAAAGTCTGGGTTTCCCTCTTGATAAACATGAAGAATGTAACACCCTCAAAATAATAACATTAAACCCATCAAATAAGACATTCATTGACATATGAGATAACCACATTCTTTTATACATCAGAGTTTCATACAAAAGTATTACATGTTAACAACAAAAGCAAAATGCCTTACAGGCTTACAGCTTTCCAAGTTAACACTTGGTTACAACAAAAGAGTTCTAACTCGTTTACACATAAAGCCCTTGGCTTGAAATTACATGTAATACATCAAAAAGATAACGACAAAAGTATGTCCGCCTCTAGCCTCCCAAGCTATGTCCTTGGAGGTGGCATGCTACCTGTACCTGAAAATGATATTCCCATATAGGGTGAGCCACAGCCCAGTAGAAATACACTAAACCAACCATGAACAATGACTAAAAGATTAGCAATTGATAGATGGCCAACAATGACTAAAAAAAATTATATATTCTTGTAGTGAATGAAAATGTGTATATTTCGTAGTGAGCAAAATATTAAGTTGGCCTATGTGTCTAGGGTGAGCAAAAATTATACATGTATGTGATTTTGAGAAAAATGGGTGAATGTAGGAATGAGGTGTGCATCACCAAATTAAGTTGGCCTATGTGTCCAGGGTAAAAGTCCTGAAAAACGCGCACATACATAGGTGCCAATTTCTGCGGACGAAATATCCGTAAAATGGTAATAGTAGGGCTTGCATAGCCTACGTTTACATGGGTCCCGTTTGACGGTTTCCCGCGGACGAAATATCCGTGAAAGGCTATACGAAGTTGAGTTTCCCCCTATTTTCTATTTTAAAGGAAATGATTTGGAGAACTATGACATAGACCCAGCATTATGTGGCTTTTGGGAAAGATATAAATTGTTTTGTCATGAGCATTGCATATACATTTTACCCTTATATCTTTATTAAGATTAATATATTGTGTTGGATTATTTCTACTGGGTTTTGGCTCACCCTATATAGGAAAAATATTTTTAGGTATTGGTGAGATGCCTTCGCCAAGGTAGTAGCTTGGGAGGATTGAAGCAAGAGCTTCATTTTGTTTACTTCTTATTATTAAGCCTAGGGCTTATTTTGTATTGAATTTAAATCCGTTGTGATGTAATCAAGTACTGTCTAGGAAAGTTGTAGCCTTCAAGTAATTTCAATTATCTATTTAACTTCTATTTCATTTCTTTGTTGTTGACACATGCTATAGATTCAAGGTTATGACTTATGAATGTATATTCGCATGTGTCACCCTTTTGTACAACCAAATCTTATGTAATAGAAAGATATTATACTTTGATGTATATTATTATTTACTTATCGTTGTAGATGGTTTATGGCATTATTTTGGGACGTTACAACTTGGTATCAGAGTGTACCAGGTTTGAATACTAAAGGTATGTGGGAAGTGGTTTTTACCACAATGGGTTTATCTCGTTTGATAGAGATGTTTGTATGTTTGTAATGCTATGTGATAACACGCTTATGTGATTATATGGGTATGAGATTTAATTCCTAAGATATTGATTGGGTCTACGGATTTTTAGAAGTCCTATTAGAAGAGTACTTGATCACTATTGTTTCTAATTGGAACTCTGGTAATGTCGCAGGATGACCATTATTTAGGATGCGAGTGAGTTAGCTTTGGCACATTTGTAAATATGCTAATATCTTTTGTTACCTTCATTAGGATGTCAACATGTGGTAGGCGTAGTAGGCCTAGACGGCAGGAGGTGTTGATACCAAATGATATTCCGACACAAGAGGAGGAAGTTGGATAGGCCAATGTGGCGGAACTGACAGGTCAACAGGCCATGGGCACCTTAGCCCACGAAATGGCCGGAGCATTGCGGGAATCCATGGACATTCGTAGAGCTGAAAATCAAGTCCAAGCCCATGTTGCTGAGACGGGGCTGTCTTTTCTAAAGCAAGAGTTTTTCCGGTCGAATTTGGACGAGTTTGTGGAGCCATTGAAAGCGGATGAATGGCTCGAGCAAATGATGAAGACGTTTGAGATACTCAGCATTAGGGACGACCTGTTGAGAGTGACCTTGGCATCTTTCTAGCTGAAAGAGGATGCGCGTCAATGGTGGAAGTATGCACGTGGACGCATTGAGGTGACTTGGGAGGCATTCGTCAACACCTTCTAGGACAAGTTTTTGCCTCCTTCAGTTAGGGAGAAGTTGAGAGACCAGTTCTCTAAATTTGTGTAGTTGAATACACTAGTGGCCGAGTTTGAGGCTATATTTACCTATTTGTTGAGGTTTGCACCAGAACTCATGGCGACTGCGGAGCGCCATTGTCTGGAGTTTGAGAAGAGATTGAGGATCAGACTTATGTTCTGAGTGGCTGGGTTTATGATTAGATATTATGGGCGCCTTGTGGAGGCGGCGACCCATCTTGAGAACATCATGCAGATGGAGAAGGAGAGAATGAGGGGTTCTAGGAGAAGTCAGGATAATCAGGGGGACAACAAGAGGCAAAGGGGTTCTAACCCCCAGTTGTCCCAGGGAGAAGTCAAGATAATCAGGTAGACAACAAGAGGCAAAGGGGTTCTAACCCCCAGTTGTCCCAGGGAGAAGTCAAGATAATCAGGTAGACAACAAGAGGCAAAGGGGTTCTAACCCCCAGTTGTCCCAGGGAGAAGTCAAGATAATCAGGTAGACAACAAGAGGCAAAGGGGTTCTAACCCCCAGTTGTCCCAGGGAGAAGTCAAGATAATCAGGTAGACAACAAGAGGCAAAGGGGTTCTAACCCCCAGTTGTCCCAGGGAGAAGTCAAGATAATCAGGTAGACAACAAGAGGCAAAGGGGTTCTAACCCCCAGTTGTCCCAGGGAGAAGTCAAGATAATCAGGTAGACAACAAGAGGCAAAGGGGTTCTAACCCCCAGTTGTCCCAGGGAGAAGTCAAGATAATCAGGTAGACAACAAGAGGCAAAGGGGTTCTAACCCCCAGTTGTCCCAGGGAGAAGTCAAGATAATCAGGTAGACAACAAGAGGCAAAGGGGTTCTAACCCCCAGTTGTCCCAGGGAGAAGTCAAGATAATCAGGTAGACAACAAGAGGCAAAGGGGTTCTAACCCCCAGTTGTCCCAGGGAGAAGTCAAGATAATCAGGTAGACAACAAGAGGCAAAGGGGTTCTAACCCCCAGTTGTCCCAGGGAGAAGTCAAGATAATCAGGTAGACAACAAGAGGCAAAGGGGTTCTAACCCCCAGTTGTCCCAGGGAGAAGTCAAGATAATCAGGTAGACAACAAGAGGCAAAGGGGTTCTAACCCCCAGTTGTCCCAGGGAGAAGTCAAGATAATCAGGTAGACAACAAGAGGCAAAGGGGTTCTAACCCCCAGTTGTCCCAGGGAGAAGTCAAGATAATCAGGTAGACAACAAGAGGCAAAGGGGTTCTAACCCCCAGTTGTCCCAGGGAGAAGTCAAGATAATCAGGTAGACAACAAGAGGCAAAGGGGTTCTAACCCCCAGTTGTCCCAGGGAGAAGTCAAGATAATCAGGTAGACAACAAGAGGCAAAGGGGTTCTAACCCCCAGTTGTCCCAGGGAGAAGTCAAGATAATCAGGTAGACAACAAGAGGCAAAGGGGTTCTAACCCCCAGTTGTCCCAGGGAGAAGTCAAGATAATCAGGTAGACAACAAGAGGCAAAGGGGTTCTAACCCCCAGTTGTCCCAGGGAGAAGTCAAGATAATCAGGTAGACAACAAGAGGCAAAGGGGTTCTAACCCCCAGTTGTCCCAGGGAGAAGTCAAGATAATCAGGTAGACAACAAGAGGCAAAGGGGTTCTAACCCCCAGTTGTCCCAGGGAGAAGTCAAGATAATCAGGTAGACAACAAGAGGCAAAGGGGTTCTAACCCCCAGTTGTCCCAGGGAGAAGTCAAGATAATCAGGTAGACAACAAGAGGCAAAGGGGTTCTAACCCCCAGTTGTCCCAGGGAGAAGTCAAGATAATCAGGTAGACAACAAGAGGCAAAGGGGTTCTAACCCCCAGTTGTCCCAGGGAGAAGTCAAGATAATCAGGTAGACAACAAGAGGCAAAGGGGTTCTAACCCCCAGTTGTCCCAGGGAGAAGTCAAGATAATCAGGTAGACAACAAGAGGCAAAGGGGTTCTAACCCCCAGTTGTCCCAGGGAGAAGTCAAGATAATCAGGTAGACAACAAGAGGCAAAGGGGTTCTAACCCCCAGTTGTCCCAGGGAGAAGTCAAGATAATCAGGTAGACAACAAGAGGCAAAGGGGTTCTAACCCCCAGTTGTCCCAGGGAGAAGTCAAGATAATCAGGTAGACAACAAGAGGCAAAGGGGTTCTAACCCCCAGTTGTCCCAGGGAGAAGTCAAGATAATCAGGTAGACAACAAGAGGCAAAGGGGTTCTAACCCCCAGTTGTCCCAGGGAGAAGTCAAGATAATCAGGTAGACAACAAGAGGCAAAGGGGTTCTAACCCCCAGTTGTCCCAGGGAGAAGTCAAGATAATCAGGTAGACAACAAGAGGCAAAGGGGTTCTAACCCCCAGTTGTCCCAGGGAGAAGTCAAGATAATCAGGTAGACAACAAGAGGCAAAGGGGTTCTAACCCCCAGTTGTCCCAGGGAGAAGTCAAGATAATCAGGTAGACAACAAGAGGCAAAGGGGTTCTAACCCCCAGTTGTCCCAGGGAGAAGTCAAGATAATCAGGTAGACAACAAGAGGCAAAGGGGTTCTAACCCCCAGTTGTCCCAGGGAGAAGTCAAGATAATCAGGTAGACAACAAGAGGCAAAGGGGTTCTAACCCCCAGTTGTCCCAGGGAGAAGTCAAGATAATCAGGTAGACAACAAGAGGCAAAGGGGTTCTAACCCCCAGTTGTCCCAGGGAGAAGTCAAGATAATCAGGTAGACAACAAGAGGCAAAGGGGTTCTAACCCCCAGTTGTCCCAGGGAGAAGTCAAGATAATCAGGTAGACAACAAGAGGCAAAGGGGTTCTAACCCCCAGTTGTCCCAGGGAGAAGTCAAGATAATCAGGTAGACAACAAGAGGCAAAGGGGTTCTAACCCCCAGTTGTCCCAGGGAGAAGTCAAGATAATCAGGTAGACAACAAGAGGCAAAGGGGTTCTAACCCCCAGTTGTCCCAGGGAGAAGTCAAGATAATCAGGTAGACAACAAGAGGCAAAGGGGTTCTAACCCCCAGTTGTCCCAGGGAGAAGTCAAGATAATCAGGTAGACAACAAGAGGCAAAGGGGTTCTAACCCCCAGTTGTCCCAGGGAGAAGTCAAGATAATCAGGTAGACAACAAGAGGCAAAGGGGTTCTAACCCCCAGTTGTCCCAGGGAGAAGTCAAGATAATCAGGTAGACAACAAGAGGCAAAGGGGTTCTAACCCCCAGTTGTCCCAGGGAGAAGTCAAGATAATCAGGTAGACAACAAGAGGCAAAGGGGTTCTAACCCCCAGTTGTCCCAGGGAGAAGTCAAGATAATCAGGTAGACAACAAGAGGCAAAGGGGTTCTAACCCCCAGTTGTCCCAGGGAGAAGTCAAGATAATCAGGTAGACAACAAGAGGCAAAGGGGTTCTAACCCCCAGTTGTCCCAGGGAGAAGTCAAGATAATCAGGTAGACAACAAGAGGCAAAGGGGTTCTAACCCCCAGTTGTCCCAGGGAGAAGTCAAGATAATCAGGTAGACAACAAGAGGCAAAGGGGTTCTAACCCCCAGTTGTCCCAGGGAGAAGTCAAGATAATCAGGTAGACAACAAGAGGCAAAGGGGTTCTAACCCCCAGTTGTCCCAGGGAGAAGTCAAGATAATCAGGTAGACAACAAGAGGCAAAGGGGTTCTAACCCCCAGTTGTCCCAGGGAGAAGTCAAGATAATCAGGTAGACAACAAGAGGCAAAGGGGTTCTAACCCCCAGTTGTCCCAGGGAGAAGTCAAGATAATCAGGTAGACAACAAGAGGCAAAGGGGTTCTAACCCCCAGTTGTCCCAGGGAGAAGTCAAGATAATCAGGTAGACAACAAGAGGCAAAGGGGTTCTAACCCCCAGTTGTCCCAGGGAGAAGTCAAGATAATCAGGTAGACAACAAGAGGCAAAGGGGTTCTAACCCCCAGTTGTCCCAGGGAGAAGTCAAGATAATCAGGTAGACAACAAGAGGCAAAGGGGTTCTAACCCCCAGTTGTCCCAGGGAGAAGTCAAGATAATCAGGTAGACAACAAGAGGCAAAGGGGTTCTAACCCCCAGTTGTCCCAGGGAGAAGTCAAGATAATCAGGTAGACAACAAGAGGCAAAGGGGTTCTAACCCCCAGTTGTCCCAGGGAGAAGTCAAGATAATCAGGTAGACAACAAGAGGCAAAGGGGTTCTAACCCCCAGTTGTCCCAGGGAGAAGTCAAGATAATCAGGTAGACAACAAGAGGCAAAGGGGTTCTAACCCCCAGTTGTCCCAGGGAGAAGTCAAGATAATCAGGTAGACAACAAGAGGCAAAGGGGTTCTAACCCCCAGTTGTCCCAGGGAGAAGTCAAGATAATCAGGTAGACAACAAGAGGCAAAGGGGTTCTAACCCCCAGTTGTCCCAGGGAGAAGTCAAGATAATCAGGTAGACAACAAGAGGCAAAGGGGTTCTAACCCCCAGTTGTCCCAGGGAGAAGTCAAGATAATCAGGTAGACAACAAGAGGCAAAGGGGTTCTAACCCCCAGTTGTCCCAGGGAGAAGTCAAGATAATCAGGTAGACAACAAGAGGCAAAGGGGTTCTAACCCCCAGTTGTCCCAGGGAGAAGTCAAGATAATCAGGTAGACAACAAGAGGCAAAGGGGTTCTAACCCCCAGTTGTCCCAGGGAGAAGTCAAGATAATCAGGTAGACAACAAGAGGCAAAGGGGTTCTAACCCCCAGTTGTCCCAGGGAGAAGTCAAGATAATCAGGTAGACAACAAGAGGCAAAGGGGTTCTAACCCCCAGTTGTCCCAGGGAGAAGTCAAGATAATCAGGTAGACAACAAGAGGCAAAGGGGTTCTAACCCCCAGTTGTCCCAGGGAGAAGTCAAGATAATCAGGTAGACAACAAGAGGCAAAGGGGTTCTAACCCCCAGTTGTCCCAGGGAGAAGTCAAGATAATCAGGTAGACAACAAGAGGCAAAGGGGTTCTAACCCCCAGTTGTCCCAGGGAGAAGTCAAGATAATCAGGTAGACAACAAGAGGCAAAGGGGTTCTAACCCCCAGTTGTCCCAGGGAGAAGTCAAGATAATCAGGTAGACAACAAGAGGCAAAGGGGTTCTAACCCCCAGTTGTCCCAGGGAGAAGTCAAGATAATCAGGTAGACAACAAGAGGCAAAGGGGTTCTAACCCCCAGTTGTCCCAGGGAGAAGTCAAGATAATCAGGTAGACAACAAGAGGCAAAGGGGTTCTAACCCCCAGTTGTCCCAGGGAGAAGTCAAGATAATCAGGTAGACAACAAGAGGCAAAGGGGTTCTAACCCCCAGTTGTCCCAGGGAGAAGTCAAGATAATCAGGTAGACAACAAGAGGCAAAGGGGTTCTAACCCCCAGTTGTCCCAGGGAGAAGTCAAGATAATCAGGTAGACAACAAGAGGCAAAGGGGTTCTAACCCCCAGTTGTCCCAGGGAGAAGTCAAGATAATCAGGTAGACAACAAGAGGCAAAGGGGTTCTAACCCCCAGTTGTCCCAGGGAGAAGTCAAGATAATCAGGTAGACAACAAGAGGCAAAGGGGTTCTAACCCCCAGTTGTCCCAGGGAGAAGTCAAGATAATCAGGTAGACAACAAGAGGCAAAGGGGTTCTAACCCCCAGTTGTCCCAGGGAGAAGTCAAGATAATCAGGTAGACAACAAGAGGCAAAGGGGTTCTAACCCCCAGTTGTCCCAGGGAGAAGTCAAGATAATCAGGTAGACAACAAGAGGCAAAGGGGTTCTAACCCCCAGTTGTCCCAGGGAGAAGTCAAGATAATCAGGTAGACAACAAGAGGCAAAGGGGTTCTAACCCCCAGTTGTCCCAGGGAGAAGTCAAGATAATCAGGTAGACAACAAGAGGCAAAGGGGTTCTAACCCCCAGTTGTCCCAGGGAGAAGTCAAGATAATCAGGTAGACAACAAGAGGCAAAGGGGTTCTAACCCCCAGTTGTCCCAGGGAGAAGTCAAGATAATCAGGTAGACAACAAGAGGCAAAGGGGTTCTAACCCCCAGTTGTCCCAGGGAGAAGTCAAGATAATCAGGTAGACAACAAGAGGCAAAGGGGTTCTAACCCCCAGTTGTCCCAGGGAGAAGTCAAGATAATCAGGTAGACAACAAGAGGCAAAGGGGTTCTAACCCCCAGTTGTCCCAGGGAGAAGTCAAGATAATCAGGTAGACAACAAGAGGCAAAGGGGTTCTAACCCCCAGTTGTCCCAGGGAGAAGTCAAGATAATCAGGTAGACAACAAGAGGCAAAGGGGTTCTAACCCCCAGTTGTCCCAGGGAGAAGTCAAGATAATCAGGTAGACAACAAGAGGCAAAGGGGTTCTAACCCCCAGTTGTCCCAGCCCAAACTTTCACAAAATTACCAAACCAACCCCAACATCTCAAAATACTAAAATTTAAAGACAAAATCCATAGAGAGGAGTAGGATATCCCTACCTCAAATTCGGAGCCCCAAGGGAGAAGATGACAAAACCCAACGTGCTCCAAATCCCGAAATTTTCAAATTAAAATGTAGCCCTTGACGATCAACAACTTTTTTGTAAAGGCCAAAGATGAGCAAATCACTCCTACTAGATCAAAACCTAGAGAGAAGGTAGAGTTCTAGAGTGAGAGGCTCAACAATGGTGTTTTTGGAAAAGTAGGAGAGAGAAGAGAAAGTGAAAAAGTGATTTGAAAAGTCAAAACACGGAACTAAAACCCAGTCGGCCCGTTCGAGCGTAAAACACTCCGCTCGAGCGTAACTCACAGACTCCCGCTCGAGCGCCAACAATCCCGCTCGAGCGCCGGATGCACTCTCCCAGCACTTTTACAGAGCCAGGTCTCCGCTCGGGCTCCCAACTCCCCGCTCGAGCGGAACTCACACAACCCCGCTCGAGCGGCTAATCCCACGCTCGAGCGTCCAACACTGCACAGGAAATACTGGATGGGTGTATTCCCCGCTCGAGCGCCCAAACCCCCGCTCGAGCGTACAGGCCAAAATCTGGGCAACTAGTTTTGGTTTCTAAACTCAACCAACCTGTAACAAATCTGCCCAACACATCCTATAACTCAAAATACAAAGTAAAGAGGATGCAAACAAGATGATAAACAACTACGAACATCCACGGACACATGTCCGGATCACTGTACAACAAGGGTAAACCCGGGATCGCTATAAAGAACATGAACATGAGGAAGATGAATGCAAAGATCAAAACTTGTTATTACAAAAGCTGAGATTTGATACTATAATTTCAAAAACATAGACCTGGGTACCCATACTCAAAGATCTTATCAAAACAAACACAAAGACATGAGCCTTAACGCAAACTTACGGATCTAACGAGGCTTTTCTTCAAAAACACATGAAAACCATTTTCTCTTTCTAAAATCAACTTTAAATTGATGTATGGCGGGCAGAACAGGTTTGATTGTGCAATGCAGCTAGATGATCAAAAAGAACAACAAGAATAGGTTATGATTCTAACCTCAAAACTCGAATCTAACGGTTCAAGCTCCAACGATCAAGCTTGGAAGTTCACTTCCTCTAGCTTAAACTTCTCCTCCTTCTTCCTAGAGTTTCTCTCTCTAAAAGGCAAGACTTGATACAAATGATATGTTTCTCACGACAATCACTGACTTAATCCCTCTGCCGGGACACGCGGCATCGGTTGATTGGCTCTACTCGAAAAGGTGACTGACTTGACAAGACAAGACCAAGACAAAGTGTATTCAGCATGCTAAACAGCAAGAGTACTCCGGCAAGCGATGATCTCGGCTAAGGGCAAAGCTTCGGCAAGCAGGGTAACAATGACATCGGCTTGGAAGGACAACTCTTGACTAAGCTGTGTCGCACCTTGGCCTAGATGTGCCACACCTCGGTCTAGGTCATACCGTTCCAGGAACAAAATCACTCATCCAAGGATCAAGGATCTAGAACGCCTAGATATTAACATCTCGGCCCAGATGATGCACATCTCGGCCTAGGCGATGCGCACCTTAGCCTAGATGGTGACATCCCGGCCAATATGCCAGGGTGAAGGTGGAGGTCAACCAAAGGGGTTCCAAGATAGTTCTAAGTGATAAAGGTCTCGAAGGTGTCAAGGCTTAAGATGACCTCGGCAACACACCAGACAAGAACAAAGCATGCAAGCAATCATTCAAGCAAAACAAGACAAGATTTGCAAATGCACATTTTAAAACAAGATCATCCATAAATGTATGCAAGTATGACCAAGTTAAAATGAGGGTTGTTACATATTCATTCAATAAATGTTATATAAATAATTTAATATTGTAATATTGAAAGTTTCAATTTCATATATATAAAATTATTCATTTCGAAAGAAAAAAAATTACATAATTACATACTTTTTTAGTTATAAGTTCACAATTAAAAAAATATAAGCCATATATAATTAAATTTAAATATCACCATAAAACATTACACGACCAAACAAAATATCTCATTAATCGTAATTAAAATACTCTAGTATAATTTTTTTTTTAATATTAAAAAAAAGCCCGACTAGGCCGGCCCTCGACCCTAGGCCCTATAATGAGTGGACTGGGGCTTGGGCCTAGGCCCCACTTTTTGGCCCATGGGCTGGCCCGTCCCGTCCTGCTAAAAAATCGTGGGCCCACAAAAGCCCAAATGGGCCGGGCCGGGCCATTATTACACCCTTACTCGTAACCGGTTTTAATGACTCTTATTTGACAATTTTCGGATTTATACCCAAAGAGAACAACACTTCCAAAGTTATTGTTTCGTATTGGTTTCCTGGACAGATTTAAATACCTCAATTTATATGGATTTTGACTCCCAAAAAATTATGAGAAAATTTTGATATGGGGTTCAATATTTAATAAAGTTATTGTAAAAATTTTAGTACAAAATTTATTCGTTTGATATATTTCCTGCACCTCTATTCATGGTTGTAGTCCGTAACAAACAGCAACAATAGTGAATATATTAAATAAAAGATAAATATGCTCCTATCTTTGACACCATCTACATCTCTCAAAGTCTACGGCTAAAACACACCAACTTACATGAAGTAATACATAAAATATTTACCTATTTATGAGAGTTCCTTTCCCTCCTTGGACTTTTTCACCTATGATTCTCCTCCTCTCTTTCTCTCTTTCTCTCTCACTCTCACGGCTGCTGTTAGGAGAGCTAGGGTTGATCAAAATTATAAATACAGTGCCGTTTGGTAACACTTACGTTTTCAGTTTTTTGTTTATATTTACAAAAATTTAAAAAACTCCAATAAAAACTTGTTTGGTAAAATTTTTGATTTATAAATCAGTGATCTCAGTTTATAAATTTGGCCAAAAAATGAGAACACAAAAAATGTGTTTCCGTTTTGAGTTTTGAGTTTTTTTTTTTTTTTACCACCCAACACTAACCACCTGCCATCATTTTCTACCACCATCTTCCGTCACCACCTGCCACCACCACCAACCACCCGCCACTTGCCATTCCTCACTCTTTTTTATATTTTTAAATTTTTTTAAACATTTTGTGTAAACCAAACGCATTTGTAGTTTATGTTTTTCTAAAAATAAACAAAAAATAAACAAAAACCATTTTATAAAATTTTTGTAAATATAAACTAAAAACATAAATGTTACCAAACAGGCCCTAAATGTGTGAATCAGAACGGTTTCAAAGCAAAAATGACTGTGTTTCGGATTACCTCATGGGCAGCTACTGTGTCGAAGTAATGCCTGAAGAATGTGAAGGGCTCATGGGTCCTACGGTGGAGCTTGCTATCATATCTCCGCAAATAGGGGACTACTAACGGAAGCTCCTCTACAGGCTCTGGGGCGAGAGTTGGAAAGTATACGTACACCCATAGCTGAGGGAAAAATGTAGTAGTATGTGATCAGTATAGTATTGAGTAGATGCAGAAAGTGCAAAGCAGAAAGCATACAGTATTGAGCAGATACAGAAAGTGCAAAGCAGAAAGCACAATGTATGAATGCCACCATCCGCTACCACTACCACTACCACTACCACCACCCACTCGCTACCACCCATCACCCGGCACCGTCACCCACCCATCCACCACCACCACCCACCCAACCACCACCAACTACCCACCACCCGTCATCACCACTTTCCACCACCGCCACTTGCCACCACTTGCCATTTCTCACTCTTTTTTATATTTTTAAATTTTTTTTAAACATTTTGTCAATTACCAAACGCGTTTGTAGTTTATGTTTTTCTAAAACAAAAAATAAACAAAAACTAGTTTATAAAATTTTTGTAAATATAAACTGAAAACGTAAACGTTACCAAACACGCCAACCTTTAGGGTTTACTTTTCCTAAATATATATAACCATCCACCCAACTTAAATATTATTATCATTATTATTATTATTATGTGTTTACAATTAATAAAAATACCCTCTAACAATATTTAATTTGTACTATAGAATTTACCATCACAATATTTGAGATTGTAAAATTATTATTATTATTGTTACTATTATTAAAGATTATTACCAATAGTTTTTAAAATTGGGGACTTCCATAAAAATTTATTTATAGTTTAAAATTAATTAAAAGATTGTTCAGTAATATTTAATTTGCACCTTAAGATTTACAAGTAAAATATTTGAGGTTTGAAAAATAATTATTATTTAATTTTTATATTCGGGTTCTCACAATAGTCCTTCATATGAGGGATATGAAGTCCGGCCGGACTCCATGTTTGGCAGACTAAAAAAAAAAAAAGTTGGATAAAAAGCTTTCATTGGATTATAATCCGAACAGTGTTTAGTCCCCTCCTAATCCCCCGATCAAACACACCCTTTATGTTAATAATTATCTGAACTTTTGTTGGTTAATGCGAATCTTGGCATAATAGCAATTAACAAAATTTTCATCCGAATCCTTTATTTGTTGTTTTAGTTTTCACATTTTGTTCTTCAAATGACATCCCAATTTCTTTTTCTTTTTTTAATTAATTACAAAAAGTTCAAAATTTGTACTTTTATTGTTCTCTTTATTTGTAGTGTGTAATAGAATTTATTATTGTTCTTTCTTCTTTGTTGTTATAGATGAGAGGCCGAAAATGGGAGAATTTGAGTACGGAATGCTTGTTGAATGTGTTTGGGAGAGTGGGAATTGAATCACTGCTGTTAGATGTTGCTTTTGTGTGCAAGTCATTGTTCAAAGCCACTCTCAATCTTCTATGCTGGAAGGAACTTGATTTTTCTCAAATCAAATATTATCCAATTTGTTTTAATCACAATTCAAGATTAGTGGTTAAATATCAATTAAAATGCCGAAAGTCTGGCACCAAATTCATCATGTAGTCAAGCGTTGTGAAAGATTCACTTTTTTTAATCACTTCTGGACTGTTGTACAAAGCAAGCTTTGCTTTATGTTGCAGATGAGTAAGTTTTCTACAAACTAAAAGAAAAAACAACCCGCCATTTTTACTGAAAACCTTAGTCTGTTAAATTGACTCTACTATTTTACTCTGTTTTTTTATTTACTAGGTGTCCTGACTTAAGGGTTTTGCTTCGGCCTGTTAATCATGTGTTCGAGATATCAAACCTCATTAAGAGGTGGAAAATTTTAGAAATTGTAAGATTTGCGAGCATCTTTCAAGTGCAAGAAGTGTACTAATCGGGCATTTTTTTTTTCAAATGCAAAAGTCCTTACCCAAATCCACATTCACTGCATAAATTTTGTGGGACTAGCTGTTACCAGTGCTGATATTGGGCAAAGCCTGGCTTCAGCTCTTGTTACTCGGCTTCCAAAAATAAAGCAATTGGATCTGAGGAATGCAGTTTTTTTGAAGGACTACCTAGTGAGGATTTTGAGGGCTGTAAAGAACTTGAGTACCTTGATGTTAGTGATTGCTTGGGTTTCAATGAGGGTGACAGTGAGATATTGAAGATTGCTTCGCGCATCCGCACATTCAAGCATAAGGATTCGCATGTGCCTGATGGCTGTGACGACGACCACAAAGATATTATTATGGGGCACTTTGGGAAGAAGCTAAAAAAGTTAGCTTTTTAGCTTTTTTAGTTTAAAAAGTCAATTTTTTTAGCCAAAAAAATCATCAAAAAAGTCAAAAAGTAAAAAAATCAGCTTTTTATCGGCTTTCCAAAACACCACTATATGTATAATGTGCATTATGATTACGTTGACGATAATTGAAACTTCTTTGCCTAAGGGGGATTTCATTTCTTAGTTTGCTTTTCGGTGTTAAAAAACTTTCTTTTGTTATTATGTAATGGATGATATATGTTACCCAATATGAACCCAATAGTAGAATGTGCAGGGTTTTTTGCTTTCGTTATTTTTGGTTTTTAACAGCTAATTATTAGTAATATATGCTGTTTTGGTTTTAATTAGTAATATATGGGGTTGGTGGAGAAACAGGTGTGTGCTGTGCTTAAAAGATTGTTAATTGAAGATGTTTTATTTACTTACGATTGGTATTTTAGACTTTATTGTTCTAATAATTTTTTGGATATTTTTGTGTTAAATTTTTTCTTAATTGTTTTTTAAAAATTTGTTCTATATGGTTGTTGTGCATGTGTTTGAGTTCCTAGATTTAATTTTATGAATTTTGAGAAATGATTTTAAGGTCCATGGGTAAAAGAGGTTATATTTTGTTATGATAAAATACAAATAAACTCTTTGAGTTTTGCTGCCTTTTTGTGTTTTAACAAAAATTCTCTCCCTCTTTCCGTCTTTTCACTTCACATCTTTGATTTTGCTCCAGCTTTCTCTCTCTAAAGCTTCTATATTCCAAACTGCCATTGCCCAAGTTCTCAAGCTCTGCAACTCGCTCCGTTCTTTCCCTCCGGTGAAGTATTCACCATTCTGCACCATTCACCGTCATCGTCTAACTCCGGCATACCTTATACCAGCGTCATTCTCTTCGGTAAGTCACTGTTTTCCCCTTTTCAGTCTTTTGATTTATTTCAAACTCTATTGCGTTGTTTGTTGCCATTGGGAATCCGTTCGTGTTCTTGAATCCTTGTCTATGTTTTAAATTTCATCATTCGTGTGTTGAGCATGTTTGTTTGTGATTTTGTGTTTGTCCAATCTGTCTCTGGGTCTACACATGCACACTATTCATGCACTTAAGACTTTAGGAACTTTACCACTGTTTTGAGTTTTTGCACATCTGCACACATTCACTCAGTGTTGTTGAATTTCTTGAGTCTGAATCATGTTTTCTTTTCTGTTTCTCTTTCTTGTTTTCAGATTCTTGTCATCGATTTTCTATTTCCATATAGAATTAGGTTTGGGTTCTAATAGAGAAATCACATACTTACGAAAATTGAAACAAACTCCCCTAAATCTTTAAAACTCTTTGCCTCCATTCCTGTTTAGAGTTTCAGCTGAGGTCCTTCAAAACCCATATCAACCACTCCCCTCTGAAATCTTACATCTTCCTCTTTTAGCTGACATAATGGGTATGTTCAGATGGAGGGTAGACACCCCAGCAAAACTTGGGTACTTTAGGAGGGAGTTCTCTATCCCAGCCGATGTTCATCTTAGGCTGGCAGGGGAGAAGGACTCCATCATGCCTGATGGGGACTCCATGCCTTTCCCCGTAGTCGCTTTCATATAGTGGGGACTTAGGTTCCCTCTAAACATCATTTTCCGACAAGTCCTTCATTACCACAAGCTTAACTCGATAAAACTGGCCATTAACTCTTATGGTCATTAACGGTATAATTGCTCTAGCTAGCCGAGAAAACGGTAGGATAACACTAGCCGATATCCAATATTGTTATACCATGTGTGGCCTGAAATCCAAAAAAGGCTACGTCTATTACCTCAAGCCGAGATCCACTGAGTACAAACTCATAGCCGACCTCCCAGACTCCAACAAAGGTGCTGGAGATGATTATTTCATTGTCTCGGGCAATTGGGAGTTCTCACCTGATGACGACCTCCACCTCAATCCTTTGAGCCGACCAGTGTTTAAAGAGGGTGATGGTAAGAAACAAGTGTCACTTTGCATGCTTTTAAGTCTTATCACTTTATTTCTTTTATATGCCCTAATATCTGATTTTTATACTTGCAGCTCTCCCTCAGCCATCGAAAGATTTCTGCAAAACCTTCTTTCCCCCCTACTGCTCAACTATATACTGACGTACAAATTCGCACTTCCCGACGTCCCCAAGAAGAGCAAGTCTCCACCTTCAGCAGCAACTCCCCCTACCACGTCATCACCACAGCCTGACCAAGCCTCAACTTCTGATCCAGCAGAGCAGCCATCAACATCTGCTTCATAACTGATTCCTCCTACCCAGCGCCAACGCCGTTGCCGAGTTCCAATTTCTGCCTCTGCCGGCAGAACCCGCAGCCAAGAATGTCGACTTTCTGAGTCATCGACCTACGACCTAGAAAACCCACCTACTGCACTTCCAGCTATCTGCCTTGGCACCAAAGTAACTGTAGCTGCCATTGCTAAAGAGATGGAGTGCAAATCGACAGTTGTTGAAGACCTACTCGCTAACATCCTTGGGGTTGTGACAGTGCAATCCTCGTCCTCCCCTTCCCAACCAATTCTGAAGCCAAAACGAATGAAGAAGGCCAAAGAAAAGGCCACAATGACTCAGATCGATTCTGAGGACACTGTGCCTATTTCGAAACTAGCCGAGGCTGAGAAGAACGCCCACTCTGCCAATAAACGACCAACCGAGGCCCCACCATCCGAGGCCCCACCATCCAATACCCCATCGGCCAAGAAGCCGAGGTCTGACCACCTAGAAGGTAGCAGCTGCTCACGAAACATGACATGGGCACTCGAGGTCATGGTCGACGGCAGACCTCTTACTACCAGTGATAGTGTGACAAACCTTGAAGTCGACGTGGCCCTGTCAACGATTGTTCTTTTGCCCGAAGACATGAACTGCATGGCCGAGTTACATGAATATGAGAACTTCGCTCTCATGATGCAACACTCGGTTTTGGTAATCCTCTTTTACTCATATCTTCACAGTTTTTTCCATACTTAGAAAAAATCTCACTAACCTGTTTTGTTTTTTGCAGGCTATTCAGCATGCTCACTCATATGTTGTCAAAACCAAGATGATGAGGAAGGAGTTGGCAAGAAAGACTAAAGAAGCAGCCAAACTCCTATCCTCAGTTAACAAAGTCGAGGCCAGCAATCGAGCTTTAATAGACCAAGCTAAGGATGCCAAAGTTACTCAGAGCTTGGCCGAGGAAAAAGCCAAAACCGCCAGTGATGAAGCTGAGGCCGCAAGAGTCGACCATGAAGCAGCCAACACCAAGGCAGCAGATGTAGAGGCCAAGGTAAAGGCTGCTGATGAAAAAGCATTTGAAGAGGGGCAAGCCGCCGTCCGTGATCAATATAGACAACAAGTCAACTTGGCTTGCAACCGAGGTTATTACCTCGGTTGAAGGGCGGCCCTCAACAAGTTAGCTGTGCCGATGCACTCTGACCTTCGAGACATCAGTTAGCTTCACGTGCCTTTCCCACCAGAGCCCAAGGACTCTGGCGATGAAGCTGATGATGATGCCGACGATGGTGAAGCCGATGAAGGGGAGGAAGAGGCTGCCATTGATCCCAAGTCTCCTACCCTCAATGAGCAAATAGACTTAACTTAGGATGAGGAGAATGACTTGGTTTCCAAGGGCGTCTCTCCCAATCTAACTACCTCTGAGGCCGAGATCTAGTGCGCCGAGAAGAGTCTGGATCAGACTTTGCTAGAGATAGACGCCAAGATAGTGGCTGAACAGAATGCAACACCGCCATCTAAGGTTGAGAAATCACAAATTAGTCCTAGCACTTACGATGTTTTATCTTTATCTTTGTACTGTCTCTTCTTTCAGTTGTATTTTGTTTTTTTTGAACAATGTTTAGCCTCATATTTGGCTGATGTGCAGCTTTTGTAATTTGAACAAGTAATCTTTTTTCTGAAAGCAAATTTATTCCTTTCTTCTAAGTGTTTGAATGCCTTCTTTTCTCTTATGTATGTTTACCACTTTCATACTTAGAATAATTTTGTATGCCTTCAAAGTATACCTATAACTGTATAATCTTCTCGGAGTAAAGTACCTCGGATATACTTTTGATTGTTTATCTCGGCCTTGGCTTAACACTTAAAATATTTTGAAATAATTTTACAAGTGTTGTTTCTTTAAACTTGCCACTTCACCCTCACTTACTGTCTTCTATCCTTCCCAAGTTTGGCAACTTTGGTCATATCGGCGAGTACGTATGTTGGATACTTCTTCTAACATAACCTCGGTTAACTTCAACTTGTAAATTTTTATGAAATTTCAGCAAGTGTTAAATTTCGACACGTCCAAAGCACTTCAAAGCTTTAAGCTCATTCATCATTCTCCAGCTCTCTGCATGTTCACATTAAGCATGTATAATCTTTCGCCGAAGTCAGATTCAAACTTCATAACTGATTCCTCCTACCCAGCGCCAACGCCGTTGCCGAGTTCCAATTTCTGCCTCTGCCGGCAGAACCCGCAGCCAAGAATGTCGACTTTCTGAGTCATCGACCTACGACCTAGAAAACCCACCTACTGCACTTCCAGCTATCTGCCTTGGCACCAAAGTAACTGTAGCTGCCATTGCTAAAGAGATGGAGTGCAAATCGACAGTTGTTGAAGACCTACTCGCTAACATCCTTGGGGTTGTGACAGTGCAATCCTCGTCCTCCCCTTCCCAACCAATTCTGAAGCCAAAACGAATGAAGAAGGCCAAAGAAAAGGCCACAATGACTCAGATCGATTCTGAGGACACTGTGCCTATTTCGAAACTAGCCGAGGCTGAGAAGAACGCCCACTCTGCCAATAAACGACCAACCGAGGCCCCACCATCCGAGGCCCCACCATCCAATACCCCATCGGCCAAGAAGCCGAGGTCTGACCACCTAGAAGGTAGCAGCTGCTCACGAAACATGACATGGGCACTCGAGGTTATCGTCGACGGCAGACCTCTTACTACCAGTGATAGTGTGACAAACCTTTATTCGTCATGTTTCACTTAGAAACATCGCCAACTTAGTTCAACTCTACTATATGCAAGTATAATTCAACTCTGCCATATAATAAGTCTAAGTTATTTGTTATGTTTCACTTAGAAACATCGTCAACTTAGTTCAACTCTATTATATGCAAGTATAATTCAACTCTACCATATAATAAGTCTAAGTTATTTGTCGTGTTTCAATCAGAAACATCACCAAAGGACTGGTCAATCCTATCACACAACTTTCAAATTCTTAAAACATCAGGTTAAAAAATTTTATTACTACCTCGGCTAAGAAAATTATGACATAAGTTTCGAAAAACAAAAAAGTCTAATAACAGAAAAACTTTAAGTTGCAAGTATTCCAGGGTCTTGGCAACTTTTTGCCTTCACTGTCCTCAAGCCGATATATCCCATTGCCAACGACCGAAATGATTTTATAAGGCCCCTCCCAATTTGGGCCCAGCTTTCCCTCTCTAGAATCCTTCTTATTGCCGACGACCTTTCTTAGGACAAGGTCCTCAACTTGAAACTCTCTTGGGTTGACCTTCTTATTGTAAGCCCTAGCAAGTTGCTGCTGGTATGCCCCCAGCTGAATTGCTGCTGCTCTCATTTCTTTCTTCCAGTAGGTCTAGATCTAAGGCTAGGAATGCCTCATTAGTCCTATTCTCTACTCCCTAGGTTTTGATCCCTGGGATGCCGACTTCCAATGGGATAACTGCCTCTGTGCCATAAGCCATGGCAAATGGAGATTCCCCAGTTGATCTTCTCGGTGTAGTCCGATATGCCCAGAGTACATTGGGAAACTCTTCCACCCACTTTCCCTTTGCTGCTTCCAGCCTCTTCTTGATCCCATCCAAGATAGTTTTGTTGAACGCTTCTGCTTGACCATTGCTTTGAGGGAAGCTTGGAGTGGAGTAGTAATTCTTGATTTTGTACTTGGTACAGAAGCTCTTGATTAGCTTACTATCAAACTGTGTGCCATTGTCTACTATATTGCCCTTGGGATCCCAAATCGGGTGATGATGTTCTTCCATATGAAGTTCTTTACATCAATGTCCTGAATCTTTGCGAGGGGTTCTGCTTCTACCCACTTTGTGAAATAGTCAGTTGCTACCAGCAGGAACTTCCTTTGTCCAGTTGCTTGAGGTAGTTGTTCAACAAGATTCATGCCCCACTCGGCAAATGGCCAAGGGCTGGACACTGGGTTTAAATCTGCTGCTAGTTGATGTATCAAAGGTGCAAACCTCTGACACTTCTCACACTTTCTGACATAAGCATAAGCAGTTTTCTACATATAGGGCCACCAGTACCCCTGAGTAATGGCTCTAAGAGCAAGTGACCTACCCCCAACGTGGTTTCTACATACTCCTTTGTGTATTTCATACGAGAAGTCTTCAACTTGTGACGGATGCACACATTTCAAAAGGGGACCAGTAAAAGACCTTCTGTAGAGATGTCCTTCTGCTGTCAGACTGAACCTCGCCGACTTCAGTCTGGTCTTGTGTGCTTCTTTGTGATCATCTGGCAGTTTCCCATCTCTAAGGAATACTACTATTGCATCCATCCACTTGGTCCCATCTCCACACACATTGCTTCATACTCTGTGTTCAGTGGTTCCACACTTGTGCCTGACAAATAGTTAACCATTATTGTCCTTGTCTTTCTTGATTTCATTGCACTAGCTAGGTTAGCCAAGGCATCGGTATGGCTGTTGTCATCTTGGCTAACTTGCTGTAGTTGGCAATCCTGAAATAAGGCTACCAATCTGACAACCTCTTTTACATAGGCTATCATTATTTCATCTTAGGCTGCGTATTCGCCTGTTGCCTGGTTAACAATAAACTGGGAGTCACAGAAGACTACCACCTCGTCGTCTTCCATTACTGTTGCCAACTTCAATCCTGCGATCAGTGCTTCATATTCTGCTTCATTGTTTGAGGCCTTAAACCCCAAACGAATAGATTGTTCTAACATCCGTCCATCTGGCGATACTAGCACTACTTCTGCCCCCGTTCCTTGACGGTTTGAACTCGCAGCAACAAACAGGCGGAAGGAGTTGCCGATGTAAATATCGTAGGGCTTGGGTTTTTCTTCTTTCTTTTGCTTTGATGTAGGGATTTTCATCCCCAGTTGGGTTTTTTCTTTTTCACCTAGACAGCCTAAACCACGGCTCTTCGGAGCCCGATGTGGTATGGCACCATGTGTGAACTCAGCCATGAAGTCGGTCAGAACCTGGCCTTTGATTACTGTTCAGGGTTTGAACTACAAATCGTATTGGCCCAATACCACTGCCCATCTGGCCACCCTACCTGTCAGATTTTCTTGCTATAGTAGAGACTTCAAGGGGTGTTCAGTTAATACCACAAACTTGTGGGCTTGGAAATAGTGGTTCAACTTCTTGGACGCCATTACCAAGGCCGGTGTCAATTTCTCTAGGGGTAAATACTTGGTCTTTGCACCTGCTAGGGTTTTACTCATATAGTAAACTGCTCTCTGTTCTCCATTCTCTTCTCTGATTACCACTGCACTCACTACATGCTCCAAAACCGCCAAGTGTAAGAACAACTCCTTTTCAGGTACTGGATTTGAGAGAACTGGAGCTGTGGTCAAGTATTTTTTTAGGTTAGCTAAGGCAACTTCGCACTCCTCTATCCACAAAAAATCTGTGGCCTTTTTCACTAAACTAAAAAATGGTTTGCATTTGTCAGAACTTCTGCTTATGAACCTATTCAGGGCTGTGGCCCTTCTAGTCAACATCTACACTTGTTTTGCCGATGTTGGGCCCTTCAAGTCCAGGATGGCCTTGATTTGATCTGGGCTTGCCTCAATACCCTTTCTGGTAACCAAGTATCCTAAGAACTTACCAGACCCAACTCCAAATGCGCATTTCGAAGCATTGAGTCGAGGCTAATATGTTCTAAGGATGTCGAAAATTACCTTCAAGTCGGCCAGATGATCCTCAGGTTCTTTGGTCTTTACGACCATGTCGTCAATGTATACTTCCATTGTTTTGCCAATTAGATGTCTGAACATCTTGGTCACCAACCTCTAGTAGGTTGCTCCTGCATTTTTTAACCCGAAAGACATCACTCTATAGCAATACAGCCCTTTTGAGGTAATGAATGCAGTCTTTTCTTCATCAGGGGGGTACGTTGCTATCTGATGGTATCCCCTATAAGCGTCCAGGAAGCTCATCATTCCTTGTCCTGAAGTGGCATCCACTAATCTTGGGGAGTGGAAAATTGTCTTTGGGACAAGCCTTATTCAGGCTAGTAAAGTCCATGCAGACCCTCCATTTCGCATCCTTCTTTTTCACAACCACTGTGTTGGATAGGTAGGTAGGGCAGTTTACCTCTCGAATGGCTCTGGCCTCTAATAATTTATCCACTTCCTCCTCTACTGCCTCCACATGAACCAACGTCGACCTCCTCACTCGCTAAATGACAGGTTTTGCCGACTTCTCTACATCCAGTCTATGGCATGTGACCTCGGGTCAATGCCAGGCATCTTGTATGGCGTCCAGCCGAACACCTCTATGTTTGCTCACAATAAGCCTAAGTCGAAGAGGAAGAAGCACTCTTCATTCCCTTGCTGGATTAGAATTTTCTTCAAGGCTTCCTCACTTTTGTCAGCAAGCTCTTTGCCGACGTTATCCAGGACCTGTATGTCCTTGTCCTTGATCTCTACTATTTCTGCCTCTCGTATGTTGCAGGTGGATTTCATTGCTGCCATGGAGCAATTCTTTGCCTGCACCTGATCCCCCCTAACCTCCTCAATTCCATGCTCTGTTGGGAACCGCAACAGTTGGTGCAGTGTTGAGGGAACAACCCTCATTGCGTGCAACCATGGCCTTTCTAAGATAGCGTTGTAAAGAGAGGGGGTGTCAATTGCTATGAACTTCGTGATTACCTTCTTGGTGCCTGTCTGCATCTCCAAACTTCTTGCTTCCAAGGGCCATGTCGGCGTTCCGTTAAACCTGACCATTGGATTGTTGAACTGTTTCAGATCATTTTTGTGAAGGTCGAGCTCCTTGTAACATCTGACATACATGATGTCACAAGAGCTGCCTTGGTCAACCAGCATGTGCATTACCTGGCACTTTACAATCTTTGAGGGATATTACCAGAGCATCGTTGTGTGGATGCTGCACCATGTCTATGTTGGCTTCAGTAAAGGACACTATTGGCCCTTGGTACTCATCTGCCCTAGGCCTCTTTTGCTGGACCTGATACACATGCTATAAGTGTTTCACCCTCTGAGTCTCCCCACATACCTCATTCTCATTTACCTTTGAGTGAATCACATTGATTACTCGAGGTCCGTCTGGTTGCGGTTGTGGTGCTGGTGGAGGTGGTGCTGATGGTGCCTAGGCCAGCCTTGCTTGCTCTTCCCTTATCCTAGCCTCATCTACTAGGTCCCTTAAGTGACCTTGTCTTACCAGATCTTCCAGATGTGTCTTTAGGGCTCTGCACCCCTGAGTCAGATGCCCATCCTCATTGTGGTAGGCATAGTGCTTCCCAAGGCTTCTTCCCATAAATTTGCTAGGAATCTTCTCTGGTGCTCTATAGTAAGGCTAGTTCTTGATTCTTTCCAGGACTTTGTAAACCGGGATCCAAAACACTATGGTGACTACCTATGCAGCCCTCAACCTCGTTTCTTATCTGTTAAAGTTTGTATTACCTCGGCCTCATTTCGGTGAGCCGTTTCTCTTTTCTTATTTTGACGCCTTTGCTCCTGGCATCTCTTCCTCTGCTCTCATATATTTCTCGATCCTGGCCATAAGTTCCTCCATGTTTTTTTGCAATGTCTTTTCCAGTGACTTTCGAAGTAGATAGTCATCGTTCAGGCCATTCTTAAGAGATACGACTGCCACCTCTTGGCTGCACCCTGGTATTTGGCTAAACATCTCATAGTACCTTTTAGCATAAGCTCTGAGGCTTTCATCCCCGCCAATTCTCAAAGCCATTAGAGAGTCTACCCTCAATGGCTGCAGTTTGTTTGTAACAAACCTCGCCACAAACATCTCGACCAGGCCTTTCCAACTTTTCACAGTTCCTTTCGGCAGCTTGTGAAACCAGTGTGATGCGATCTCTCCAAAGGATGAGGGGAACACCTTGTAGAGCAATGGCTCGTTCCCGGTATAGAGTGCCATTGAGTTCAAATACAAGCGGACGTAAAAATTAGGATTAGACTTACCGTCGTATATCTGGAATCTCGACACGTAGGACCTTTTCGGAGCCTCAAACTTGTCCAATTCTATCGAGACCTGTTTTCTCGACTTGACTGGGGACGTGACCTCGACGTCTTATCACTTCCTCTGGAGGTAGTCCCTCAAATCCTACTTAGTCCGTTGACAGAGCTCGGCTGTCAATAGATTTCAGCCTTTTTGGTACGCTACTCCTGGTGTTGTTATGAGTTCTCTTGGACCTCCCTCTATTCGTCGTGTCAAAACAAAGCTCCTTCCTTTGAACATGCCGATGTTCTTTGGTGTAGGTTTCTTTGGCACGACGTGTCTTCCAAGACTCTCCTCTCATCGATTCTCCTCGCCCGACCTCCCGTGAAGGCTGATGCGAATGCTCCCTTGCCCTGTCATGCTGAGGGACTGTGGGGATTGTTTTCTACCCCCACTTCTGGGCATCGTTCTTGGCCGCTGGAATCGGCGTGTCCTCCAATAGGAACGGTGGCTGCATGACGTTGTTCTGCATTATGAAATTGACAACCGATTGCAGGTTTGCCAATTTGTTTATCATCCCCTTCATCTCGCCGTCCCTCTTTAGGCATCTATCTTTCCATACCTGGAGATCGCTTTCACTGTAATACCCGCCCTGACATGCTTTCTTCGGTACGTCTCCCTCCTGGCCGACGTCTTTTTCTACGGGATTCTTACTCCGAGGTTCTTTGTTACAGTTGTCCTTCTCTACGTTAGGTTCAACATTTTTACCACTCTCACTAGGGATGTCACCCCTAATCTTTTCTTTCTGCCGTCGTTTGGTATCTATTCTTCCTACGTTTCCCACAGACGGTGCGAAATTGTGGGTGTAGATTTTTAACCACACAACCAAATAGGAAAACTCAGCAGGAGAGCAACGACAGAATAGATTATGCCCGAACAACCTGTTATAGAAAGATAAGAATCTGGCAGTGGTTCGTCCACCTGAGGGCACTCTGACGATCAAGTTAGTAATTATCTCTCAAAGATAGCCAATAGTGCTTAACTCACTAGGCAGAGCCTAAAAAACATACCTTAGACCCACGAGGGTGCCTTACTTTTATAGCCATCACTAACCTAATCCCTGTACAAGTCTAGCTTCAATGGACTTTGGTTCAATACTCATCTTGAACTCCCAGCCAGATAAAGATAAACTCCTTAAGAGCTTTATCTTTATCAATACTAAGGTTCTTCCCAATTCTAGAACTCTTATCCCTTGTCCATTCATCTCATATTCTGGTATCTCAGCAGATAACCTCGGCCTAGCCGAGATCACCTTGGCGCCATGACCAAGACACATGGCACCTCGGCAGACACTTCGGTGTCACCTTGGCCACGTGTTGTCATTCACAAAATATGTCCCCACAGGTTTCAATGAGGGTGACAGTGAGATATTGAAGCTTGCTTCGTGAATCCGCACATTCAAGCTTAAGGATTCGCATATGCCTGATGGCTGCGACAACGACAACAAAGATGATTATTATATGTATAATGTGCATTATGATTACGTTGACGATAATTGAAACTTCTCTGACTAAGGGGGATTTCGTTTCTTAGTTTGCTTTTCCGGTGTAAAAAACTCTTTTTTGTTCTTATGTAATGGATGATATATGTTACCCAATATGAACCTAACATTAGAATGTGAAGGGTTTTTTGCTTTCATTATTTTTGGTTTTTAACAGTTAATTATTAGTAATTTATGCTGTTTTGGTTTTAATTAGTAATATATGGCGTTGGTGGGGAAGCAGGTGTGTGCTATGCTTAAGAGATTGTTAATTGAAGATGTTTTATTTACTTACGATTGGTATTTTAGACTTTATTGTTCTAATAATTTTTTGGATATTTTTGTGTTAAATTTTTTCTTAAATGCTTTTTAAAAATTTGTTCTATATGGTTATTGTGCATGTGTTTGAGTTTCTAGATTTAATTTTATAAATTTTGAGAAATGATTTTAAGGTCCACGGGTAAAAAAAGGTAATATTTTGTTATGATAAAATACAAAAACACTCTTTGAGTTTTGTTTTAAATACGAATTACTCTGTAGTTTTGAAAATTATAAATATTCCCTATTAGGATTTTTTTATTGAAAATTATACATTTTTGTTGTAGATGTTTGGTAGAATTTTTCATTTTCTCAGTCGGCTACCGCTAATGCCACGCAACAACTTTATGCTGGCATGCAAGTCATATGTATTTTGACAATCTTACACTTTAGTATAGTCATACTTGTGCCAACTCTACTCACACATGTTAATGCCAAATCACTTTTTGTATGAATATTTTGTATGAAGAGTATTTTCTATAAATATAACAGTTTCTCTCCCTCTAATTTTTTTTGTTTTAATTCTGCATTCTCCCTCTAAACTGTACTACCAACAACCATGCCCAATTTTATCAGATCACGCCGGGTGTGCCTTGGCACTGATTTGGTTACCGTCGTGGTGGCCTTGCTATTGTTCATGGGGTTTGTTAACTAGTGCCCTTAAGACACTTATTAACAAAATCCTTAAAAAGAAAATTGGGAACAACTAATTGTAGCAAAATTAAACCCTGTGCATCAAACAACCACACCCACATTAGTCCATCAAACAAACACACCCTCAATCCAGGAGTTGTATGACTGTCATCAATGTATATAGAAAGGGAAAAAAAACACAAATTATATATAGAAATCACATTCAAAATAATGCCACAATAACATTGATGATGTTATGTTGTCAAATGCAACCCCTCATCCTTGAATGTTTTGATATGAGAAGCAAGCTTCAAAATCTCATCATCACCGAGGTCGAAACCTTTGTAGTTCCTTACATCAAAATATACAAGTTTTTTGCAGCCCTTCAAAATCATCAACAGACGCTCTCGATCAATGTTTGAATACCTTAACCCCAAATACTCTATGTTTGGAACTGAGGTGACGATAGATGTGGCTTTATCTTTCTTAATATCAACATGAAAAGCAGAGAAACCAGCAAAGTTTTTGCAGTGAATGCTGATTTGGGCAAGAATTTCTTCCATTTTAAAGGTGGTTCCAAATCGTAAAAACTCCAAATATTTCCAATTGCCCATGAGTTTTGGGACCCTGGACACAACATCATGATCTATATCAGCTGGCAGCTCTAATACAATTAAGTTAAGACACCTCGTGAGTCAAAAAAGATAGCAAGGGTTACCAACCACTAATACAAAGTAATCAAACACCTTAATATAAAAGAACAAAGAAAATTAAACCAAAAGGGTTGGTTTAATTAGTGAAAAATATGTTGTGAAGTTAAAAATATTTATAAAATAAAATAAATAAAATAAAAAAAGAAACTTTATTTTTTAATACAAAAATTTTTTAAGATGAAATTTATGTGAAATTTTTAGTAGTTGACTTCTTTTACCAAAATATATATTTGTTTTAAAAAAAAAAAAAAACTTTACAAGAAATTGAAAGTAAGTTACTTGCAAAAGTGGATTGTACAAAAAAAAAATTTAATCTTGTATTTTCCCCTACTTTCATGCTAAAAAAATGTAGTAACATTTTTTTATCTTACTTGCACTTTCCATCACTTCTATTTTCACAAGACTCAGCAAAGAGTCAAATTTTAATTCTACCTTAAGCCAATTTGTAAAGTAGGAAATAAAAATATTCATTTTTTTGTCAAATGCTAACTAGTGCCATGGTATACTTATTTGTTTTGGAATTGGGTAAAAAATACATTAAAAATAATTATTATTTTTTTTTAAAAAAAACAAAGAAGTTGTGAAATCCATAAAATGTGTTTTGTGTTTGAAAAAAAAAAATGTGTCATTTTTTCTTTGAACTTTTTCTTCAACATTAGGCACAAAGAACTCATTGATCTGCAATGTAAAATAGTACTTCATCACAGAAGCCAGAGCCGGGAAACGATATATACACAGTGGATGTAGTCACTACGCTTAACTAAAGTCTTGACGATTGCTGTGAAAGAGAATTTTCCCTTCGCTTGATAGTCATCGATTAATCTTGCTAAGAAAAATAAAGAAGTACAATCATCAAGTGAGATTTCAAGAAAATCAAGTTTTCTCCAGCAAAGAGGACTCCTCGTGGCTTTGTACCATGACTTGAGCATAGACGGAACATCAATTAGTAGTGATTCTATTCCCACTCCGCCTAACACATTCACCAAGCAATCCATATTCAATTCCTTTCATTTTTCTCCTTCCATATGCACAAATTGAAGATGAAGGGTAAGCATGAATGATAAATAAATAGAAAAGAAAATTGCATTTAGTGAAAATACTCAAAACAATTGTATTTTTATGGATGTACAAATCAAAACAAGTGAGAGTTGTTTCTCATGTCACAACTTTCACTTGCACTAAACACAACTTTTTGCAACTTTGTGAAAGTTATAATTACGTTGTTCTTATTTAAGTACACCTTTTTTTTTAAAGAAAATATATTTTTTTAAAGAACTCCATGTAGCCAGTGAAGGTTTCAAATGAAAATTTGTTCCATGTTACTAGAAAATGCTAGGTTTTTTTTTTTTTTTTTTACAAAAAAAAAGAAAAGAAAAAGAACAGAAAACTGCTAAGAAAATGAAAGTTTGTTTAAACTCTGAAATCATGCATTCATGCAGAAGATAAAGATTCATATATTGAGATTATACCAATATTCACACGAACAAATATGGATACATTCATATATTGAGTAAAAATAAAAGCAATACAACATTTGAAGCCAGTTTTTTTAAACTCTGAAATCATGCAATTGATGCCAAAACTTGTTACAACATTAACTCGAAAAGGAGAGACAGAGCCTTCTTGTCTCTCATTTTGACTACTCTATTGAAACAAATGTGTGTATATACATGCAAGATACACGTATGTGGAGTGTAACGCCCTCAAAATAATAACATTAAACCCATCAATACAAACATGCATTTATATATATAAGATCCACATTCTTCAATTCATCAGAGTATTTCTTTACAAAAGTATTACATGTTAACAACAAAAGCAAATGCCCTATGGGCTTACAGCTTTCCAAGTTAACACTTGGTTACAAAAAAAAGAGTAATAACTTAATTACATATTAAGCCCTTGGCTTGGATTTACATGTAATACATCAAAAGGAAATATGACAACAAAAGTCTGTCCGTCTCTAGCCTTCCAAGCTATGTCCTTGGAGGTGGCATACTACCTGTACCTGAAAATAATGTCCCATAAAGGGTGAGCCAACGCCCAGTAGAAATATGCTAAACACAGCATGAGCAATAATTAAGACATTAGCAATTGATAAATGTTCAATTTTCATAAACCAATTCATAACCCATTTCCATCTCATGACCACTACGTTTATGTTTCATTTCAGTTTCCATTTCTTATCAATTTCACAATTTACATCAATGGCTCAGAACCTGGCCAACTACTTATATGAGACAGTGACTCATATTAAACATTTCTCATTATCACAATAGATAAACATACTAGTTGTATCAACATCTCAACAGGTAAGCATACAAGCTGTACCCACATTTCAACAGATATGCATATTAGCTATATCAACACTTCACGGAAATTGTGTCCGCAGGATTCGGCACCCATGTGTTTTTATTCTCTTATGGCCATTTTATGGATATTTCATCCGCGGGACTCGGCACCCATGTATAGATATATTCGGATTGCCATTTTATGGATATTACGTCCGCGGGATTCGGCACCCATGTGTAATTATATTCAAATGGCCATTTTACGGAAATTTCATTTGCGGGATTCGGCACCCATGTATTCAAATACACAACTTGATTAGTTTCAATTCACCTAATCATCATGCAATGTCTACAACAATCAAGACTATCCTCCACCGATAGCCCAAAGCAGTTATTTCTAAACAGATAATAAATGCCTCAACAGATATATAATTGACATTTTCAAAATTGAGCGATTTATAAATCCAACTCCATCATTTCACAACATAATGAACCAATTTCATTATTTCCAACACAATTCCATAAGTTCACAATTTTCCCAAATTAATTATACCAATTAATTATACCAATTAATTTTAAACAACAGATTAGGGCTTTTATCCTCAATTCTTGATATTAACCCAAAGGTTCCAATATCACCAACCAACAACAATATCATCATTTTGAAACCCAAAATACATATTATGAGCCCAAAATCATAAAACCCTCTTTAACACATTTTGAAACCCTAAGTCCCAAAATCAACCATTTAAACAATAGGCTCAAAATCTAGGTTAAAACCCCTAAGAGTGAGTAGGAATCCCTACCTCAAAAGATGAGACCCAACGAGAAAGATGGTGAAAACGAAGTTGCTCCAAACCACGAGTTTCTCGGATCAAAAGATAGCTTTCGACGATCAACAACCTTTTTGTAAAGGCCAAAGGTGAGGAAAACACCGTAACTAAGTCAATATCTAGAAAGAAGGCAAGGTTTTAGAGAGAAAGACTCTCAAATGGCTTTTTCGGAAAAGTAAGAGAGAGAAAGGATGAGAAAAAGTGATTTAAAACTGCCTCACAGCCAACTGATATACGACATTCCCGCTCGAGCAGAAAACACAACGCTCAAGCGTCAAGAACAAAAACTAGGTCCGCTCGAGCGCAAAAAGACTCGCTCGAACGCCAAGACACAAGAATAAAGTAAACTCGCTCGAGCGCGAAAACCAATCCGCTCGAGCGTAGATTTCCCCCTCCTAGAACTTACACCCAAAGGTACCACCCGCTCGAGCGCCAAAGTACCCGCTCGAGGGCCACCGCTCGAGCGTAAAGAAACCCGCTCGAGCGTGAAAAACACATCTGCAGAAGTTTTGCAGAGACACGAAAAACTGGGAGTGTGCAATCTCCGCTCAAGCGCAAGAAGACCCGCTCGAGCGGACCTCCTAAAAATTGGGCAACAAGAATTGAAACCAATGTCTAACCAACCTGTAACAACTCTGCCCCAAACATCCTAAAACTCAATCAAGCGGAATTGAAGGACGACAAGAAGATAGATACAACTACCAACATCACGGAACCGAGTCCGGAATACAACAGAACAATAAAAGGACAACCGGGATCGCTATAACCTCCCCCCCTTAAAGAATTTCGTCCCCGAAATTAAACACAAGTTTTTTTTCCAAAAACAGGTTTTCTCCATTTTCAACAATATTACAACATAATATTAAACAACCTGACCCGTCACCGGTCAATCCCATCTCTTTTCAAGAGGCAAAACGCATTATTTAAAACAACTTGCATTATCAACATGCATTTCTTTGAAATTTACCAATTTCAACTCATTTTCCACAATTCAATCATACATGCAACATTTTCATCGTGCTTGCATTCCCACAATACATTGAACATATGCAATTTTATATAAATTCCCATTAACCAAAACATTCACAATGTTTTACAACTTAAGACATACACAATGCTCTTAAAGTTCAACAATATTACAGAATTTCATTACAAAATTACACATCGATAAACATGTCCGGATACTTCTCACGGACTTCCAACTCACGTTCCCAAGTGGCTTCCTCCACTCCGTGATATTTCCACAAAACCTTTACCAAGGGAATGTTCTTGCCTCGCAAGACTTGATCCCGCCTATCCAAGACCCGCACCGATCTCTCCTCATACGAGGCATCCTCATCTACCTCCAAGTCGGTCCAATCTAACACATGGGATGGATCCGGCTCATACTTCCGAAGCATACTAACATGAAAGACGTCATGAACCCCGGACAACTGTGGTGGCAAAGCCAAACGATAAGCAACTTCCCCAATCCTCTCGAGGATCTCAAAGGGGCCAATAAACTGAGGGGATAACTTCCCACTCTTCCCGAACCTCATCAAACCTCGTCTAGGTGATATTTTCAAGAAGACATGATCACCTACCTCAAATGCCAAAGGCCTCCTCCTACGGTCGGCATAACTCTTTTGGCGACTCTGGGCTGTAACAAGCCTCCTACGGATAAGCTCAACTTTCTCCGTCGTCTCTCTAACGAACTCCGGACCCAACAAAGGTGCATCACCCACCTCGGCCCAGCACACTGGAGACCTACACGGTCGGCCATACAAGGCCTCGAACGGTGCCATACCGATGCTAGACTGAAAACTGTTGTTGCAGGCAAACTCTACCAAAGGCAACTGCCTCTTCCACGTCCTACTGAAGTCCAGGACACACCCTCGAAGCATATCCTCAAGGATCTGAATAGTACGCTCGGACTGCCCGTCAGTCTGAGGATGATAGGCCGTACTAAAGGTCAACTTAGTGCCCAAGGCACTCTGCAAACTCTGCCACAACCTAGCAGTAAAACGAGGATCTCTATCTGAGACGATCGTCACTGGGACCCCGTGCAATCTCACTATGTCCCGAATCTACAAGTCGGCGAGATGATCTACCGAATCTCTCATGCGTATAGGAATGAAGTGCGCCGACTTAGTCAACCGGTCTACAACCACCCAAATGGCATCACTACCCCGCTGAGTCCTCGGAAGACCTACAACGAAGTCCATAGTGATATGCTCCCACTTCCACTCAGCAATAGGCAAGGGTTGCAACAAACCCGCTGGCCTCTGATGCTCGGCCTTTACTTGCTGGCAAGTAAGGCACTTAGACACGAAAACATCCATATCTCTCTTCATACCCCGCCACCAAAACTGGCAACCCAAATCTCGATACATCTTAGTGCCTCCCGGATGCACCGCAAGACGTGAATGATGGAACTCTCGAAGTACTTCTTCTCGGCACGACTCCGGCACACACAGACGGTCTCGGTATCTCACACTCAAGTCGGGATACACCGTCAAACCCTTCTCAGCCTTCCCATTTGAGATCTTCTCTCGGAAGGACTTTACCTCAAGGTCACCTCTCTGTGCCTCTAACACTTGAGTCACAAGTGTAGGCTGCGCAACAACAGAAAACAAGGCTGCAGCCTCAACAGATTCGCCTAGATGCAAATCAAACTCGCCAAGTACACCCAACATCCCCCATTCCCGAATGGCTATACAAGCTACATCACTAATGGATTTCCTACTAAGGGCATCGGCCACAACATTGGCCTTTCCCGGATAAAGAGGGAGAGAAAGAGGTAGGAAACATAAGAGAAAGATGGAGTGTTCAACGGTGAAGATACCCGCAAAAACTTTACTGATCATCTCTACGCGGCTTTGGATCAAGTTGGAATTCACACCTTCATCGACGATGAACTCCCAAGAGGACATGACATTTCTTTGGCCCTACTAAAATCAATCGAAGAATCGAGGATCTCCATCGTTGTTTTCTCAACAAACTATGCTTCTTCCAGATGGTGCCTTGATGAGCTTGTGAAGATCATTGAATGCAAGAATTCACTTGGACAATTAGTTCTTCCAATATTCTACGATGTCGATCCTTTTGATGTATGGAGCCAAACAAGGTGTTTTGGAGAAGCTTTTCTAATACATGAAAAGCGCTCTTGGAACGACTTTTCACAAGTCTCACTCCATACAAACTTGACCCCTTTCCGTGTCAATCTAGTCAACGGCGAAGCTAGCCTGGAGAAATCTTTCACAAACCGGCAGTAATACCCGACTAATCCCATAAAACTGCGGATCTCAAACACACTCTTAGGCTGTGCCCAATCTTGCACTTCCTCAACCTTGGATGTATCTACAGACACTCCTTTCCCAGATACCACATGGCCTAAGAATTTCATTTCTCCTAGCCAGAACTCACACTTCCCAAACTTGGCATGCAGCCTATGGTCTCTAAGCAACTCAAGCACCACTCTCAAGTGTTCCTCATGCTCCTCCTCAGAAGGCGAATAGATAAGAATGTCGTCCACGAAAACGACTACAAAATGGTCTAAGAATTCCTGGAAGATCCGGTTCATCAAGTCCATAAAGACTGCCGGTGCCTTGGTAAGCCCGAATGGCATCACCAGAAACTCATAATGGCCATACCGCGTATGGAATGCCGTCTTAGGAATATCCTCCTCCCTGACCCTCAACTGGTGGTAACCCGATCTCAAGTCTATCTTAGAGAAACAACGGGAACCCTTCAACTGGTCAAACAAATCATCTATACGGGGCATAGGGTACTTATTCTTGATCGTAGCCCGATTCAACTTCCGATAGTCTATACACAATCTCAAGGCACCATCTTTCTTTTTAGCAAAGAGGACCGGTGCTTCCCACGGCGAAGCACTAGGGCGAACAAAACCCTTATCTAGCAATTCCTGGAGTTGAACTTTCAACTCAACTAACTCTGCTGGAGCAAAACGATAGGGTGCCATAGAAATCGGCGCTGTGCCGGGCACTAAATCAATAGAGAACTCTATCTCTTAGTGAGGTGGCAAACTAACGAGATCCTCGGGAAAAACATCCGAATACTCACAGACCGCTCTCGGTAAAACAATCTGGTTCTCGTCACACTCACCACTCATAAAGCTAGCAAGTAGACCACTAAGCTTATTCCACCCTCGCGGATCATACATCGGTGGCAACATACTACCAACCCGATCCCCCAAGAAATGGAAACACTCCCCGCTCAAGGTACAAACCGTGACCCTTTGGCGGTAGCAATCAATAACAGCCCGATATGACGATAGCCAGTCCATACCCAAAATAACATCAAAACCCTTCATGGGCATGACCACAAACGGAAAAGGAAGCCTATGGTCGGCGACCTTTATATCACAACCCCTAACACCTTGTTTCAAGATCAACTCACCACCAATAGGCGGTACCACACATATAGGAGATGCTATCTGTGCTAACTCCAATTCCAAAACAGATGCAAATGCAGCAGACACAAAAGAATGAGATGCACCCGTATCAATCAATACACTAGCAACCGAGTTGCAAAACAGAAAGGTACCTCTCACTACTGATGGAGCCGGTACTAGATCCTACGCGGTAACAGCATACACGCGCCCTGTAGGCCCCTGATCCACCTACTCACCTCTAGGAGCAAAAGACTGCTGCACTGACTGGGATGCCGAAGCTCCCGGATTGGCCCTCGAGGCCTGCACAGACTGAGCTGGCTGATAACTCTGCGTTTGCTTAGAACCAGACGCTCCTGAAGTAGCACTCAACTGTGGGCAATACTTCTTCAGGTGCCCAGGCTGACCACACTGATAGCAAGACAAAGGCTGGCCCCTGCCCTGACTCTGGCCCTGAGGTCTAGCTGAAGAAGAAGCAGTTCGCTGACCCCGTCCCTTCTACGGGCAAACCGAAGACTTGTGACCCAGCTGGCCACACGCAAAAGAAGTCAAGCCTCCTTGACTACCTCTCCCAGAGCCCGTACTGGGCACTAGAAAGGTCGATCTAGCCACACCACCCTGAGACTGTTGAGGGTTAGAACCCCTCTGTCTCCTGCCGTCACCCTGACCATCATGGCTCCTCTTGGAGCCTCTCTGCCCCTTATCTTCCTCCTGCATCATAATCTCCATATGAGCAGCAGCATCCACCAAACGTCTGTACTCTCGGATAAAAGATCCACCAACCCTCAACTTAAGGCCTCGCCTCAACTTCCGCTTAAACTCAAAGCAACGGCGTTCCTCGAACGCCACTAGTTCAGGTGCAAACCTGGACAGACTAGTAAAAGTAGCCTCAAACTCGGCCACTGACAAGCCCTGCTGTCTAAGCTTGCAAAACAGCTCTCTCAGCTTCTCCCTAGCAGCTGCAGATAAAAACTTCTCCTGGAAAGCATTCACAAACGCCTCCCATGCACCACCAACACTGCCCTTCTCATACTTCCACCATTGACCCGCATCTCCCTTCAGCTAGAAGGATGCCAGGGTCACTTTCAAAGCCCCGTCATCGATGCCCAGCATCTCGAACATCTTCTCCATCTGTTCCAACCACTCGTCAGCCTTAAGTGGCTCCTTAGGATCCCCAACAAACTCGTCCGGGTTAGACCGGAAGAATTCCCTCTTCAAGAAAGAAGGCCCTACCTCAGCAACCTGATTCTCAGCTCTGAGAATACCCAAAGCTCCTGCTATCTCTCGGGCCAAGGTGCCCATAGCCTGCTGACCCGCTGGCTTGGCCACGTTGGCCTGACCAACTCCCTCTTGCACTGACGGAACGCCATCTGGTAGAGGTACCTCCTGCCTACCATGCCTGCCACGCCTACCACGCCCTCGTCCTGACATTCTAATAAAGGTAACCAAGACTATTAGCACATTCACAAATGTGTCGAAGCTATAACACTCACGTCCTAATGCATGGACAACTGTAATTCACTCCACGTAAGCACATAAACACATAAGCACTTACGAATTTCATTTCCGGATAATGATAGTCCCAAGGCGTTACTAGAGTTCCGGTTAGAAACAGTATTGATCAAGTGCCTTTCCAACAAGACTCCCAGAAACCCAAGGATCCAATCAACATCCTAGAAATTACATTCCATACTCACATAGTCACATAAGCATGTTATCAATTAAGCACATAGCATATGACACTACATCTAAGTCTCTATCAAGCGAGACAAACCCATTGTGATCCTAATCACTTCCCACGTACCCAAAGTATTCGAATCCGGTACGCTCTGATACCAAGTTGTAACGCCCTCAAATAATAACATTAAACCCATCAATATAAACATACATTTATATATATAAGATCCACATTCTTCAATTCATCAGAGTATTTCTTTACAAAAGTATTACGTGTTAACAACAAAAGCAAATGCCCTACGGGCTTACAGCTTTCCAAGTTAACATTTCGTTACAAAAAAAAGAGTACTAACTCAATTACATATTAAGCCCTTGGCTTGGATTTATATGTAATACATCAAAAGGAAATAAGACAACAAAAGTATGTCCGCCTCTAGCCTTCCAAGCTATGTCCTTGGAGGTGGCATGCTACCTGTACTTGAAAATAATGTCCCATAAAGGGTGAGCCAACGCCCAGTAGAGATATGCTAAACACAGCATGAGCAATAACTAAGACATTAGCAATTGATAAATGTTCAATTTTCATAAACCAATTCGTAACCCATTTCCATCTCATGACCACTACGTTCATGTTTCATTTCAGTTTCCATTTCTTATCAATTTCACAATTTACATCAATGGCTCAGAACCTGGCCAACTACTTATATGAGACAGTGACTCATATTAAACATTTCTCATTATCACAATAGATAAACATACTAGTTGTATCAACATCTCAACAGGTAAACATACAAGCTATACCCATATTTCAACAGATATGCATATTAGCTATATCAACACTTCCAATGACAAGCATATGAGCTGTATCAACACTTCCAATGACAAACATATGAGCAGTATCAGTGGAGTCCATCCCCTATCTCCTCCCAAACAACATCCGGTTTAGAGGTCCATCCCCTATCTTCCCCTAAACCATGGAGTACATCCCCTATCTCCTCCCACACACACACACAATGCATATACACACAAAGGTGATATACACAATCAATCAATACATAACGTTAATGTATTCTGTCAACCGTCATACTCTATGACATATCCAATTGATTAGTTTTAGTTTGCCTAATCATCATGCATTGTCTACAACAATCAAAACTACCCTCCACCGGTAGCCCAAGCAATTATTTCTAAACAAATAACAAAAATATCAATGTTTTCAAAAGTGAGCGATTTATAAATCCAACTCCATCATTTCACAACATAATGAGCCAATTTCATTATTTCCAACTCAATTCCAAATATCAACAATTTTCCCCAACTTAATTATACCAATTAATTTAAACAATAAATTAGGGCTTTACCCCATTTCTCAATATTGACCCAATGGTCTAAATATCAACAACCAACATCAATAACACCATTTGAAACCCAAAATACATATTATGAGCCCAAAATCACAAAACCCTCTTTAACACATTTTGAAACCCTAAGTTCCAAAATTTCCCAAATTCAACACTTTATCAAAACAACTAAAAATCTAGGTTAAAGACCATAAGAGTGAGTAGGAATCCCTACCTCAAAAGATGAGACCCAACGAGAAAGATGGTGAAAACGAAGTTGCTCCAAACCACGAGTTTCTCGGATCAAAAGATAGCTTTCGACGATCAACAACCTTTTTGTAAAGGCCAAAGGTGAGGAAAACACCGTAACTAAGTCAATATCTAGAAAGAAGGCAAGGTTTTAGAGAGAAAGACTCTCAAATGGCTTTTTCGGAAAAGTAAGAGAGAGAAAGGATGAGAAAAAGTGATTTAAAACTGCCTCACAGCCAACTGATATACGACATTCCCGCTCGAGCAGAAAACACAACGCTCAAGGGTCAAGAACAAAAACTAGGTCCGCTCGAGCGCAAAAAGACCCGCTCGAGCGCCAAGACACAAGAATAAAGTAAACTCGCTCGAGCGCGAAAACCAATCCGCTCGAGCGTAGATTTCCCCCTCCCAGAACTTACACCCAAAGGTACCACCCGCTCGAGCGCCAAAGTACCCGCTCGAGGGCCACCGCTCGAGCGTAAAGAAACCCGCCCGAGCGTGAAAAACACACCTGCAGAAGTTTTGTAGGGACACGAAAAACTGGGAGTGTGCAATCTCCGCTCGAGCGCAAGAAGACCCGCTCGAGCGGACCTCCTAAAAACTGGGCAACAAGAATTGAAACCAAAGTCTAACCAACCTGTTACAACTCTGCCCCAAACATCCTAAAACTCAATCAAGCGGAATTAAAGGACGACAACAAGATAGATACAACTACCAACATCACGGAACCGAGTCCGGAATACAACAGAACAGTAAAGGGACAACCGGGATCGCTATATAGAGGGTGGAATTGGAAATGGAAAATGAAGAGTTATCTAAAAGTTGAAAAGTCTGGAAAATAATGATAAACTACTAATGGGCCCTAATAATTGGATTTAACCCTCATCAAGTCTGATTGAAAATAAGTCATAGTAAAATCGTCACTAAAATAATTTTTTTGACATTTTTTGCATAGGTCGCTAAAAATTGATAATTAGTAACTTTTTTTGTCACAGTTTTATAAATTTTTACTAAAATTTACAACTAATGACTTTTTTTGTGACAAATTTTTTTTTTAAAGTGTCGTTGAAAATTGAAAATTAGTGATTTTTTGGTGATGATTTTTTTAAATTGTCACTAAAGTTTATAATTAGTGATGTTTTTTGTGTCAAAATTTCAAATTGTCATTGAAAAGTAACAATTAGTGACTTTTTTTAATAGCGTTTGATGAAAAATATCATTAATTATCATATAACTTATTGAACAATAAGTCTATTTATTAGAATAAGTCTCTCGGAAGATAATTAATTACCTCTTTATCAGTTAACAATACCAGAATTCAAGTAGATTTAAATGAGTTTAATTCATGCGCTTGAATTTGGTGCCAATTAAACTAATTTTGATAAAGGCTACTAAAAACCATTATAATGAAATTATGTCCCAAAAAACAAAACTCTCAACCTAAGAAAAAGATATACAATGTTCATCTAATAAGTGGAAAAAAATTAGGGATATACTACAAATTTCAATTGTCAAAATTTCTAAACCAAATTAATTGTAATTTCATCATCCCTAGCAGTTACTTAAGAAAGTCATGCCTGACATCGCACCTCCAAGTCAAGAAGGCATAGGGGCGTCCACTAGAGATGGATGAATTCTTCATTCGTTGAGTTTTCATAGTGGGAAACAATTTGAATCCATTAAGAACATTGATAAATGTCACGACCCAAACCCGCCCCTATGGGTTTAGCACCGTAACCGGCTAGTAATCCGTGATTACCGAAGGCCTGCTTAACAGTAAAGACAGTAATACAGAGTATAGGGGCTGGCGGAAGCCAAAACAGTAATAAAAGATGTGCAATGAGCTGTGACAGTCTGTATGCAAAAAGACTTTTCATACATATTCACATTCAGAACCAAAACGGTATATACATACATATAAAATCATCCAGGATAGGGACCTAATCCCTATTAGAACAGTACAGTACAAGTACAGTCAGTCTATACAAAAATAGAGACAGAAAGGATGAATCTAAAACACTCCAAAAAGCCCTAGCTTGAAAGACTTGGAACCTCTCAGTGAGGCATAGTGGTTGGCTTGACAAAAAGGGAGTTAAACCCAACGCTCCTAGCTCCGATCTGGTGCCTGGACACCTACATATATATATAAACAGTGAGCTAAAGCCCAGTGAATAACATATGCGTAAAAAGGTTAAGAATGAATGTCCTTTCAGTATTTGAAACAGTCAGTTATAACAGTATATCAGTCATTCAGAAACCATAATAGTTATATGTGGTACATCCAATAGCAAACAGTACAGTACGTCTTAACAAACCGAACAGTTAGTTGATGGAAATCATAACAGTAAACAATAGTGGTTCCAATATGAGAACCGACAGAGATCTCTGTAACAGTAGCAGTAGCAGTACAGTAATAGTAAATTGCTATGGATGCCACGAATGTAGTTTGCAAATAGGACAAACATTCATTCAGTAAGAAATATCATTTCAGAAAGCAGTATAGTTGGTCATTCAGGAAATATTCGTGATTGAATATATCTTTACAACATTGTTACTCACAGAGTTCTGGGCTACAGATAGGCTAGTGAGCGTCCTCGGATGCCAACCCGACACAGTTACAAAATGAACACACACTAAGTTACACACTTGGGAATCAATGACTTAGTCCCTAACTTGACTTGGTGTGGTTCTACATCAATATCCTCATTAAGATGCCTTAAACTAGGCCTAGGAATGCTTAGGATGAAATGAGGATGCAAAGATGTACTTTAAAATACTTTTCAAATTTTTTAGAAAACAGGAGTCTCGCTCGAGCGTGGCTTTCTACGCTCGAGTGGACATGCAGATAAAGGATCTCCGCTCGAGCGTGACTTCCTTCACTCGAGCGGACTGCAAACTCAGGTAAAAGTACTAGATGCATGCAATTCACGCTCGACCTCCGCTCGAGCGTGAGACACAAGTCCTCGCTCGAGCGTGCATTCCCTCGCTCAAGCGGACTGTAAACACATGCAAAGTATTGGATACACGCATTTCACACTCAAACGTTACTTTCCCCGCTCGAGCGGACTGCATGAACTCAGAGTGTACGCTCGAGCGTGAAGTTCCTCGCTCGAGCGTGGATCCAAAATCTGGAATATCCAGATTTGTCTCCAAGCATGAAACTCAACATTTAAAGCATCAAATTCGATACTTTTGGGCTAATTTTCTGGAAAACGCTTTAAAACTCATAATATGACATGTTTCAAAGATCAATTTGCAAAATCAAAGCCCAAAGGTAGTTCAATTGAACCCATTTCCAAACAAAACTTCAAGAACATGATGTACATGCAACATGCATGACTTTAATAAACTTCAAAGCTTTTAATACAAGAACAAATGAGTCAATCCTTCCAAAAACATGCTGAATTCATGGACCAAAGCTAGAATATGGACATGCATGTGAGGATTTCCATGAAATCAACCTCAAAACTTAACAATGTGTACATGCATGCATGATTTAAGCTTCAATTCAACATTTTGAACCAATTCTAGACTCTAATCACCAAACTTCAATGAAAGATGCAAGATACAACTTAAATACAAGTTCAAGAAGATGATTCTCCTACCTTAGGTCTTCAATTTCAAGTCTAGAAGCTCAATTTTGCAATCTCTCTTCAAAATCTTCAAGTCTCCAAGCTAAATTAAGTGAACTCAATTCTTATTCCAACTCTCAAGCTCTCTTTCATGTTTTGGTCTGTAGAAGTGGCTGAAGAAATGGTATGTCAAATGTGTATGAAATGAAGAGGAGTGTTGGTCTAGAACTAGGCCACTAAGTGGCAATGTTATAATTAATGCGACTAATGTAATTCAATATTATTTAATCTAATTTAATCATTCCCAATCAATTTCAAATTAAATCTACCATAAAATCACATAAATTCTAATTAGCATAAAACACTAATTAGTTTCGGGTTCGGCCGCCAATAGGGCCTTCAATTTGCAGTTTAAAACATAAAACATGAACAGATCAATTAACGGTCAAACAAATAGAAATGCATTTAAACTAATACACTCAATCAATCAGTTCAGAATGTCAGTCAAATCAGTTACTTAATCATGTTCAGTCACAGTTTAGCAGTAATCAGTGGTATGATCAGTAAACAGTGGTGAGGGTTGTCACAATAAAAGCTTTAGACAAGTGAGTACCAATTTATTTCAGGTTGTTTGACAAGCAAATCAGCAAAGTATTTGTTAGCTGTTAAAAGAAACAGTTGAAAACAAAAGCCAAAAGTAAATATCAAGGAGTTCAAGAGCGGCACAAGCTAGTGCCTTGATATTTCATCCATTACATAACAATCCATTACATAACAATCCATTACAGACAACACAACAGAGAGTTTCTAGAACTGAGTCGAGGTTGACAACCCCAAGCAAACACATTATACAATACACTTTAGTTAGAGACGTTTCCATCATGGAAGCCGTCTTCACGATACGAAGGGCAGTAGTCATCATAATAACCATACAACATCGAACCCTTATGCTCGAATGTTTGGATATGAGAAGAAAGCTTTAATATCTCATTATCACCCTCGTCAAAACCTATGCAGTCCCTAACATCAAAATATTTAAGCTCTTTGCAGCCTTGCAAAATCATCACTAAGTTCTCCTTTTCCATGGATGCATGCCTTAGAAACAATTACTTTATGTTTGGGAGTAGGGTGACAATAGCTGAGGCTTCATCTTGCTTAATATAGGCTCTTGGAATACCCAATCCAATAAAGTTCTTGCAGTGAATGTTGATTTGCGCAAGGATTTCTTGCAAGTGAAAGGTGCCTTCAAGCCTTAAAAGCTCCAAATTTTTCCACTTGCTCATAAGGTTTGGTATCTGTAACATATGATCACGAGGTAGATAATGAGGCAACAGCAAAACCCGCAAGTCAAGACACCTGGTGAAGAAAAAATAGACCAAAGGTTACCAAGAAAAATGTTAGAAAAATGGTGTTTTTATAAAGCTTTTTTGGGCCAACTTTGAGCCCAAAATTGAGTGGGCCCAGAATGCCTTTTAGGGCGGGTTCGAAGAGGTGAAGTGTTCCTTGCCACGTGGCAAGTCACACGGTGAAGACGGTTCGTCAAAACCATTTATGAGTGAATGAGAACAAGACATCGTTTTCGGGTTCGTGAAATGAACATTTAAAGTTTGTAATGTGGGTTTCCTTGTAAGGCTTGTCCCACATTGAAACTTTAAGAGAGTTTATTTATGTATATAAGCTCTAGCCTACAACACTTAGGTTGGGCCCCAAGGGGCACCCCAAGTTTGTAGAAGGGAGGAGCTATGTACAAAGTGTACGTTAGCCCAAAACCACCACACACGCGCGCCGTCCGGCCGAGCCGTGTCGGGCACGGGTGTGGGTCGGGTTTAAACATTAATTTTTTGGACAAAATTTATTTGAATTTTTTCAATAAATTCTTGCAGAAAAAATTAATTTAAATTTTGAAATTTGAATTTGAAATTGAAATTGTTGTCCAACAATTGTGTCTCTTCCTTTTATTCCATAACAGATTTTTGAGCCCAAACTATTTTTTGGATCTATTCAAAATTGGACAGATTTAAATCTGCCTAAACAGATTCAAACAGTGTTATTCCAGCAGTTAATCTGTTGAACAGTTTGCATATCTGTGTGTTTTCAAAACAACACCTGTTGGATTCAAACCACACCTGCTCATTTGAATTTTATACCTGTTCGGTCAGCACTTGTGTGCCTATAAATATCAACATTCCAGCAGTGTTTTCAAATTCGAAAATCAGTCTGAATACTTGTTTCTTTGCTGTCCATTTTGTTCTAATGCATTTATTCTTCATATATTAGTTTTAGATTAAATTTAAGAGAGTATAGAACACAAGGTTTGGTTCGCCGTACAATTTTGTTTGGTGTGCTGCAACAATTTTGTGAAGATATTGTATCCTGGGAGATAGACGCCACTCAACCGTAAGCACCGTAGCGGGGCGAATTTGTCTTAAGGACAGAGTATCACACACTCGACTTGGTGTTTGAATTATTTATTCGGTTTTAAAAAATAAATACTGTAAGTTTTATTTTATTTTGTTTGAATTGTTTCAAATTATTTTATTTACACAGAAGATTGTGCCAACAATCTTAAGACAGACTTGAATTATTCTGTTTACAGAATTTTTCGTTTGTTTCCTTTTCTCTTTCTTCTTTTAAGAAAATTATTTTTTGTGGATTTACAAAATAATGTTCTAGTTGGAAAAATAAATAGTAATTATATGCTATTTGACAGGTAGTAGTAATATACTATCGATTTTCTTTGACAACTAGTAGTACGATACCGGTGTCATTAACAATTCAGAATATATTTTTGTGGAATTTTTTCAGAAATTAATTTTGGGTTTTAGAAATTATTTTCTGAGTTTTCAGTTCTTAAAATTATGTTTTAGTATTTTAATTATTGAAGTGTTACAGAAATTAATTTTTTGTGTGGAATTAATTTGGTTGAATAAAATTTTATTTTATTTCCAAATTAATTGAAAAATAAAAGTTATTTTCTTATTTCTTTTATTTTACAGAATTTAATTTCCTATGTGGAATTAATTTGGTGGAATAAAATTTTATTTTATTTCCATATTAATTGAAAAATAAAAGTTATATTCGTATTTCTTTTATTTTACAGAATTTAATTTCCTGTGTAGAATTAATTTGATTGAATAAAATTTTATTTTATTTCCAAATTAATTAGAAAATAAAAGTTACATTCTTATTTCTTTTATTTTTTACAGAATTTAATTATGTGAATTTGGTTTAATTTTCTGTGTAGTGTAAATTCTAATTATAATTTTTTTGATAAATTAGAATTGATGGCTATTGAAACTAATGCCTAAACAAATACTACTGTAGTGGCTGCAATGACGCTAACCCCCTCTCCTGTTGTAACAGTACTGGTAAATCACGATGAAAAGCCAGAGAAGCTCGCAGGAACTGGCTTTAAAAGATGGCAACAGAAAATGTTTTTCTACCTTACAACTCTGAACCTAGCTCGTTTCCTCCGTGAAGATGCTCCTATCTTGAAAGAGGATGAAACCGACCGGTAAGTGGTTGCTGTGGTTGATGCCTGGAAACATGCCGATTTCCTTTGCCGGAACTACATCTGGAACGGACTTGACAACACATTATACAACATCTACAGTCCTATCAAGACAGCAAAGGAACTTTGGGAGTCTTTGGAGAAAAAATACAAAACGGAAGATGCCAGCTCAAAGAAATTTGTGGTTGGCAGATTCCTGGATTTTGTAATGGTTGATTCAAAAACTGTGATCAGCCAAGTTCAAGATTTCCAACTCATTCTGCATGACATTCACGTAGAAGGTATGTCTTTCAGTAAATCCTTCTAAGTTGCAGCCTTAATTGAAAAATTACCCAAAGGCTGGAAGGAATTCAAGAACTACCTTAAACACAAGCGCAAAGAAATTTCTATAGAAGAATTAATTGTGCGTTTGAGGATTGAAGAGGACAACTGCAATTCTGAAAAACGGGCTGGTAAGCATCCTATGGAGTCTAAGGCAAATGTGGTGGAACATGCTTCAAAAACCAAGAAACGAAAGTCTTCTGGAGAAAGTTCATCACAAGGCTCTAAAGGGGGGGGGGAGGGAAACAAAAAGTACAAGTTTAATGGCAAATGGTACATCTGTGACAAAGAGGGACATCGGGCCAAAGATTGCCGTAGCAAAGGCAAAAGCAAAAGAAGAACAAGTAAGAAGCCTGCTCAAGCCCATATGACCGAACTGGACAAGATTTCCAATGGTGTAGATGACATCAATCTTTCTGCAGTTGTTTCCGAGGCAAATCTTGTCGGAAATCCTAAAGAATGGTGGGTGGACACTGGTGCTACTCGCCATATCTGTGCCGACAAAAAGATGTTCACATCTTATTCTATAGTGGACAATGGTGAACAACTTTTTATGGGCAACTCATCAACTTCCAAAGTTGAAGGACAAGGAAAGATTGTACTCAAGATGACATCTGGAAAGGAACTCACTCTCAACAATGTACTGCATGTACCGGATATTCGCAAGAATCTTGTTTCCAGATCCCTGTTGAGTAAGAATGGGTTTAGGCTAGTATTTGAGAGTGATAAATGTGTACTTACTAAGAATGGAATGTATGTAGGAAAAGGTTACATGTCTGATGTCCTTTTCAAGTTAAATGTAATGATCGTTGTACCCTCAGTTATTAATAATAATACATCTTCTTCTTACTTGCTTGAGTCTTCAAATTTATGGCATGGTAGACTAGGACATGTTAATTATGGATCTTTGCGTAGATTAATTAATATGGAATGTTTACCTAAATTTGACACTGATTCAAATCATAAATGTGAAATTTGCGTTGAGGCAAAATTATCTAAAACTCATTTTCATTCAATTGAAAGAAGTACGGAACCACTTGAACTAATTCATAGTGACATTTGTGATTTTAAATCAATTTAAACTAGAGGTGGGAAAAAGTATATTATCACTTTTATAGATGACTATACTAGATATAGTTATGTTTATTTAATTCGAACCAAGGATGAAGCTTTGGAAACTTTCATTCAATATAGGAATGAAGTTGAGAATCAACTTGGTAAGAAAATCAAAAAAACTAAGAAATGATAGAGGTGATGAATATGAATCACCTTTTGGTGAATTTTGTAAAGAACATGGAATAATTCATCAAACCACCGCTCCTTACTCACCTCAGCAAAATGGAATTGCTGAAAGGAAAAATACGACTTTAAAAGAAATGATGAATGCCATATTAATAAGTTCTGGATTACCTCAGAACATGTTGGGGGAAGCAATACTTTCTGCTAATTATATTTTAAATAAAGTACCCCAAAAGAAAGTAAATAAACACCTTATGAATTGTGGCATGGAAGAATATCATCCTACAAATACTTAAAAGTGTGGGGGTGTTTGGCTAAAGTGGCTATTCCTAGTCCTAAAAAGACTAAGATAGGTTCTAAGACCATTAATGGCAATTTCATTGGTTATGCCAAGAATAGTAGTGCATATCAGTTTTTGATTCATAAATCAGAACATTCCGAAATGCATGTAAATACTATTATTGAATCTTGGAATGCATCTTTCTTTGAACATGTATCTCCAAATAAGACTGGACAAGAGATTAGTAACAATAAAAGATCTCATAATGCTACTACTAGTCAGGATCAAGAACATGATCAAGAACAAGAGTTAGATCAAAATGAGGAAGAGGAACCTAAGCGTAGTAAACGTGCTAGAACCTCATAATCTTTTGGTCCAGATTTCCTAATTTTTTTTTTGGTTAGAAAATGAGCCTTTAACTTTTAAAGAGGCTATGTCCAGTCCTGAAGTTCCTTCATGGAAAGAAGCTGTCAACAGTGAAGTTGAATCCATCTTGCAAAATCACACTTGGGAATTAGTGGACTTGCCACCAGGTTGTAAACCTCTTGGGTACAAGTGGATTTTCAAAAGGAAAATGAAAGCGGATGGATCAATTGACAAATACAAGGCAAGACTTGTGGTCAAAGGTTTTATACAAAAAGAAGGTCTTGATTACTTTGACACATACTCACCGGTTACTAGAATAACATCCATTAGAATGCTAATTGCTATTGCATCTTTATACAGTCTAGAAATTCATCAAATGGATGTAAAAACCGCTTTCTTAAATGGTGAGTTAAATGAAGAAATTTACATGGAACAACCAGAAGGTTTTTCTGTTCCAGGAAAAGAAAAGAAAGTGTGTAAATTGGTTAAATCATTATATGGTTTAAAACAAGCGCCAAAGCAATGGCATGAGAAATTTGGCAAGGCAATGATGTCAAATGGATTCAAAATTAATGAGTGTGACAAATGTGTTTACATTAAAAACACAGACAAAGGTTATGTCATTGTATGTCTTTATGTAGATGATATGCTCATCATAGGTAGTAATAATGACATGATTAAAACTACCAAAAAAATGTTGAATAAACATTTTGACATGAAGGACATGGGCATTGCTGATGTAATTCTTGGTATGAAAATTACCAAAACATCAGAATGATATGCTTTGTCACAATCTCATTACATTGAGAAAATACTTGACAAATTCAGCAAAGATGATGATCATCTTGCTAGAACACCTGTAGATGTTAATTTGTATCTTTCTAAGAATGTACAGGAAAGTATTTTTCAATTACAGTATGCCCAAATTATTGGAAGCTTAATGTACTTGATGAACTGCACTCGCCCGGATATAGCTTATGCAGTAAGTAAATTAAGTAGATATACGAGTAATCCGGAAATAGAACACTGGAAAGCAATTATAAGGGTTCTAAGATATCTCCGATTCACTCGTAACATTTGGCTGAATTATACAAGATATCTAGCAGTACTTGAAGGATACTGTGACGCAAATTGGATATCAGATACTAGAGACTCAAAGTCTACCAGTGGGTATGTTTTTACTCTTGGTGGGGCGGCTATATCTTGGAAATCTTCTAAATAGACTTGCATTGCTAGGTCTACTATGGAATCAGAATTCATAGCTTTAGACAAAGCAGGGGAAGAGGCAGAATGGCTTCGCCACTTCCTTGAAGATATTCCAATATGGCCAAAACTGGTGCCTGCTATATGCATACATTGTGATAGTCAATCAGCAATAGGTAGAGCATAGAGTCATATGTATAACAGTAAGTCACGACACATTCGTCGTCGACATAACACCGTGAGACAACTACTCTCTAATGAAATTATTTCCATTGAATATGTTAAGTCTAAAGACAACATAGCGGATCCACTAACCAAAGGGTTAGCAAGAGAGTTAGTTGAGAATTCATCAAGGGGAATGGGACTAAAGCCTATTAAATAAAAGTTACCACAACGGCAACCCAACCTAGTTGACTGGAGATCCCAACAACTAGGCTCAACGGGACAACCGAGTTGTGAATGACTCAGAAGGATCACTGGGGAGTTAAACTCCTACCCATTTCTATGATGAAATAGTGATGACTGCAGAGTTTTGAGATTAAGTAATACTTTTAATGATTCTTATATCTAGGTATACCTAGTGGAGTATGGCAGGATATTCTTCATAAGAATCACCTATGTGAGTGTGAACTAGGCCGGTTCTATAAGATTTGTGAAGGACTACAAGTCTTTAGAGCACTCATGAATGACCAGGTTGTTCAAGGCCAAAATGAATACAATAGTGAGAACTAAACTGTGTCTGGGGATATACTGTGTGAGTTCTATTGTCTTGGTTTTCACAAACGGCTGAACAGTTCAAGACATCATGTTCACTGGTTAGCTAGTAAATCCGATAGTGTCTCACAAGGGAAGGTTCAAAGCCAAAAGCTACCTATCCTTTGTAGAATATTTCAAATTTCTATACTCTCTATTTTTAGATCATGTTGTTGCATTTTCTCTCCGTCAAATTCCATCCATGTGGGGGATTGTTAGAAAAATGGTGTTTTTATAAAGCTTATTTTGGGCCAACTTTGAGCCCAAAATTGAGTGGGCCCCGAACGTCTTTTGGGGTGGGTCCGAAAAGGTGAAGTGTTCCTTGCCACGTGGCAAGTCACATGGTGAAGACGGTTCGTCAAAACCATTTATGAGTGAATGAGAACATGACGTTGTTTTCGGGTTCGTGGAATGAACATTTAATGTTTGTAATGTGGGTTTCCTTGTGAGGCTTGTCCCACATTGAAACTTTAAAAGAGTTTATTTATGTATATAAGCTCTAGCCTACAACACTTGGGTTAGGCCCCAAGGGGCACCCCAAGTTTGTCGAGGGAAGGAGCTATGGACAAAGTGTACCTTAGCCCAAAACCACCATACACACACGCGCGCGCCGCCGCCGTCCGTTTGGCCGTGCCGTGCCGGGCGCGGGTGTAGGTTGGGTCGGGTCTAAACATTAATTTTTTGGACAAAATTTATTTGAATTTTTTCAATAAATTCTTACAGGAAAAATTAATTTAAATTTTGAAATTTGAATTTGAAATTGAAATTGTTGTCCAACAATTGTGTCTCTTCCTTTTATTCCATAATAGATTTTTGAGCCCAAATTTTTTTTTGGATCTGTTCAAAATCGGACAGATTTAAATCTGCCCAGGCAGATTCAAACAGTGTCATTCCAGCATTAATCTGTTGAACAGTTTGCATATCTATGTGTTTTCAAAACAGCACCTATTGGATTCAAAGCACACTTGTTCATTTGAATTTTATACCTGTTCGGTCAGCACTTGTGTGCCTATAAATACTAACATTCCAGCAGTGTTTTCCAATCCGAAAATTAGTCTGAATATTTGTCTCTTTGCTGTCCATTTTGTTCTAGTGCATTTATTCTTCATATATTAGTTTTAGATTAAATTTAAGAGAGTATAGAGAACACAAGGTTTGGTTCTCCGTACAATTTTGTTTGGTGTGCTACAACAATTTTGTGAAGATCATTGTATCCTGGGAGATAGACGCCACTCAACCGCAAGCACCGTAGCGGGGCAAATCTGTCTTAAGGACAAAGTGTCACACACTTGACTTGGTGTTTGAATTATTTATTCGGTTCTACAAAATAAATACTGTAAGTTTTATTTTATTTTGTTTGAATTGTTTCAAATTATTTTATTTACACAGAAGATTGTGCCAACAAAAAACTCATACAAAGTCATCCCTCATCTTCTGATCAAACTAAAAAGTAATTTTAAATCAGAGTCATTTAACGGTTTAGGATCCATTGCAAATAATCCACCTTTGCAATAAACTTGCAATGGTGGGTTAAGAGCCAAAAATAAAATCATTGCAACTTGCAAGGTTAAACCACTCTTAGAGCGCTCAATGATCGTATTTCTGGCTCATAAACCACCATTGCAGAGTATCCTACTCCCATTTTAGCTGTCCCTTCAGCCTATTTATGCAATTTCATTTGCTGAGTTTTTACCTTTCGAGTTTTGGATATATATTAAAATGCCATAGCGGCAGATTGTTAGTAAATGAAGACATAGAACAACTTAATGAAGTCAGTTTGTAGAACTTACTCATTTGCAACATAAAGCAATGCTCCCTCTGTGCAACAGTCCGAAAGTGACAGAAAAGTGGTAGATCTAGCACTGCGCTTAACTACAAACTTGATGAATGCAGTGACGACAATTTATCATGTAATTGATATTTATCAAGCAATCTTGATATGGATTCATCATAAGACCATGAATCAAGTGAGATTTAGAAAAATCTAGTCGGCGCCAGCAGAGAGGACTGAGCGTGGCATTGTACCATGACTTGCACATGAAGGGAACATCCAATAGCAATGATTCAATTCCAACTCTCCCAAACACATTCACCAAGCAATCCATACTCAAATCCTCCCATTTCCCTTCTTCCATCTACACCAATGTCAAATAAAGGGTAAGTATAAATATTATATTTCTCCAAATATAGAGAGAGATGAAAAAATTATGGCAAGGGTTATATCATGAAGTCTTGAAAAACACAACTTTATAGATGACAACAAAACTACAAAGTGAGTTCAAGAAAGCCCATTTTACAATATTTTTGTATGTGTGGAAAGATTGGAAGGGGTAATTTCTGAGTCTAAATTAGGATTAAAAGAGAAATCAAAATGTACAGTGAAATGTTAGATCATACAAAACCAAAAACCAAAAACGCATAAAGAACATTCCCAAAACAAAAAGTGGGTAATCTCTAATTGGCTTGTATAAACTACTACATAACAAAAAAACCCAATTCAAATACAAGCATAACAGGCAGATATAGAGTTAGAAAATCAAGGGAAATCCAAAAAGAGGGATTAACAATGCGATCATGAGGTAACCCAAGCACCCTTGAAAGAAGTGTGGAAAAAAAAAACACAGATTCATAAATTAATGCAGTTCCAAATTGATGAAGAAGTCCTACCTCTAACATGATGAAGATGAGTAACAACACAGTCTGCTTTGATTTTGATCACTCCGGTTGCCAGCAAATGCAGGGTATGAAGAAGTCCATTCATAAACAACAATGCATAGATAGACTTTTAATGATGAAGAAACAGCAATTTGAGAACTGGGTGGAGGAAAGGTATCACTTTGTTGGGGGACCAAAGAAAGTAATGACTTGGTCTTCCTATTTCTTTTGCTTTCTTCTTTCTTTTCCACCCTTTACCTCCATATATATATATATATTACAAATTATTTTTTTCTGTTAAAATAAAAAATGGTAATGACCAAAATCTGCATTGGAATGTTATTACAAATATATTAAAGTATATATATATATATATATATTTGATGTCATATGAAAGTATTTTAGAAATTGTTTCTTATTATTTTGAACAAACTACAACCTCATATCTAATTTGATAAATATTTGGTTATATAATTAAATTGGAGGGCTGCTATTAGGACATATCTAATTTTTTTTGAACCCCCAATTTCCTCTTTTCTTTTTCTTTTTTTATTACAATTATATCATAAAGTAAAATTACATTAAAGCTTAATCTTTAATAGAACACTCACCCACCAATAAAAACAACTCTGCAATATTGTTCACCCACCTCCCCACCTAAATGTATTCCTCACCCACCTAAACCTAACGTGTTCCTCTTCATCACCATCCTAAACCCTAAACATATTCATTTTCATCACAATCTAAAAAAGTGAACTAGAAATTAGTGGCTGAATTAGAATGGATGTTTGTTATTTTGTTTGTTATATTGAATTGGAATGGAAAAGAATGAATTGAGGGTTAAGTTATACACTGTTGAAAATTTTGTTTATATTCGGCAACATAGTGCCGAAAAAATTGTTTATATTTGGCAACACAGTGCCGACAAAATTGTTTATATTTGACAACACAGTGCTGAACCAACCTTTGGCCGGTTGACCAACCAGATGACCGAGTGGTTGACCGGTGGTGTGATTTTGGCTCAGTTTTACAACAATGATGCAATGGTTTTGATAAAATGGACACCTTCGTTCACTGATTTCAAATAAATCCAAGAGAGGTACCGTTGTCGTCATCTTTCTTCAATATGATAGGGATCGTCATCGTTGTTCTTCAACAGGAGAGGGAATGTCTTCAACCATGATGGAGAAGGTGTGAAAAATTAGATGGGTGTGCACTTGGGTGTGATAATATTATGAATATGGATAAATTTGATATTAAGTAGGATGTTAAAAAAAATCTTATTGAAATTTAGGGTTTAGGATGGGGGTTGAAAAAAATAGGAGGTCCAAAGAATTAAGGTAGGTGCTAATAGTAAGTTGTTCAATTTTTGAAATAATCTTTTTAACCATAAAATTAAGTTTCGTACAATCTTTTTTCAATTGGGCTACATGAACTAAAATAAATAATTGTAAGCACTAGTAGATAAATTTGACAATTTTGATATGAAGCCAAAAAAAATTAGTGATAACTTAAGAGATAAAAGTGAGAAATAATCTTTTTCTCTGCTCACTAACTATTTATTAAGACTTTGATTAACATCACGCTTGTTTGTTAATTTTATTTTATTTTTTCATAGAAAAGGGTTGTCAATTAAGTTGTGGATGTTTTGTTTCTTGATTATTTGGGAGTTCATAACTTGTAAAAATCATCTATCCTTTTCTATTTTGGAAAATATGGTGCTATTTTTCTATTTTTTATAATGCCCAACACCTACCTATGTGTAACCGATATAAAATGTGAAACCCATGAGTTTGTCAATCCCTTCTGTGTCTTTTCTATTTTCGTTATTTTACAAAATAAGTGTTTTAAAAACACACACACACACACACACACATGACAGAGACACCACCCCTGATTTTGATTACCCCATTTCCTAGCAAAAGTCAGTCCATAAACAAACAAAAGATGAAGAAATGAAAGGTATCATTTTGTGAGAGACTTGGAAGTCTTTCATCTTTCTTTTACTTTCACATTTTTTGTTCACTTTTCATTTCTTCAATGCTAAGTTCTTGGTTTTTTTTTTTAATTAAAATAAAATAAAAGGCATTGTTTTAATAATAATTTGATTTACTTTTAAACTTAAATTGTGGGATTATCTTTCTCTAACTTGTGTTGTTATAATGAAAATTACAACAAAATTATTGCAGAGAAAAAATAACCAAATTTCACAATTGAGTAGATCTATTGTAGATAGACAACCATATTTGCTCCCAAAATCACCTATAAAATCTCCCTCTCCATTAGGTGGCATGATTAACAAAAGTTAAAATTCTAACATAAAGCTTGAGCAAAATATGAAAATATTTTCACCCATGCTTCCACAAGAAAGCCATGGAATTGAAAACATTTCAAATTGTTCTTGATATAGTTTATAAAAAGCACAAATTCAAGAACATATATTTACAAAATTGGAATCATGTTATTCAATGAAATAGCAGAAATGATTTAACAGAGAGAATACCACTTTCTAGTGCTTACTTTTTTCTTTTCTTTTTTCTCTGATCCCATTTCTAATGCTTACTTAAACAAATAGATTCTCTACCATGCAATGATCAAATGAACCAAACAAAAAAAAGTAAATAAAAGACATGTGAAGAACAATATCCCGAGTTTGTATCATATTCATATCAACCAGAAAGGAACACCACCAAATAAAAGAGTTAATAGTTTAAATGGAAGCTAACATTACAATCTTTCCTTGCTTTTTCTTTCACCTTTGCATTACACAGATCCAAGAAAGTATATGTCTGCAAGGTTTTTTTTTTTTTTTTTTAGTTTTAAATTGCTAAGTAGATTCCTTCTGGGACACAGTCATTTCCCTTACAGCCCACCTCCATCTTGGTGCGTCATGGCATCAATTTGATCGCCATCCCTCATGTTAAGCTGCTCAATCAAATCAAGAGTTAATCCACACAAGGCTACAAGCCTGACATAAAACAAACTTTATCTACTTTTTTTTGTTTTTTTCATTCTTTTTTTCTTTCCGCAACCAAAATGAGATAAGAACCGCCATTAATAACATGTCACCTTGAAGCTAACTAAATTTTATGAAATTACAGAGATAGGTAGTTTGTGCCTAGAGACTATGAATAGGCCAAGCTCTTAGAAGAAATTTTAACTACTAAGAGTTATATATATTCAACATTCAATGAATAACCAACAAGTACCAATTTCAAATTATGCCAAATCAATTATTATGCCAATATGAATTAAAGCATGAAAAATCAATGGCAACCACAACATAAATAGCAATGATATAGTAGGCAGACAACCATTTACGTGGAAAACCTTCCTTGTGCACAAGAGAAAAAGTAAGAACCACGGTCACACCTGAAAAATCTAGAAATCCCCTAAATGTTAATTTGTGATTATATATCAATTTTAAGCAATAAGACAATCTCAATCAAACAATCAAGACAAATCGACACAACGATTTTAACGTGGAAAAACCACAATTGGAGCACCTCCAATTGTGATAAGAAAACCACGGGCAATAGCCACAAAACAATCCACTAAGAAGATATAAAGGAATTACACAGGTATACTCTCAATTACCTAGCGAATCCACGTCCGAATTGAACAAACCTCTATGTGCCTCTTCCAACCCCGTCTTCACCTCGGAATTATCTTGACGATGAGCCACTCCGAAATCCATCAAAGCTTCAGGCTCGAATTCTTCAGAATCCACCGAAGAACAACTCTCTCTTTTGTGTAGAACAAACAAATAATCCTTTGATGTATACTCTTGAAACCATGAGTTGAATACTCAATCAAAACATCAAAGAAAACTAGTAAAATATCCCAAGATATAAACCCTAGAGCCCAAGAAGAAGATCTGCAGAAGTAATCCTAAAATCTGATAGAAACCAGTACTTATAGAAATCTAATCGCGACGCTCGCTCGAGGAAGGACTCTCTTCCTAGAGCGAGGAACCAAAAAACGGTTTTCCATAAGTGGCTTCTGGCTCGAGCCATGCAACCCTTCGCTGAGGCGTACATTTATCTCATTCAGGTTTTACACAGACGCAGCCTGCTTCGCTGCAAGAACTTCCTCGCTCGAGCGAGGCAAGGGGGACACATGAAAATTATTGAATGCAATTTTGCATTTTACTTACGGAGGAGCTTGCCCTCGACCCCCTGCAGGCACTGCCCCTGGACCCCCCGCTGAGCTGACCGGGCAGCTCATCCCCCGTCTAATCAGCGAAGTGGCAACTGAAGCAGTATGTAAACATCACAAACTCTCTGCAAGGCACCAATTCGGTTGGATTCCGCATCTAAACACTCATAGCCTCATTGAAATTAAAAAGGCAGAAATTAAGTACAACTGAAAGGAGTTTTGTTCAACGGATTGGCCAAGAAAAAACCTACAATTCTCCCCCTTTTTTGGCAAAGCCGTACACAAACACACCTAAAAATGAAATCCTTAATTACCCAACACCTTATAGCCATAAAACAAACTTCTTTCTCAAGGTCATGATCTGCAAAACAGTTATTAGTGCCACAATCTCCAAAGCAACTATTAGTTCCACAAGAGTATATGAAAAAGCAATAGACATATGACACGATTATCTTGAAGCATGAGATGGAAAACATGAATAGATGCAACTTGGAGAACATTAGATGAAAACAAAGACTCATGAAAAACAACTTTCTCCCCCTTTTTGTCACGAGTTGACAAAGAAAGCTCAAACAACAAAAGCACGATCATAAACCACACAAGCAATGATATGACGATATAAATATCAGGAGCATGCAAGAAGGAAATAATAAGCAAACAGTGCATAGCAACATGCAAAATAACTATAGCCAATCTCCCTTACCAAACAAAACAAAGTGGTCATGCTTACAAACTCTTTTAATGATAAACCAAACTTCCCCTTACGAAAAACAACCACAAACATGGAAAACAATGAATAGGAAGAAAATGACAAAAATAATATGGTGGAGCAAGCAAGGAATTTCAAATTTGGACCTTGAAACACACAAGACTATCCAAGAAACACACAAGATTATCCAAGAAGCACAATTACTTGAAAACACAATGTGCACAGCCTTTAGAAAATTCCTCATAAAAGAAAGTGATGCATTATGTGAAAAGCATAGATCCCATGATAAAAGTGTGTGTGTGACTCTTGGAGTTCGACAAACACAAGATTCAAATCCTAGTAGTGATCTGATAGTTGGACCTCTGACAAGAGAATCTAAGCACAATTACGGAAAGTTAAACCACTAGGAATCAAGGGGTATTTGGTGAGTAAAGGCGGAGGCTCCCCCTCAATCAATGAATCCTTTATTTTTTCCTTTATTTTTTTTATTTTTATTTATTTCTTTATTTTTTACATCTTTTTCTTTTCTTTCTTTTGCACATCCTTCGGTGAGTAAAGGCAGAGGCTCCCCCACAATCAATGAATCCTTTATTTTTTTTCTTTATTTTATTTATTTTATTTTTTTTACATCTTTTTCTTTTTTTTCTTTTGCACATCCTTTTTTTTTTCTTTCTTTTGCACACTCATTGGCAGCTGACACACTCAAGAGTATGGAAACCGAACTAGAGAAGCATGGATATAATAAGGATGGCCTGGTTGGTGACTCTGAGGTAGCCTTTTCCTCATGGCTGGACTACAAAGAATAGAGAGGAAAGCCGTGGAGATGCAAAAAGATGGAAGGTGGTTTAAGAGACTCAACATCACCCATGATATGCTAGTATAGGTCAATTCCTCTAGAAATGCAAAAGATCAATGGTAGAAGTCCATAGAAAAAAAATAATCACTAAGGCGGAAGACTCCAAAATTTGCTAATCCAAGAGTGTGTACAGAATGAGACATACTAATCAAATAACACACACTCTAAAATGAGTAATGACCAAAGAAAGTACACACATATTAACATGTAATGGATATTCTCAACAATTCCAATATGCACCAAGGAACACTCAAAAAATTTTAAGCTTGCAAAACCATACTAAGAAAATCTTTTTGGTTTTTTTTTTAATTATTTTTTTTTCTTTTTCTAAACAAAGCAAGACAGAAAGCGAACAAGCACACATTAAATGACTCAAAAAAAATACACAAAAACCCAAAAACTAAAAAGAATAAACAAATTAACACAAGTCAAGTTTTCTCACCCAAACCGCTTTAGTATGAAAAAAATTGTGAGAATTGCAGTTCTTGGGTGGTGTCTTGACATTGCGGTCCCCTTTCCCTTCCATGGGAACCCGTCTAGACTTGGTGTCCAACTTCCTATTCCTAAGACTAGACAAACAAAACCTCTGTTCACGATTGGTCTCAAGCAAATCAAAAGAACGAGGTCTAATATGACCCTTAACCTCATTACAACCAATGAAGTGTCTCTTACCCCACGAGATGTTGGAATTTCTTCCATCTCTTTGAGACACTCTCCCATGCAACTTACAACAATACGGGCAAATATGACCATGCATACCACAATGATGACAAATAAAAACAGGGTGTACAGGGTGTATCTTCTTTTCTTTGACTTTACCAACTTTAGGAAGATTGAGAAGTCTTTCCTCCTGTTGAACCTTGTGCTCCCCCTGCCCTTTAGTTCTTGTATCATGAGATGTGGATGCACTCTGTTTTGCTCTTTCTTACCACCAAAGCCAATGCCACTCTTGTCAGAACAGATTTATTGAGACCTAATGATATCCTCCAAAGTCTTTGATCCTTTACTCCAAAGACCAATGGTAGCCATAGCACACTTGAGCTCTTCCTTTTTTTTGATCATTAGTTCTTCCAAAGCAACTTGAGACATCTCGAGAGTTTTAATTTTTTCTTCATATGTTGCATAGATTTGTTGTAGCTCATTCCTCTCTGTCTCACAAGACAATAGTTTTGCACAACGAGCTTGTCGATCACTAGCTATCTTTATGGCATCAATCCTAGCCTCAGAAATCTCCTCCTTTAGTTTGACATTCTCACTTTCACATGCTGTGAGTTTCACAGTGAGTTTGTCATTGAATTTGGATAACTTAAGAGATTCCTTATACAACTTTTCATAAGCTTGCTCAAGCTCTTCATCATCACTTCTCGAGGATTCATCATCAGTGGCATTCTCAACCAGGCTCTTTGGATACTCTATTCGTCCTTCAGTTTCGGAAGCCGCCATGAAAGCAAGGAATTGTTTATGTCCCTCTTCACCTTGATCTTCGTTGTCACTTTCATCTTCATCAGATTCTGATTCATCATCCCAAGTGATGGCAAGGGCTTTCTTCTTCTTCAAACGAGTGGGGCATTCTGAAGCAAAGTGACCAAATCCTTGGCATTCATAACATTGGACTCTTTCAGAGTTCCCTTGTATCTTTCCTTTCTCCTTCTTGGCTATATAATTAATTTTGAGTTTATCTTTGCCTTTAGATTTATGGATATGAGTAGATTCCAAAAGATTAGGATTCTTTTTCAAAAAAGATTTTTTAAATTGCTTAACAAAAGCAGCCGTAATCTTGGAATCTATCTCACAATCCTCATCAGAATCCTCTCCAACTCTATGAGCACTACTAAACGCAATACATCTTTTTGTTTCTTTTTGAAATTCCTATGTGATTCATAAGTTTGGAGATTTCCAACTAAGTGATTTAGCTTGAGGTTGTCAACATCTTAAGCCTCCTCAATAGCCGTAACTTTTGGTTGGAACCGATCGGGCAAGGATCTCAAAATTTTTCCTATAACTTTGGATTCTGGTATTTTTTCACCTAAATTGAAGCTAGAATTTACAATGTCACTCAACTTTGCATAAAATTCATTAAAGGTCTCACTATCTTTCATTGAAAGGTTTTCGAAACTAGACGTGAGCCTTTAAAGTTTTGAGCGTTGAACAGAAGGAGTGCCCTCATGAATAGTTTGTAAGATATCCCAAGCCTCTTTTGCGACTTCACAACTGCAAATACGACTAAACTCTTCAGGTGTGACAACGCAAAAGAGAGAATTGATAGCTTTACTATTCCAGCTACTATTTTGGTAATCAATTATGCCCTACTTATCAATTGGTTTGGGGAAAGTTACTCCATCAACGGTAATTGTTGGTTCGGTCCACCCATTCATGATAGATTGCCAAATTTTTTCATCTATTGATTTCAAAAACGATCTCATCCGAACTTTCCAAAAAGAATAATTGGATCCGTCAAGTAGGGCTGGTCGAACCATAGAACTTCCCTCGCGTATTGAATTCACTATCACAAATCAAACAAGATCTCATTTTAAAAGAATATTTTTTTAAAAAAAATAGAACGACCTGCTTTGATACCAATTGAAAAATCTAGAAATCCCCTAGATGTTGATTTCTGATTATGTATTAATTTTAAGCAATAAAACAATCCCAATCAAACAATCAAGACAAATTTACACAACGATTTTAACGTGGGAAAACCACAATTGGAGCACCTCCAATTGTGATAAAAAAAACCACGAGCAACAGCCACAAAACAATCCACTAAGAAGATATAAAGGAATTACACAGGTATACTCTCAATTACCTAGCGAATCCACGCCCGAATTGAACCAACCTCTATGTGCCTCTTCCAATCCCGTCTTCACCTCGGAATTGTCTTGACGATGAGCCACTCCAGAATCCACCAAAGCTTCAGGCTCGAATTCTTCAGAAACCACCGAAAAACAACTCTCTTTTGTGTAAAACAAACAAATAATCCTTTGATGTATGCTCTTTAAACCGTGAGTTGAATACTCAATCAAAACATCAAAGAAAACTAGCAAAATATCCCAAGATATAAACCCTAGAGCCCAAGAAGAAGATCTGCAGAAGTAATCCTAAAATCTGACAGAAACTCGTACTTATAGAAATCTGAATCGCGACACTCACTCGAGTGATGACTCTCTCGCTAGAGCAAGGAACCAAAAATGCGTGTTTTCCATAAGTGTCTTCGCTCGAGCCACGCACCCTTCGCTCGAGCGTACATTCATCTCTTTCAGGTTTTTACACAGACACAGCCTTCGCTCGAGCGAGAACTCCTTCGCTCGAGCGAGCAAGGGTGGACATGAAATTTTGAATGCAATTTTGCATTTTTCTTCGAGGGCGCTGCTCCTCGACCCCGCCCGGGCGCTGCCCCCTGGACCCCCGCGAGCTGACCGGGCAGCTCGATCCCCGTCATAATCAGCGAAGTGGCAATCTTGAAAGCATTAACATCACAAACTTCTCTGCAAGGCACAATTCGGGTTGGATTCGCATCTAAACACTCATAGCCTCACTGAAATAAAAAGTGCAAAATTAAGTACAACTGAAAGGAGTTTTGTTCAAACGGGATTGCTAAGAAAAAACCTAACAATACCCAACAAAAAAACAAATCCACAATCAGTAAAAAAGTTTATAAGATTCAAAACCAGAGGACCCCCCATTATCTTGCAGTTTTTCTCGAATCTCCTTATTTTCATGGCTCTAAACTCCTTATAAACCCTTGATCTGATAGCTCCATGGAACTCCTCGCTCCGATCTTCATTCCTTGTGGCACCATTACACAAATTGCCAAGGTTGAACATATCAAACAAGTGTATGCATGGATTATTGTGCCAAAAATTCAGTGTAGTAATTTTTAATAAGATGTATAATGAATGAAGATCAAGTTCAAAAATTGATAAGCATGGGTTTCGATGACTTTTTCAGAAATATGATAAAAACAATTTGTGTCTCAAAAGTGGCCATCGTTTACCTTGATCATTTTTGCCCATTTTACACTAAAGTTCAACATGTAAACTAATCTAGGGTCAAGCTAGGTCAACTTGTGCAATATTGAAAAGTGTCCTAAAAATGGTCTCCTAATGTTTTTTGCAACAAAAGTGTCACTTTTACCCTTATATGTTGTAGTCATAAGAGAAGAAAGAATGCAAATGGAGAGCCTTAAACCTGCAACCACCCCCAACCTAAGTTTTTATACTATGTAAAGTCACCAATTTTCCCGAAAGCTTAAGTTGTTAGGAAATAAGTCCAACAATGTCTATCGAGGAATTCAACAAAACCAAATATCAACATTTACACGAGTGTATTTAGTTTTGTGGTATACAAGTTGTTGTTTCTAATGTGGCAAAGTAGAAAACATAGAAAGTAAAGAAACCACAAAATGCCAATTAGTTTAGCTGGTGACTGTAAGGATTTAGTAGTCAAGTCTTGCCCTTGCTTTTAGGTTGGAAGGGTTATATATAGGTTGACACAGGGCTACCCATCACCATTGTGAAATTTTGAGAGAATGGACAGGAAAATCATATACAATATGAGCAATATAGGAACAGAATAACAGCAATAGTTCAGCTTAAGAATATAAGCACTTAGATTATATTAGTGTAAAACAGAATTATAACAGATGGATAACTAAATAATGTCTAAATTAGTTTATTCTCCATGAATGCACTGCACAGTGCCATTCTATTTTCACTCTTATAGGGATGACCATTGGTTCAGTGATAAAATCTTGGCCTAATAACCTTGAGGTTATGAGTTCAAGTCACCGAGCAACCACTTTGTATACTATGCCAAATGTTAGGTGTATACCTAATATTTTTCCTCCCAAACACACATTAATATGTACTAATTGGACATTGTTTTATAGTAATAGGAACTAACACTACAACAAAATGCACCTTTGGTAACCAAAAGTTGTGGAATTGACGATCAAAAAATTTTTTAGTTGGCAAAAGTACAATATGTCGCTACTAATTTTTTTTTTAGTCGGGGTATATTTATTATTGGCGATTAAAAGAAATTTAGTTGCTAAAAATAAAAGAATTGATGACAAAAAAAATATTTTAGTCCTCGTATATTGAGTTTTGGCTACTAAAACAAATTAGTCACCAAATGTAAAATAAAAAATTATTTTTTATCTTTGGCAACCAAAAGTTTAGTCGCCAAAAACATATTTTTAGCGACAAAAAATATTGAGTGACTACTTTTTAAACCCAAATAGGGTATTCACATGAAACACTAACAATAGGATAGTAAAATCAGTACATTGTACTTGTCTATGTTTTGGGATATGTACGCGCGGGAGCGAATGTGTGTGTGTGCACGATCTCGCAAGCACACGCGAGAGACATAGAGAGAGAGAGAGGGAGATGTGTTTTACATCATGGTGTTAGTTTGGATCCTAAAAAACACCTCAACGCCATCCTACAATCATGTGGGCAAATGAAAACATAAATACCAAAGGGGAGGGCAAAGGAGATGAGAAAATAGAGTAATACAGCACATTTGAGGAGTGAATCTGAAGCCAATCAAAAGAGAGTTTAAAAACATCCAGTAGAGTAGTGATTTAAAAGCCTGAATCCAAGCTTTGACAGACTTGTTCAACTGAAATCATGACATCTGTAAACAATTCTTTGCATATAAGGTATATGATTCATTGTTGTGGTATAGCAGTAAACAACACGCATTTTGAAAAAGATGATAAGAATAATTAAGCATTATAATGCAAACATGTTAAAGTGGTTGAGAGCATTTTAACTTGATTCCTTGCACAAGAGTCTTCTGGAGTTAGATGTGTTATTAAATAAATGAATTTTTTTATCACCAGACAAAAAGTAGTCTGACTATTTTTATGCCGCTTTCTATTTATCCTATGGCCTATGATACTTGACATCCCAACTAAATCAACTTTGAACTTCCCCCCTCAATAATACCACGACTTTGAACCATGGTCAATGCTCGTGAAAGTCACTTATTTAGACAAACATTTTAATTAGCCAAATTTGAATATTTTATAATATTTTTCAAAGTTTGGCCAATTTGTGACCCCGTGTGGTAGCTAGGTTAGTCTCTTGCAAAATATGGTTACTGGTTTTATCCAAAATACTTTTGATTATTGATGAAAATTTGCCCCAGCTTGGCCCTGACCCCGTTCCCTTGCCCGTCCCATTTGGATTTTCCTGACCTGATAAGAAAACAAGGTGGGCAAGGTATTTGCTTTTCTCGGGCTGTTTTCCCCACCCCCAGAGGCGGAGCCAATGAAGGCCTAAGGGAGGCACATGACCCACCTCATTTTTTGAAAATTGTACTTGTACCCATGAATACAAAAAGTACCGCTAATATTATCTCTTGTAAAATTATATTAGTGTCTCTTCTAAATTATTTTAAGGTACCTAATATTTTTAATTTTTCTAAAAGAACCCCTTATATGATGTTTTTAAAAGAGAGTAATAATATACGAACATAATGCTTGTGCAAAAATTGTATACATAATGAGCTGAGATTTTGTGATTCCTTCATTTTCAATTAAAACATTTATTATTATCCTTGTAATTTCACAAATGTCATTGACACATCATTTCGTTGAATTTTTCTTATATGAATTTTAACTAGAGCATTTAGCCTAGTGGTAGGTAGTGTGAGGTCTTGAGCTCAACTTATATGGGGAATAGTTTGATACCAGTTGAAGTTTTATTTTTATTGCTTTAACAGTAATTTATTATATTTTTATTGCAATGACATTTTTTGTTCCCTAGTGAACTCAATATTAAAAAAAAAATTAGGTAATGTAAAAATGTACCAAATTAGGTACCAATTAATCAACTTCCATTAATAAAATAACTTTTTCAAAATTTAAAGTGAAGAAAATGACAAAATTACAATTTTTATATTCATAAGGGCAAAAATGACAATTGCACAGCAAAAAGCTATTTTACAGCTTATTTACCAAACACTACTCTGCTACTTAAATCTATAATCCCACAGGTACGCCAAACAGGTTACCAGCTTATGCTCACAGCTGTAAGCTATAATCTATAATCACTTTCCCACAGTTTTACCAAACGGGGTCAAGGACTAGTCATTCAATTGCTGTTCGAAATTCATTCTAGTAAATCAAAAACTACATAAAAGTTGACATTAGTTAGGACAAAACGGGGCTTCGACAGTGTAGCAACCCTAACCTTACTCTTATCATACTTGCATACATCCATGCATGATCTTGTCTTGTTATGTTGTTTTGCAAGTCTTGCCTTGCCTTGTTTTGTCTAAGTATTGATTGCATGATTTTGTTCCTTGCTTGGTGTGTAGCCGAGGTCATCCTGAGCTTAGTTCACCTCTGAACCTTTGTACTTAGAACTGTTTTGGAACCACTTGGTCGACCCCCATCTTCACCCCGGGTATGTTTGCCGAGATGTTTTGCACTTAGTAATCCTTGTCCTTGGGCAGGAATGGCCTAGACCGAGGTGTGGCACACCCCGGCCAAGGTGTGGCACAGCTTAGTCAAGTGTCGTCCTCCCTAGCCGATGCCTTTGTTACCCTGTTGCCGAAGCTTTGACTTTAGCCGATGTCATTACTTGCAGATGTGTCTTGCCTTAGCTTGCTGCATACGTTTTGTTATAGACTTGTCTTATCAATCAATCACCTTTTGAGTCGAACCAACCCAGTAGTGCCACGTGTCCGAGCTGATTGTTAAGACAGCCGGCAGACCTAGAAACAAATCATTTTGTCTCAAATCCTTGCCTTTAGAGAGAGAAGCTCTAGAGTAAGGAGGAGAAGTTCTTGAGTGAGAATAGATCTTCCAAGCTTGATCTTCGAGGTTTGAACCGTTAGATTCTAGTTTTGAGGTTAGAATCTTAACCTACTCTTGTTGTTCTTATTGATCATCTAGCTGCATTGCATGATCGAATCTGTTTTCATGTCATGCATCGATTTGAAGTTGGTTTCGGAAGAGAAAGATAGTATTCATGTGTTCTTGAAGAAGGTCTCGTTTTGATCCGAAAGTTTGGAGCAAAAACCATGTTTCTGTGTTGTTCTTGCATGACCTTTGTATGGGTACCCAGGTCCATGTTTTGAACTTTTGGCATGAAATCTCAGATTTTTTTAACAAGTTATGATCTTGCATTCATCTTCCTCACGATCATGTTCATCATGTTCTTCATGTTCTTCAAAGGGAAACCCAGGTTTTCCCGACTTTGCTTTTGAATGAGGCCATCGGGACCACACCTCGGCAAGAAGGTGTAGGACCTCGGCAAAGACCTGGTTGGTACCAGTTGTGTTTTTCATGAGACGGAAGCAGTGTTTAAAACTCCCAGCATGAATGAATGGCTATGTTTGATGTATCAAGTAGAAGCTTTGTTTTTTTGATGTCATCCTTGAAAAGTCCCTTGTGCTGGAGGACTCTAAACTTTCGCAGCACTAAGATAAAAGGATAACGCGTCCTTTCTTGGAAAGATTTATCGTGTTAAAGCGGGGCACAGGGCCTAAGTAACACAAGACTGTCGTGTTAAAACGGGCTACGGGCCTAAGTAACACAGGACCATCGTGTTAAAAGGAGCTACGGGCTTAAGTAACACAAGTCCCTTGTGCTGGAGGACTATATAACTTTCACAGTACCTTTGACTAATCGATTTACGGATCGTGCAGTCCTTGTTTTGCCACTGACGCGTTTTACCGCGTGGACTTGTTTGTTCGGAAAGCTTGATTTGTGATTTGCTGATTGCCAGTGAGGCATCCTTGAGACTTGTAAAACTTGATATATGAATACGGATCATCTCTTGTTTTGATAAAGTTTTGATGTGTTTTGTTCTGAAAGGATCTCGGCTAATATTCGTTATGGTTTTGGCATGTTTTGTTTTGAAAGACTTCGGCTATATTCATGCAAAACCTTTGTTACTAGTACCATTCACTGAGTATCCAAGCTCACCCTCTCTATATATATGTAGGTGATGAGTAGGACGGCGGCGACGCCTAGATGTGTTTTGCAAAGCTTGTTTTGGATTCTTGTCATGTCGGCTTGACTTGTTCTATGTCGGAAAATTTGTATTTACGTCGGCAAATCTTGAAGATTATGCTTCTTTGGCTTGTAATCATTGTATTTGCACATGTCGGCTCTAGAAGCCTTTTGATCAAGATTCTGATATGTATTTCGTTTATTATCAACCGAATGAGAAACTATGTCATGTATGTCATTACATTTGATCTATGCACAGCTCTTATGGACCACTTGTATTTTGATTTATCGCTTCCGCATCTGTGAGCCCCCTATACTATACTCTGATTGTGTTAAACTTTTGAAAATTGGCCTTCGGTAATCTCGGATTGCTGGCCATCATGGCACCAAACTACTAGGGGCGGTTTGGGGTCATGACAGAATGGTATCAGAGCACAAGTTCCTCAGTATACGTTATTCACACACTTTGAGTCCTAAAGAGCATAGGATTTCCCTTAGAAAGATGTTAGGATTGCATCATAGTGCTTGCTATTTGAACGAGGTGTGCATTGTCTTGACATACCTATTTGTTACTTGCCTACGTGGTTATTTGCTTATTTGTTTTAAAGTCACACTTTGCATGCTCATAGCATCATGAGGAGAGGTAGACCTCCAATTGGTCGGGATCAGCCCGAAGACAGATTGGACAGACTGGAAAGATTAGTTGAAGGTTTGGCCCGCGAGTTGAGGCAAACAATACAGCAGTACGCTAGTGCTACGTCGACTCAGGCTGAGCAGACCAACGGCCGAAATGTAGTTCTGCCTCCACCTCCCCCAGTGCCGCAAGTTCCTCCGCAGCCAGCCTTATATGGGGATGGCACGATAGCTTTGATCAGGGAGTTCAAGAAAATGAAACCACCGAGATTCTCTAGGGGTATAGAGCCGATGAAGGCTGAGGCGTGGGTTTTGGAAATGGAAAAGTTGTTCGAGATCTTTCCTAGCACCGACGCTCAAAAGGTGACATTCGCAGCATTCACGTTAGATGATGACGCTCGCAGATGGTGGATGATGGTTTGAGAAAGCAATCCAGACTTGACCTGGATCCGATTCTTAGAGTTGTTCTACAATAAACACTTTCCCCTAAGTGTTCGAAACCGCAAGGCTACCGAATTTCAGACTTTGACGCAAGGTAACCGAACAGTGGCGGAATACGACTGCGCTTTTACTGAATTGGCGAGGTTTTCACCTCACATGGCCAACGATGAATACATGAAGGCCAGGAAGTTCGAGAGTGGGCTTCGTGGACCGATTCAAGACCGAGTTAACTTGCACAATATTCCGACTTACGCTGAAGTGTTAGACAAAGCCATTTTGGCCGAAGCTAACTTGAATCGATACCAGAGCTCGGGGGAGAACTAGCGAAAGAGTCAGAACTATGACAATCGCCGAGCACAACTGGGCACCAAGAAGAAGGCGAACATGGGTAGTGCTGGTAACCTAAGGCAAGAAGTTAATGCTAAACCGACGTGTTCGGATTGTGGGAAGCAACATTTCGGGGTCTGTCGTCGGACGTCCGGAGCTTGTTATGAATGTGGCGAAATGGGTCATTATGTGAAAGATTGCCCTAAGACAAAGGCTGATAACAACAAGAAAGGTGAGAATATCTCGGGTTCCGTCCAGAAAGGTAATGTTGGAAAAGGACAGATGAGACAGGGCAGAGTATTTGCGCTAGTACCAGGAGACACTCAGAATGCTAAGACAGTGGTGTCAGGTATACTCCTAATTTGCTCCCAAAATGCCTATGTGTTGATTGATTCGGGTTGTACGCATTCGTTTGTGTCTACTAAGTTTGCCGAGAAGATTAATAGAGAACTAGAGCCCCATGATTATGTATTATCTGTGTTTACTCCATCTGGGAGATCTATGATTGTTGTATCCATTTATAGAGCATGTGTTGTTGTGATTGAGAATGTTAAATTGTTAGTGGATTTAATGCCTCTGGACATAACTCATTTTGATGTTATACTGGGAATGGATTGGTTAGTCGCAAATCATGCATCTATTAATTGTGTTTCGAAAAGTGTCACACTGAAACCCCCAAATCTAGCCGAGGTTATTTTCCAGGGTAAAGGGGTAGTGTCCCCACCATACTTGATTTTGTCCATTAAAGCCTATAAGTTAATTCAGAAAGGGTGTCGAGGCTACTTGTGTAGTATACTGAGTGACCAGAATGGAAATGCTAATTTAGCGGACATTCCAGTTATTAGTGAATTCCCCGACGTCTTCCCAAACGAATTGCCTGGCCACTTAGCCGATAGAGAGATAGAGTTTACTGTTGATATCATGCCGGGAACCCAGCCGATCTCCAAAACCCCCTACAGGATGGCCCCAGCTGAACTTAGGGAATTGAAACTGCAATTACAAGAATTGTTGGATAAGGGGTTTATTAGGCTGAGCACTTCACCATGGGGAGCACCTGTTTTATTTGTTAAGAAAAAGGATGGCACACTCTGTCTTTGTATCGATTACAGAGAACTTAATAAGGTCACCATTAAGAACAAGTACCCATTACCTAGGATTGATGATTTGCTTGACCAATTACAAGGGGCACGGGTCTTTTCTAAGATTGACCTTAGGTCTGGTTACCACCAGCTTAAAGTTAAAGCCGAAGACATTGAGAAGACTGCTTTTCGGATGAGGTATGGCCACTACGAGCTTTTAGTAATGCTTTTTGGAGTGACCAATGCCCCTGCTGCATTCATGGATTTAATGAACAGAGTTTTCAAGCCATATTTAGATGAGTTTGTAGTTGTCTTCATTGATGATATATTGATCTATTCCAAGAGTAAAGCTGAACATGAAAATCATTTGAGACTTTCCTTACAGATTTTGAGAGACCGAAATTGTATGCTAAGTTTAACAAGTGTGAGTTTTGGCTTCCTACTATCTCATTCTTGGGCCATGCGATTAATGAAAAGGGTATCTCGGTTGATCCTAGCAAAATTGAAGCCGTAGTAAATTGGCCGAGGCCGACTAATGTATCCGAGATTCATAGTTTTCTGGGTTTGGCAGGTTATTACAGGAAGTTTGTGAAGGATTTCTCAAGAATTGCAATTCCATTGACGCAATTGACTAAGAAGGGAACACTGTATGAATGGACTAAGGATTGGGAGTCAGCTTTCCAGGAACTGAAGACGAGGTTAGTTACAGCACCAGTACTCGTACTCCCATCAGGTAATGACGAGTTTCATATCTATAGTGATGCATCGCGAAAGGGTTTGGGTTGTGTATTGATGCAAAAGGGTAAAGTCATAGCATATGCATCTCGACAGTTAAAGCCACATGAAAGGAACTATCCCACCCATGATTTGGAGCTAGCAGCCGTCGTATTTGCTTTAAAAATTTGGCGTCACTATTTGTATGGAGCTTCTTGTCAGGTTTTTACAGATCATAAGAGTTTAAAGTACCTGTTCACTCAGAAGGAATTGAATTTGAGACAGAGAAGGTGACTTGAGTTGTTGAAAGACTATGATATGCAAATTCAATATCACCCAAGTAAAGCTAACAGCGTGGCTGACGCTTTGAGCAGAAAGTCAGATGGAAATTTGGCGTGTTTGACCATGATAGCAGTGGAGCAACTATTGCTGATGAGGTAAGGACAAGACAGATGAAGGATAAATTCTTCAAGAAAATAGCCGAGGAGATTGTCACAAAGCCGAGATCAGGGTATACCATCGAAAATCAAGTGCTCAAGTTTGAAGGAAGGTTATGTGTGGCCGACATCCCAGAGTTGAAAAGGAAGATTTTGCAAGAAGCCCACAACTCCAAATTTGTCGTTCATCCAGGAAGCACCAAGATGTATCAAGATGTGAAGCGGACCTTCTGGTGGCCAAATATGAAAAGAGAAATAGCTGAATTCGTATTTCAGTGTCTGAGTTGTCAGCAAGTGAAGGCAGAACACCAGAGACCAGCAGGGCTTCTACAACCCTTATCAATTCGTGAGTGGAAATGGGAACACATCTCCATGGATTTTGTGGTGGGTTTGCCGAGGACGCAAAGAGGTATGGATTCAATTTGGGTTATCGTTGACAGGTTAACTAAGTCAGCACACTTCTTGCCAGTTAAAACTACATTCAATGCCGACCGACTTGCCGAACTGTACATGAATGAGATTATTAGACTTCACGGTGTGTCGGTGTCCATTGTATCAGACCGAGATTCGAAATTCGTTTCTAGATTTTGGCAGAGCCTGCAAGGAGCCTTGGGGACTGAGTTGAAGTTTAGCACAGCCTTTCACCCCCAGACTGATGGGCAAATGGAAAGAACCATTCAAACACTTGAGGATATGCTCAAAATGTGTGTATTGGATTTCAAGGGAACTTGGGAATCGCATCTACCATTAGTAGAATTCGCATACAACAACAGTTATCAAGCCAGCATTAGAATGGCGTCGTACGAAGCCTTGTATGGAAGGGGGTGCAGGTCGTCGATATGTTGGACCGAGGTGGGAGATACAGCTTTGATTGGCCCCGAGTTAGTTCAAAGAATGACCGAAAAGATTAAGCTCATTCAGCAGAGGATTAGGACCGCGCAGAGTCGACAGAAGAGTTATGCCGACTAGAGGAGAAGGGAGCTAGAATTCGAGGATGAGGATCATGTGTTTTTGAGGATCTCGCCGATGACAGGAGTTTCAAGATTTGGAAAGAAAGGTAAATTAGCACCCCGATATATTGGACCGTTTGAAATTCTTGAGAGAATTAACCCCATTGCCTACAGACTTGCTTTGCCGCCAGACTTAAGCCAAGTCCACAATATGTTTCATGTTTCGATGTTGAGGAAGTACATCCGAGATCCACTACATATAATTGATCATTCTGGGATTACGGTTAATGAGGATTTGGGCTACGAGGAAAAACCAATGAGGATTATTGACAGGCAAGTGAGGCAGTTGAGAAACAAATCGATACCAATGGTAAAGGTCGAATGGAAGGAGCATTATGGCACAGAAGTCACGTGGGAAAAGGAAGAGGATGTGAGAATCCGTTTTTCGGAGTTGTTTATAGAGCAAGGTAATTTAAGTTTGGGGACCAAACTTCTTTAAGGGGGGTAGACTGTAGCAACCCTCACCTTACTCTTGTCATACTTGCATACATCCATGCATGATCTTGTCTTGTTATGTTGTTTTGCAAGTCTTGCCTTGCCTTGTTTTGTCTAAGTATTGCTTGCATGATTTTGTTCCTTGCTTGGTGTGTAGTCGAGGTCATCTTGAGCTTAGTTCACCTCTGAACCTTTGTACTTAGAACTGTTTTGGAACCACTTGGTCGACCCCCATCTTCACCTCGGGTATGTTTGCCGAGATGTTTTGCACTTAGTAATCCTTGTCCTTGGGCAGGAATGGCCTAGACTGAGGTGTGGCACACCCCGGCCAAGGTGTGGCACAGCTTAGTCAAGTGTCGTCCCCCCTAGCCGATGTCTTTGTTACCCTGTTGCCGAAGCTTTGACTTTAGCCGATGTCATTACTTGCCGATGTGTCTTGCCTTAGCTTGCTGCATACGCTTTGTCATAGACTTGTCTTATCAATCAATCACCTTTTGAGTCGAACCAACCCAGTAGCGCCACGTGTCCGAGCTGATTGTTAAGACAGCCGGCAGACCTAGAAACAAATCATTTTGTCCCAAATCCTTGGCTTTAGAGAGAGAAGCTCTAGAGTAAGGAGGAGAAGTTCTTGAGTGAGAATAGATCTTCCAAGCTTGATCGTCGAGGTTTGAACCGTTGGATTCGAGTTTTGAGGTTAGAATCTTAACCTACTCTTATTGTTCTTCTTGATCATCTAGCTGCATTGCATGATCGAATCTGTTTTGCATGTCATGCATCAATTTGAAGTTGGTTTCGGAAGAGAAAGATAGTATTCATGTGTTCTTGAAGAAGGTCTCGTTTTGATCCGAAAGTTTGGAGCAAAAACCATGTTTTTGTGTTTGTTCTTGCATAACCTTTGTACGGGTACCCAGGTCCACGTTTTGAACTTTTGGCATGAAATCTCAGATTTTTGTAACAAGTTATGATCTTGCATTCATCTTCCTCATGATCATGTTCTTCATGTTCTTCAAAGGGAAACCCAGGTTTTCCCGACTTTGCTTTTGAATGAGGCCATCGGGACCACACCTCGGCAAGGAGGTGTGGGACCTCGGCAAAGACCTGGTTGGTACCCAGTGTGTTTTCATGAGACGGAAGCAGTGTTTAAACTCCCAGCATGTTTTGCTTTGTCATTGACTTGGATCTGGTGAGAATGCCGGGATCATTTGCATGCATATAAAGCTTGTTTTGAGAATGTGATTGCCATGTGATTGTAGGTCCTTGATCTTCGCTTTGAACCCACACCCGAGGAGATCTATGTGAGTGGTATTTTTAATAAAGCTATGTTATACTGTTTTGATAAATCTTGCTTTGCTTTGTTTTGACGAAAGTATTTTTTAAGCATGAATGAATGGCTATGTTTTGATGTATCAAGTAGAAGCTTTCTTTTTGATGTCATCCTTGAAAAGTCCCTTGTGCTGGAGGACTCTAAACTTTCGCAGCACTAAGTATAAAAGGATACGGTCCTTTCTTGGAAAGACTATCGTGTTAAAGCGGGCTACGGGCCTAAGTAACACAAGACTGTCGTGTTAAAACGGGCTACGGGCCTAAGTAACGCAAGACCATCGTGTTAAAAGGAGCTACGGGCTTAAGTAACACAAGTCCCTTGTGCTGGAGGACTATAAACTTTCGCAGTACCTTTGACTAATCGATTACGGATCGTGCAGTCCTTGTTTTGCCACTGACGGTTTACCGCGTGGACTTGTTTGTTCGGAAAGCTTGATTTGTGATTTGCCGATGCCAGTGAGCATCCCTTGAAACTTGTAAGACTTGATATATGAATACGGTTCATCTCTTGTTTTGATAAAGTTTTGATGTGTTTTGCTCTGGAAGGATCTCGGCTAATATTCGTATGGTCTTGGCATGTTTTGTTTGGAAAAGACTTCGGCTATATTCATGCAAAACCTTTATTACTAGTACCATTCACTGAGTATCCAAGCTCACCCTCTCTATATATATGTAGTTGATGAGCAGGACGGCGGCGACGCCTAGAAGTGTTTTGCAAAGCTTGTTTTGGATTCTTGTCATGTCGACTTGACTTGTTCTATGTCGGAAAATTTGTATTTACGTCGGCAAATCTTGAAGATTATGCTTCTTTGGCTTGTAATCATTGTATTTGCACATGTCGGCTCTAGATGCCTTTTGATCAAGATTCTGATATGTATTTCGTTTATTATCAACCGAATGAGAAACTATGTCATGTATGTCATTACATTTGATCTATGCACAGCTCTTATGGACCACTTGTATTTTGATTTATCGCTTCCGTATCTGTGAGCCCCCTCTACTATACTCTGATTGTGTTAAACTTTTGAAAGTTGACCTTCAGTAATCTCGGATTGCTGGCCATCACGGCACCAAACTACTAGGGGCGGTTTGAGGTCGTGACAGACAGCTGGGGCAATTCGGATAAGTAGCGAGCCACTGCTCGAGACATTTTGAGTGGTATTTATAGGACATGGAAGTTCCATGACTTGCTTATGCTCTACTCCAAAATCTTCCAAGCAAACAACACAAAGCTGCCCTTTTGATTGGCTAGTATTATTGCTTTGGAAGTGCCATGGTCTCCCTAGTATTCTTGAAACCAAGTGAGCATCACTATCCTCTCTGCCTCTACCTTCTTTTGATTGAAATCTATTCACCCTGTTATTAACAGAACAAGTCAAAACTTGTATATATACTCCACAACCTAATTGGTAAAGTTTTTCGTTCGGGACGTGGATTGACTTTTTAGCTTTTTGGCTTTTGGCTATTTTAGCCTGGGGTTGAAAAGCCTCCTTTGGGATAGGCTTTTTAACTTTTTTGACTTTTGTGAGAGAAAAAATGAAATGATTATGGTTTGGATGTGATGTTTTGTCTTATTGTGCTAAAAAAACTTGTTTTGTTTTTTTGTGGCTATTTTTGCCAAAAAGTTTGGAGTTTTTTTATGCCAAACGAGCTCTTATTGGCTTTTTAGTATATTTTATTTTTTTTTTGTAGCTATTTTAGCCAAAAACTCCTAGGCTTTTTCTTCCCAAACGAGCTCGTGGTGTATCGGAGAGAATCTTATAGAGTTTGGATTCAAACCAAGTCTATCACATGTATTACATTGAATTTGTGTGTGTGTGTGTGTGTGTGTGTGTGTGTGTTTATGTGTAGATTATTTATAAAATAAATAAATTAATCAATTTAATAATTATAATTACATAATTTTATTATATATATAGATATATTAAAATGAATAGTAAATATAATTTAAAAATATATATTGTTTATTTATTTGAACACATTTATAACAAAATCATGTGTTTATAATTTTCAGATTAATCTTATCTTCTACAAAATAATTCTACATATATTAAAATTCTTATTAAAAATATAATAGGTCAAATGCGATTGGTTGTTAAAAAAGGAATGATATTTGGACATGTATAAATAAATGTAGCATTCCTCAAAATGGAGAGGATTGAACAGAAGCCACTCTTGGCAGGTCGGCCAGGAGGTCTTCTACAATGGCTTTGCTACGGCCCATGTCGTTGGCTGTTGCAGTAACGGTGACTCTTATGCTGAAGTAGATTGCAGGAAGGGCAATTGGGGGATTGGCTAGATCGTAAGTCGACACCTCAGAATCTCGGCGTTTGCGGCTACAAGTTTTATCGGCTAGTGCGTTTGCTGGGGCACGATGTCGGAGGTTTTCCTTAATTTTGTTCTTTTTATTTATTTATTTACGGGTAACGCTAAGGATACCAAAAATTTTACTAAACAAATGACTAAATGTCTTACATGAGTATGGGGTTTTTGAGACCTGTAACATTTTCCTTTATTTAGTTATATCCTTTTTTGCTTTCCTGGTCGAACTAAGTATCTTTCCACCATATGACTTATGGGCTTGGGCCTATAGTTCTTTGAGCATTATGAAGTTATAAAAGCCCACAAAAAAAACTTGTAGCGGACTTCATAATTTTGAGATAGTTTGATAGGTGAGCCCATTACTTGAACAATATAAGTCACTTTTCTTACTAAAATTATGGTAGCAACATTTCTTAGAGTCAGTGATTTTCAACATTTTACATTAACAATGCGGGTGTTTAGAAAGTTGTTATTTTAGTAGTCTATTTTAATAGGTTAAAATTTTGTATTTGAGAAGATGATTAGATTTTTTTATAATTGAATGTGATGTTTGTGAGAGAAAAAGTGAAATGATTATGGATTTGATGTAACATTTTGTCTTATTGGCTGTTTTAATCTATTTTATCTTTTTGTAAATTTTAACTAAAAAAATACTAAAATTTCACTTCTCAATAGCCCCAATATAACTGTAATGTTCATGACATAATTATAATGATTTATAATTTTCATTTTAAAGGCCCACACCGTAGATTCACTTATTGGTAACTAATACTACAAAATGACATAACATTTTTTATAGTGTATTCCATTTTTAAGTTATGTTTGGTTCATGAATTTGGGAAGGAATTTGGAAAGGAAAAGATAAAAAGTGAGTGAAATGTGTGTAAAATATAATTACATTTCACCTACACTTTATACATATTTTTCGTTTCTTTTTCCAAGTCTCTTCCCAAATTTATGAATCAAATATAGCCTTAGGATGCACGCCATTGATTTCGAATAATTATTCTTTATGATAGTCTTGTTGTGGTAAGTTAACGACCTATGCTTCAAATTAAAACAAAACTACGTTGTTTTAATGTTATTTTAGTTTTAACTTAAACCGTTAAATTATGTAATTTGTTGACGTACACAACAAAATTGTTGTAAAAAAAATTATGGCAAAGAAATCAGACTCATAAATTTTTCCTTTGTAAAAAAATATTTTCAAATTACGTATTTTTGTCTCCAAAAATATTTTAACTTAAACCGTTAAAGTAGGTAATTCGTTTCTTTTTCCCATTTTATTTTGTTATGTATTTCTGTTTTGTTCGTAATTTTCAGCATATATTCTGCTTCTGCAATTGTAATTCCTAAATCTGTTCTATTTCTATTCTGTTCGTAATTTTGTAAATGTTTATTTAATTACACAATTTCTACAACATTAATTTGATGGACCTTTTTAAGAAAGTGAGAGGCATTTGGTCTATATTGTGCAGGGCCATTGTGCAGTGCTTTCACAAGAACTGTTCATTCATGTGAGATGAATTTAACTGGCTTCAAAACCATTTACAAAATCTTCCTAAATTGATCAATATCTCATTGCATCATACTCATGTCTCCCCCTATCAGTTGTTTATGTTGTGCTTTCCAAAAAATGTTACTATCCAAAAGAATTGAAAACAAAAATAATTCCATCATGTTTCAAGAATTTGGGTGTGTTGATGACGACAATTCCAAGAAAACAAGTTTTGCTTCCGGCACCCAAAATATGAAAACTAGCCTTTACATAAATTTAAATTTGTTCAAACAAAGAAAAAGCTTCTATTTAAAACTTGCACAAATTTATTTATTTTGGAAAAAAAATTTAATTGTGACTGTAAAAATAATATATGCTGATAATTGTGATAGTGATATATACAATTTTTTTTTTAATAAATATTCTTGTGTATAGCACTTGAACAAACATATTGTAATCATCTTCTATATTATTAATATTTATCAGTATATTATTCTATAATTGATTTAAACAGTGATTGAATTATACTTAATAATATTATAGAGTCTGAATAAATAAAAGAATGTTTTTCTTGAGGTATGTGGACTGGTGGCAACATGATCTACAGTCAACCACCTTGTTGAAAATACATTGAGATCGGTTGGCTCAACAAAAAAAGATCTTGGAATCAAAAACCCAATTCAGTTAGATCATCGCAACCTTCAATGTCATTTTCTAATTTGAATATTGTCCTAGCTAGATTTAGACAGCCACTATAATGACAAGAAATAAAAGCTTCATATCAACATCTCTCAATTTATTCATTTCATGATATAGATTATTCCATTCATTTATTTATTTTTATTTTTTTATTTCTTTTGTTACAGGAAAATCCTTCTACTCACCTGCAAGTCCAAGGCAGCACCCCTTACAAAGATCACCATGGTATTCTGTTGTCCGTTCTGAGTTAGGAGACTATAACTTAGGAACTTACCAGGGTATTCTGTTGTCTGTTCTGAGTTAGGAGACTATAACTTAGGAACTTCCCCGACCTCCCAAGACAAGCTCTGCTTAAGTCAGGACTCGCACAGTGGGGGAGTATTGAACCCACATCAAGTGCGATGAAGCTTGGGAACTTGCCTCGACCTTAAGTCAAGACTCACACAGCGGGGGAGTATTAAACCCACACCAAGTGCGATAAAATGTGTGAGACTAACCTTGTCACGCCCTCAAAATAAAAACATTAAACCCAACAATATAAACATGCATTTATATATAAAATATCTACATTCTTTAACTCATCAGAGTATTTCATTACAAAAGTATTACATGTTAACAACAAAAGCAAATGCCCTACGGGCTTACAGCTTTCCAAGTTAACACTTGGTTACAAAAGAGAGTACTAACTCAATTACACATTAAGCCCTTGGCTTGAATTTACATGTAATACATCAAAAGGAAATAAGACAACAAAAGTCTATCCGTCTTTAGCCTCCCAAGCTATGTCCTTGGAGGTGGCATGCTACCTGTACCTGAAAATGATGTTCCCTTATAGGGTGAGCCACAGCCCAGTAGAAACATACTAAACCGACTATGAACAATGCCTAAAAGATTAGCAACTGATAGATGGTCAATACTTACACTTCCATTTACATCTTATTACAATTCCATGACAGCCAAGTCTATGTTACAATTCACTTTCCATTTCTTATTCAACTTTGAGTTTGAAAACAAGGCTCAGTACTCTGGCCAAAACATTTGATGAGATTATAGTTCATCACTAGAACACTTTCAAAATTCAAGGTGGATACACATTTTGGTGTTATATCAATAACACATAAACTACTTCCATACTTCGCAAACGATGATGATATACATTTTAATGCTATATCAAATTAAACAAACTTTTCAATAGATAAGCATATGAGCTATATCATTACTTCAATAGATAAGCATATGAGCTATATCATTACTTCAACAGATAAGCATATGAGCTATATCATTACTTCAACAGATAAGCATATGAGCTATATCAAGACTACAACAGATAAGCATATGAGCTGTATCAACACTTCAACTAGATAAGCATATGAGCTGTATCAACACTTCAATGGGAGAGCATATGAGCTGCATCCCCGGGTCCATCCCCCATCTTCCCTTAACCATTAACCGGTTTAGAGGTACATCCTCCATCTTCCCCTAAACCGTGGAGTACATCCCCCATCTCCTCCTATACGCAAGCAATGTATATAAACACAGAATCATATACATAATCGATCAATACATAAAGTTAATGTATTCTATCAACGGTCTGCACATAATGCATATAAACACATTGGTCATATACACAATCAATCAATACATAAAGTTAATGTATTCTATCAACCGTCATACTCCATGACGCATCCGATTGATTAGTTTTAGTTTGCCTAATCATCATGCATTGTCTACAACAATCAATACTACCCTCCACCGGTAGCCCAAAGCAATTATTTTTAAGCAGGAAATAAATGCACAAATGGATAATATATTAACATTTCAATTAGGTGAGCAATAAATGATTTAACTGCACCCTTTAGTCCCATGCATTCCCAATTTCAACATTTCCAATTCGATTCCTTATTTCCTTTAATCAATTATATACATTAATTAATTAAAAACAATTAGGGCAAATTACCTTAATTAACAAAACAACTCTAAGGTTTCATTTTCATCCACGATCCATCATCCAACTCATTTTCTTTCATACCAAACTTGCATATAGGTCTATTTCAAACAAAACCCCAACTTTTGTAAAATTACACAAAAGATCCAAACTTTCTCAAATCTACCCAACAACACCCAACATATCAAAATGCTAAAATTTAAAGACAAAATCCATAAGGAAGAGTAGGATATCCCTACCTCAAAAGATGACACTCAACGGAGAAGACGAAGAAACTCAATATTTTTGGATCAAAAGATAGTCCGTGACGATCAACCCAACTTTTACAAAGACCAAAGGTAAGGAGAACACCCTAGCTAGATCAAACCCTAGAGAGAAGGGAGATTCTAGAGAGAGGAGCTCTCAAAAATGGGTTTTTGAAAAAGTAGGAGAGAGAAAGAAAAGTGAAAAGTGATTAAAAATCACCCAGCGGATAACTCATATACACACGACCTGCTCGAGCTGAGAATAGAACGCTCGAGCGTCAGGCACAAATATCTGGTACCGCTCAAGCGTAAGGATGACCGCTAGAGCGCCAAGAAACAAAGGCAAAACATATCCGCTCGAGCGCAGATTTTTATCTCCCAGAACTTTTCAGAAAAAGAACTACCCGCTCGAGCACCAACAATCTCGCTCGAGCGCGACTCGCTCGAGCGCAAGAAACCCGCTCGAGCGTAGAAAACACACCTGCAGAAGTTTTGCAGGGCCACGAAATACTGGAAGTGCATAAACCCCACTCAAGCTCAAGAAGACCTGCTCGAGCGAACAACCAAAAACCAAACTCCGCTCGAGCGCAAAATGACCCGCTTGAGCGGAACACCAAAATTCTGGGCAACAACACTAGAGATCAAAACCCAATCTACCTGTTCGAAACAAGCCCAATACATCCTAAAATTCAAACACTAAGAGTAAAGGATAGAAACGAGAATAAGACGACAACACAACCACAGAACCAAGTCCGGATTACAGTTAAACAACCAAGGGAAAAACGGGATCGCTATAACCTCCCCCCCTTAAATAATTTCGTCCCCAAAATTAAGGATACGCCGAAACACAAGGCCAATAGATCACAGAGCACTCAACAACCGAGCCCCAAGGAAAGAAATTACTTTCAAAACAAACCTCCGACTCACTCTTACCAAGGAAGAGACTAACCAAGGGAACACATTTTAAACGACAACACCTTAGGTACGCAAGCCTCAACAAACCAAACCTCCCCCGAAACAATTCACCAATAACCGACTAGTGCTTCAAGCTAAGTCACTACTCAACAACACGACCAAAGAAAATCTTTAGAGTAGATAATAAGAAAACATTTTCTTGTTCAAGAGGCATTTCTCAAAGATGCTTGAATTTTCAACGTTAACGTTCCGGAATAAATCTTGCACTCTCCATGCGAAAACCCAAAAGTTTTGCAAACATTTTTCACAAACACGGTGTTACCCAAAATGCAGAGTCATCCACAGTTTATTTGCCCAAAAGATTAATCCAGAATTCTTTAAAATCCTTGAATTAAATCAACTTTTCAACAACACCCTTAGATGGCCCAAACACTGGGAAAATTTTGTTTTCCATTTCTTTCCAAAGCAGCACTATCCACAACTATCTCTCACACCGTGATGCCACAACCGACACAGAATATAACATTTCTATAATGATAGTTAATAGAAATAACAGCAGTACTAATGGCACATAAGTCATAAGAAATTTATAATTTTGTAATTTCATCCCGCCTCCCTTTACAAAAAAAAAATATATCATAAATATGGCTCAAGACCTGGCCAATAACCAAATGAGAGCACATCTCATCCCAACAATACCCCCCCTTTAATACACAAATGATACACATTTTAGTGATGTATCTATATCAAACCAAACATCATACATACATAATGTATAAAAAGCCAATCCTTCATAATGATCAATCAATACACATATAAGATGTATTATTCCAACCGTCAGATTCAATGACAAAACATGTTCGATTAGTTTCAGTTTTCCCTAATCAACATACAAAGTCTACAACAAACGAGACTAAACTCAAGGTGACCAATGCCAACCCAAAACCCGATACCGACAAGCTGACTAGTCAACTTAATAAACTCTACATTCAGCAATCCACACACTGATATGCCACTCAAACCACTAACCCCAACCACGGAGTTCTCTACACAAACCCCAAATTTTGGAACCTCACCGGATCTCCTAAAATTGAACCGCATCAACACTGCGTCTAAGGAAATCACCGTCCCCCACCATGACTATCTAGCAAGCTTGCTTACTTTCTTGACTGAAGACCGACATGGTCAACCTCAATTACAACAACCCAAACACGAAGGACCACTTTGACCAACGCTATACTCATTATTCTAGAACATGAACTATTCTTCCTTCCAAGAATGCTACCGGCATCCACTCACAACCCAAACCCAACGATTGATAACCAATCACAACACGAACACTACCCCTATACCACCAATGGGGTCACCACGGACTCACTAACTAGCAAGATCCAAAACACGAACCAACATGCAGGTACCATTCCCACTAACTCGAGATACAAATCTCACATTCCCTCGAACATTCTCACATAGTCTTGCCAACACCGCGCAACTCTCGAAACCATCACATCTAACACAATCAACCGTACTAGGAAAAACCTCCTTATTTTGCAAGCCCTCTTACTCCCACACCGATTCCCACAATAACTCATAAGGTCCACTCGTTACTCTACATCTTACTTGTCACTCATCTCGAGAGTACCATCAAGAGGTCCAGCCTCTGTGCGGAACCACTAGTCAAAACTACCGCTAGGCAACCATCAAGAACCAAACCCCGACACCGTTACAGGTCGCCGACAAGGCTTTCAAAGATTCACTCTTCTAACTATCCAGCAGAGTAAAGGTCCTCACCCTCCTCACTATTAACCCACATCCCTATCCGCAAACACCATACCATTGTGACTCCATCCACGGATCACACCCTAACTACGGGTTGCACACCCAATCAACCCTTGCGATAGCATCTCCCGACCTAACCAGTGTTAAGGTACAAACCTATCACATTCGATCACAATAAAGGAGCCCAAAAACTTAGGAAATACCCATACACTACTACCCGAGATATAGCACCAACTGCATACAATACATCACTCCCCGATGCCAACAACCATACCCTCACGTAGGGGCTAACACTCCCTCACTCGAAACAACCAACCAGTACATATGCCAATTCGGCAGCGTTACCTACCACGAAGGTACAAGTCTATTCCTAATAAGGTTATGCACTATGCCCTCATAAAGCACCATGTTAAATACATACTACACCTAGTATTACTCGCACACTTCACATCCCCTCGAGGAGTCCTCACGACAGTAGATCAACATCACTTTCACGCACATAAGGTCAAATAGATAACACTAATGAAATTTCGAACACCCGGTAAGTATAA